>JAJEKB010021277.1:1591685-1742659 GCA_022393335.1 Macrotrachela quadricornifera | reverse complement strand
TTTAGTTACTTAGTTACTAGTAAAGTAAAGGTAAAGTGCCACCCCTAGACACCGTACGAGCTAGCGGTGTCAAGCTTTTCATAACATAATCTTAGGTCCCGAGGAAGAGCGCGAGGGTGTAAGGATAATCGGTGAGAGGACTCCAGTAAATTCTACACAGGTTATAACAGATTCCAATTTTTCCCAATCTTTCAAAAACTTCCGAGTATTTACTGCCATTGTTCGAATATTCATCTTTTCGTGTTACTTTTTTTTGCATTGAGTGTTAGTATAAAGTTTGGCAATAGGTATGAGCCAAGTGAAAAACACTCACATTCCATACTATTTGCTAAATTATTCGATTTAAGAATGAATGCAAGTGTATGCACGACGGGACATGCAGTAATAATAGATGAAAAGGTCACAAGCAAGCCCTCTATATGTCTTCTGTCGTTTTCTGACATGCTAAGTTTTCAGCATGAAGATTTTCCCGAGCAACGCCGGGTACTACCGCTAGTTTTCTTATAAAAAATAGAAATATATCTGTTTGCATGTTCGTTTTTTAACAGATTGAGTTGTAAAACACCTTTGGTCTTGTAATAGAAGAAAAAAGCATAGTTAAATCATAAATTGAGATGTATTTTTTTCTGAATTGTTGAGCATGAATAATTTCATCTGTTCTAAATACATTCGTCGTAATTTCTAACTATTTATTGAGCACCACAATATTTGTTAGTTAAAGGATATATCAACTCGTAACGCAAAAAATTTGCAGAGTTTTTGCAATTAAGTTCTCATTATATTCATGATCAGAACAAAAGATTGACATTTTTGAATATTCTAAGACTGAGTAAAATATTAGTTTTGAAGATAAATAATTTTTCCAAAGTTTTGAAGACATACAAAATATCCAACTACAATTACTTTTATTGTCAATGAAGAGAAATGAATAATATTTAGAGAATTATTTCAATATTATAAATATTGAATTTTAATGAAAATTTTTGTTATATTTTAGTACCACTTCGTGCGAGTTCGATTGATATTCATCCAAATGCAACATGGAACCGAAATGGTATAACTGTCGCTGGAGAAAATGGATGTGGGAATGAAAGCAATCAACTCAGTGTACCAGCTGGTTTATATGTTGATGATGATCAAACAATTTATATCACTGATTTGGATAATCATCGTATTATGGAATGGAAATGTGGTGCGACGAGTGGTCGAGTGATTGCTAGTGAAAATGAACTTAATCAGTTAAGACGGCCTTGGGATGTGATTGTTGACAAAGACAGAGATAGTCTTATAATTAGTGATAGAGAGAATAGAAGAGTGGTTCGATGGCCTCGTCAAAATGGAACAAATGGAGAAATAATCATTTCGAATGTTTCTTGTTGGGGTTTGACAATGGATGAGAATGGATTTCTCTATGTTGTTGATAATGAAAAACATGAAGTGAGACAATATAGAATGGGTGAGAATGAAGGAAAAGTGGTTGCAGGTGGAAATGGACAAGGAAATAGTCTCAATCAACTCTTTGACCCACGATACGTATTTATCGATCGAGATCATTCAGTGTACGTGTCGGATACAGGAAATAATCGTGTGATGAAGTGGGAAGAAGATGCAAAAGAAGGGATAGTTGTAGCTGGTAGAAATGGAGAAGGAAATAGTCTCTCACAATTGAAGCATCCTACAGGAGTGATTATTGATCAGCTGGGCACTGTTTATGTGACTGATTCGCAGAATGATCGAATAATGCGATGGGCAAAAGGAAGTAAACAAGGAAGTGTTATTGCTGGTGGAAATGGTTATGGAGACCACTCGAATCAATTATACTATCCTTTTGGTTTATCGTTCGATCGACAAGGAAATCTCTATGTCGCCGATTGGTTGAATTATCGCGTACAAAGATTTTCAATTGAATAGACAAGAACTGAATGATATCTATTTGTTTGTGAGTGTGCAATTGCAGATGATTTGCATTGAATAAAAGAATGCTTATTTTTGCTTGATGAATTACTAAATATGTTAAATATTCGCGGGTGCGCGACTAGAAAACCATCCCTAATGATAGGATTGGTGGCCGCATGGTCATACACAAATTAGCATATATCGTGTGGACTAATGAGGGGGTCGTCATATTGCCACTGTCACCAGCTAGGTTTTCTGGTTGCGAGAGTATGCCAATTGCTCTCAATAGGACTACCACATAAAAGAAGAAAAAGAATACTCTTGACTTTATTCAACTGATTATATAAGAATGACTCATGGCCAGTGAACCATTATCAAACAATCAGTCAAATAAAATCAAAGATATGAAAGAAAAGGTAGAAAAGAATATTGTCGACAATTGAATGACCATTCTCATCTTCGTTCACTTCTGTTTATACTAGTAGACAATATCATTGCATCATCTTGGTTTTAGGAAAAAACAGGTTTTCACGGAAAAATAATCAATACGCTTTTAACCGACACGGTTGAAAGAAAAAAATAAAAATTTTTTCTTATAAGTTTGCCTATAAATTGTCAACCAAATCAACTAAAATCTGATTCTCTAATAGTTTTAATGAGTTGTTGACTTCACATCTCAATAGATCAGCTTAAATGTATATTGTTTGAATTGAGATTGTAACCTTAACTGAAGTAACATATGACTGATTTCTAAATATACAAGCATAAAAATTTTAAAAAATGGATGTTTAACTTCACTGCAGTATTTTTTTTTGACAATTTACCATATAGTTTGGATGAAAGACCTAGAGACCTTAGAATATCAACCTCAATACAGTCAGTCAAAATTCAAAACCGAAAACAGTTGTTTTGCACAAGAACTTACGAGGGAACTACCACAACTGATTCCGAGCTTTTAGCTTCATCTTTTGGCTATAGGTAGGCCTTAGGGAGCCTAAGAAAAGCCTAAAAGGATTAGTGCTTATGGCTCTTCTTTCCCAAGATATAGCCAAAACTAGATTGTAAAAAAAGGGATTTTCTCAACTTGGAAATAAACGTTCATATGTTATCCTATTGTTTTGAAACTTAAAGAATATCAGTATGGTTCGATTACAGTTCTTGAACTATCCAACAATTGAATCTTCAACTGAACTGGATCATGAAATATGAAAACTTCAACAGAAGTAATTTCTTTAATTTATCAGAAACACGAAACGAAACAATATTTAACCCACACATGTGGAAAAAACAACTTTAATGGTAATGATAGTCCATGTAGAAGTGACGAAAGCATAATATATTTCGACACCATGAACAACAGATGAAACCAGGAGTTAAATATCTCTCTTCTTCGCATGAAGAAGAGTCGAAAGAGAAACAAGTTTCGATCTGACATTTGAATATTCAATTGGTCAAGTGCAACCCGATCATATATACGACGAATAATACCTTTCATCTGACGATTGAAATACATGTCAAGTGGTTGTATCTTGTCAGTCGTTTTGTCGGGTATTTGTAATCGTTTCAAGCCTTTTACCTTCCTATAAATTTGAATATCATTCTGTCCTCGCCACAAACTGAAAGAAGCAGATATTTGCCGGGTATATTGGGAATGAGGACTTGATCAATCCAATAATCGACATGGGAGCTAGTTAATTTTCCAGATTTTGAACAAGTAACGACCACATTATCAGCTCGAAACATTCGAGATTGTACACCTGAAATTTCATAAAGCTCAATAAACTTTAAAAGATTGAAAATTTAACTTCACCTTCACTAAGTCGACCGTTTGGCTCCTGAAGACATAACAATATAGGCCCGACTACTTTTCCATCCATATTGACAAGAGGTTGTATAGTGTAAGAATGACTACTGGCATTCTTAGATCGCACCGACCCAGGTGTTGTCCTTTCTCCTTTGAAAGTTAGTGTACGACTACTTTGAAATTCTTTTGTCAAACCAACTTGATCTGTATTAAAAATTTGACTTGGAGAATAGTTTTTCATCTCTGCTTGTACAATGTCGACAAACTCTTCGGCTGAAGCTTCAATTTCATCAGCACTTTTCACCGACTGGCTGCTAATAACTTTAGAAATCTTTCGAGAAACAATACGATGTTTGTATTTGAAATTCTGAACCCAATGATTAGAAGCAACAAATTCAAACATTGATTGTTGCGGAGCCTTTGTCACACCCCATCGTTGCAGGTCTGCATCATGAATACATAAAGATTGATCACGAGCTTCTCTAAACAATGTAAAAACATGTGCATCGATTTCGTCCAGTTTTTGTCGATTTGATCCATTACGATGAACATAATAACGAAAGCGAAAAATATATTGCCTGTGCGGAATGCGACGAAATCGACGGCTAACACTTTTCCAACTATGTTTTCGCTTTCCATTTTGATTAATTTCGTCATAATAATCTAATACTTGTCTCATATATTGAAGAGAAAATTTGTCCGTTAATTGCTCATCTTTTTTTCCTTCTACTTCTGTTGTTGAACCTGTTTGTTCATCATTGGATTCCATTTCTTCAGATTCTGTCTCTTCAATATCTTCACTTTCTTGCGAATCACCTTCTTGAAATTCATCTTCTGAAGAATCATCAGATGAATGTGTTTGATCGAGTGTAGATTCATCGTAAATTTCAAACAATGAGGCAGACAAAAAAGTTTGAATAGTTTCAAAGAGGTACTGGATGAATTCGTGAATTTGTTTATTTCCTTTAGGTTGGTATCCATCGTTTTTAGAAACTCGTTCAGCTAGCATAGCTACGATATCAGCTGCTTCAACCATATTTAAACAAAATGAAAAGTGGCATAAAATTATTGTATCCATTAAACGTTCCTCTATGACATCGACATGACACACGTGATCAACAAATATCGACAGTCATTTTTCTCTTTTCTTCTTTTCTCTTTCTTTCTCTGTAACATCGCATGTCACCAAGGCTTAAATAACTATATTTTGATATTTTGCATTTAGACAAATCCAGGAATTTAAAATTACTGCAGAAAACAAGCTACTGCAGAAGCTAGCTGTACAAGACGAATGTAGATTAATTTTGGATGACAAAAAAAAACTTTTCAAAAAATGAAAAAAATCCCTTTTTTTACAATCTAGTTTTGGCTATATCTCTGGAAAAAAGAGCCATAAGCACTAATCCTTTTAGGCTTTTCTTAGTCTCACTGAGGCCTACCTATAGCTAAAAGATGAAGCTAAAAGCTCGGAATCAGTTGGGGTAGTTCCCTCGTGAGACAAATCCACAAACTATCTTTTTCATATGACCCTCACTATGGTCGAGAAAATAATAGTTTTAAAACTAAATGGTAAGTTCGTTAGATGATTATTATAATAGTTTTCTGATTATTTCCGATATACATCAGTAACTGATTTCTGTCGAATCCATGATATCCGACATCAAAAAAACCGATCAATCAAACTTCTATGTTCTTATGTAATTCAACAAGTTTCCATACCAATGATTGATCGGTTTTATCAAGAAATCCGATGTCATGTGAAACCATATAATCCAACAATTTCTTGAACCTAGATTACCCTTAATCACATTGGAAACGAACCGATTCTGATATCGCATCTGACCAGTTCCGAATGTATGAATCTGATCAGCAGATATCGAAGGTAAACTGTGAATATCATTGGAATTCGATTTAACGTGTGGCAACATGTTGAAAATGCGTCCGACAGAATTCAACCTACTCACTTTGATCTCAGTTAGTTTCTTCACACAATAAAGTGTGTCATTCACATATACCACATACACTTATATACCAGAGACAAAGAATTAATAGTAGTGAAGTGTAACGATCGCAAGGTCAATAAAGAGAAAGAAATGAAGACAGCATACTTTGTTACACTGATTTCGGAATACCAATTGATTGTTCTTCAAGGAATTATGTGATGCACATTCTAAAGTACAATTGAATCCCAAACTATCCTAGTTGACTCAAAATGATTGCAAAATATTCCTAATATTGATTATATAACTAGTAGAATATGAAACCAACTTTGTCTTTAAATACTCTTTCACACTTCATTTATGCAAAACACGGATTGTATAAAGATAATAATGTATATGTTACACAGCGCAACCTCTACTAATCGCAGTTTACTTTACATAGAAACTCTTAGTGGGTCAATCTGTGATCTGATGTGTTTCCATTCTTTAAAAATAATATTAAATAAAAAAAAATATTCATAAATTCCGAGTAATATCTAACCATTTTGAGATTAGTATGATGAAAAATATTTTCACAATCAGTCAACCAAAATCTGTAATGTTGTGTAACAAAAATTGCTTGTGTAAAGAAATCAAAAAAGAATAGATCTGCTTGTGACAGTTTCTAGCATAGAGTGAGAGTTGATACAATAGAGCCGAACATGAATGAAAAGAAACCTATTAAAACGACTATTAAAATTTTTGAATGTGTAAAAAAGTTGAGCAGAATTAAAGAGTTTAAATTATTTGAGCAATTAGATATTTGGCAATGTTTTCAACATCATTTTTCTCTACTTTGAAGATGATCTATTGACGTTGATAGAAAAGAATAATATGTATATTTTATTTCATCTTTCTTTTTTTTACAGAACGTTATTCACATTGTAAAGTTAACAATGAGAGAATGAAAGTGTCATATTTTTTCGAGATTATTCGTTTTATCATATGAACAATAATTATCTTGTAAACATATTGATCTATAATATATAAACATTTTAATGGAAAAATAATTTTTTTGTTTGAAAAGTTCATATAAAAGAAGTATTAAATATTTGTAATTATTTATCAGAACTAAATAGGATAATACACATCATGATGTATTAATAATTTATTCAGTTAATAAAAGTTAAATAGATATACTCAAATTTGAATATTAAAATAATATTGCATTCACCATGAGAGAATATTACAAATCAATTCTATTTTTAAATAATTTGATATAATTAATTGAAAAATGTTTTGTTATGTGATATCAATGACATGAAGAGACAAACAAACTTAATAAATCATTGATTACTGCTATTGAAAATAAGATAAGCAAATTCTAATATAATGAATATATATTATCCGTCTAGAGAAGAATAAAAGAGAAAATATTTATTAGAAGAATATTTTTAAACATAGTAATCAATGACATTTCATATTACAATCATTTTATTTAGCAGCCATATTTAGTACAGCATTTTTTAGAATGAATCTCACCAATAGATATTCATATATTATCTGTTAATTTCTATTGATCAATATATCGATCCATTGTTGAAATATTCTTTGTTTCTTTGTGTCTTTGTTTTAAAGACGTTAAAATGGAAAGACAATGATTGTTTATGCATTTATAATATATATCTTCGATAAGGTAAATTAAACCAAAAATTTATTAGTAAATATATTAGACAACCATTTTTTGAGTAAAATGAAGCTTCAATACTATTGGACATGAATGAAGAATAGACTTAATCTAATAGAATCATCATGTTTAAAGGAAACCGAGTAGTATATTTTTGTATAACTTCTTTTTTTTTAACTATAATTGACTACATTTTGCACGCAGATATTAAACGCTGTATGTAGAGATAAAAATATCCGAATAATAATGTTTTAACTTGTTGTCTACAAAAACATGATTTATAGTGTATAAATTTCATATTTTTGATTGCCTAAATATATCCGCTATATATATCTACTATCATTTCTTATTGAATTTAGGTAGTAGGATATCTAAGTATCTTTATACCATTTCAACATGGAACAATCAATTCTTATAACGGATGTTGATCATAACTATTATGAAAACATGCGACAAAGATTGGAGAAAGAAAAGTTAAATGATAATGAAGTCGATAAATTGTATGATATTGTTGATACAACCGATAAGCTTCTCAATCAAAATAATATTCGATACACGATTGAAGGTGGTACTTTATTAGGTGCCGTTCGAAATGGTGGCCTTATCAAACATGATAACGACGCCGATTTTAATGTTCTTCAGGATGATTTACCTAAAATTAAAGCATTAAGTGGTAGTTTTGCTGATTATGGTCTCGAAATCATTGACGTTCCGGGATGGGGACTTCAAATAACACATGAAGATAGTCCATGTCTAGCACCTGGTCTTTGGACCAATGGGATCGAACAATGGACTAGTAAGTGGCCATTTCTTGACCTCATCGCTATCCGTTGGGATTCAATCCAGCAACAATATATATATGCTGAGGATACGGCCTATCATGATTATCCGAACTATTATTTAAGTCGATCTGATTGGAAAAAGCCTTTTGACCGAATACCATTTGGTCATTTAATGTTGTGGGCTATCGGTGGTGCTGAAAATCGACGATCATATTTGGATCGTCATTTTAAAAATTGGGATCGAATGATTGAAATGAAAATGGATCATCGATCAAATCAATATTTTGAAATTGATATTCAATGTCCATTATCTATTGAGGATTTAGGCTATCGACCAAGAAGCAACAATCCAACGACATTAAAAAAATGATGGCATGAAACAAAACCAATAGATATGATTCAAAAAAAAATAACTTTTCAATAGTTTTTTGTTAGAGCATATTCATTTTTCATATATATTCTCGCTTATGCTTATCCTCTAAGTAAAAATAGATTGATGTAGTGGTATTAGTTACCTATTGTGTATAACATTTCTTTGTTTTTTAAAGTTCAATTTTGAAATTTATACAGTGTTAAATCTTACGTGATGACTTGACCCTTGAGAAAGATCGAAATCTAAGGTCCTAGGAGCTCTTTTACTTAATACTCACTCTCCTCACACTCAAGATCACTATTTAAAGCAAACTAGGAATACTTTACAAATAGATTTCTTTCGCAAAAAAATCTTTTATGCATCAAAATGATCACGAGTGATTTATAATGTATTGTTTCTCGTATACATCAATAAGTTTTATTAATCAAAATGTGAGTGAACAGAATCCTTTTATTCGACATCATCAATATCGATAGGTGATCTTGTATCTTTGGATTGAGGTGAAGGGAAACGTCGTCTCGCTTTTTCTTCGAAATATTCTTCAGGTATATTGTTTGTGCACATACACCAAGGACCATAATCACGATTATGATGATGAAGACAACCTGTATAAATACCACCATTATTATAACCATAACCATGAAGATCCCAAGGACACTTGCATGTGGCATCGTTACGTTTTTGCCAACAATTGGATTTACCGTTATGACGATCCCATTCAGGACCGGAATGATACTGCCATTTGTAATAATCAGCAACGGGACAATCACAAGAGCAAGCTATTCCATATCTATCATTCTTATTAACACGAATAACATGCTCACCATAACGCATCCAATCCTCTCTGTTCCATTTCTTCCAATTACGAACATGATCCCAATCGGATTCAGTATAAAACCAATCACTGCAATGCCCACAGTCTGGACAAGGATGACCTCCACAATGAGGTTTGTATTCAGATTTATCCATTATTTTCAACCTTGAAAAATGTCTTGTATCATCTGAAGATTCGCTAGATTCATCCTCGGATGCCATAAATTATGAAACTTCTAAACTAAAACAAAAAATAAAGATCATCAATTTAAATCCGAATGATCTGTCTATTTTAAAAATGAAAAAAATTGATAAGAGATTGATTTAGATCAAATTAATTCATCAGAAAATACAGTTCTTTACTATCTGTCACTTCACTTTGGTATTTTGCATAGTTTTAAATCTGTTTCAAGATTAAAAAGCGATGGATTATAAGCTATAAAATGTTTGTATAAATTTGTATTACTTCAGAATAGACAACAACGGCAGCCCGTAAGATGAGTAGAGAAATGTGGATGAAACCAAGAGAATACAGCATTACTGTTGTTGATGTTTTCAATTCTCATTTACAGACGTTTGCAGTTGAGTAAAATGTTCACACGATAATAACTGATTCAAATTTAAGTTATCATGTTCTTGAAATATTTACATAATTCATGATTATTAAACAACGTGATCAATATATCTATGTGGCGTTTTATCAATACGAAATGTGATGTTTGTTTGAATACTTATAATATACTTATTAAACGCATATGATAATCTAATAAATGAA
This sequence comes from Macrotrachela quadricornifera, assembly GCA_022393335.1. Classification (NCBI taxonomy): domain Eukaryota; kingdom Metazoa; phylum Rotifera; class Eurotatoria; order Philodinida; family Philodinidae; genus Macrotrachela; species Macrotrachela quadricornifera. Next base: position 1,732,610 of record JAJEKB010021277.1, on the reverse strand, counting down.
TACTTGATTAACCATTTCAAATACCAGTTATCGATCGGTGATTATCGAATGTAAGACAGTTTTAACATTATTTTGTTGGAAATTAATGACCAAATCTTGTAAAAAGTATTACAACTATAACATTGAATAATCATTTGTTTGCAAAAATTAACGTCTATAAAGATGTTCACCATTTTACTGTGAAGACAACAGAAATGTGGAAAAATTTGTTTGCAATCTTCTTCTCTTCGTCGGCTTTTTATATTATTTGAATTTGTTACATGTTTATTGATCACGACATTTCGTAGTACAATGATTTTTTCTGTTACTTTCATAAGGATTTTTTCGTCAGTTAAACCTAAAATGATTTCTCTTTCCGCGTTACCATTTCTGTGAATCCTTAAGTATTTATTATTACTTGAATATTCTTATATGTTTTTCAGTATGAAAATGATATTTTCTCTAGACTAACACGATCATCAACAAATTAAGTTAATGAAACAAAAATTTCAATTGAATTTGTCCTAATGTATCTGTTTTGCTCCTTTTCCGTGCAGACTATTTAGCCAAATGTATTAGAATAAAACTAGTTTTCAATCGATCAATTTGTCCTGTTTTTTCTTCATGCTCTTTTCATATGGGTTGAAAACTTGTTTGATATAATTTAGGTGAAAAAAAAAAGTTCGAACTAACTTAAGTATCGACATATTTTAAAAATTATGATACTAAGACAATGTATTACTGATAAATACTTAAGAATTAACTAATTAGTAATAATATCGACCGTTTTTTTAACTGTATTCGACCATAATATGTAATGATTTTACGATGCTCCCTCGGATATAATAATCGACAGTTTCCAAACTAAGCGGGTTCCTGATATTTTTCTTAAGTTAGCATAAAAAAACCTAATTTTTTACCTACATTTCTAAATTAGCTGACTCTATGGATTGGTGACGAAATTTGAGTGTTCGTAGATTAAAAAACCACTCTAATTCTCAAGTGTTTTGAGTGTTCGTGGGAGTTTGTAGAATCATTTTGCATCCCTATAACGATTATTCAGTTGCAAGACTCACACTTGTATTACGAAAAATTCTGTTCTTGCTTCATTTTACTTGTGTGCTCAAGGTAGCATTAATATATTTTATCAAGAAAATAAATTTACCTTAAATAAAGCGGAAAAAACCGTCCGTAAATATCACCGTTCTTTTGTTGTTTCAATTTTGGAGAAAATGTATCTTATCTTGAATATCTTATCTCTTATCAGTGGGACAAAAGAATAATATGTCGTAAATACTATCGTTGATGGCGTGTAAGATAGAAATCAACTGTGTAAAGACACATAAGTGAAATTGATATAAGTGAAAAGTGTCCTTGACAACTGAATACGTTAGTGATTAAACTACAATTGGTAGTAAAGAACTGTATTGTTTGTTCACAAAATCAATAGTCCAATGACAGATACGTCTCTATCGATACTACCTCCTGAAATACTACACTGTATTTTCAATAATCTTGATGTGCGCTTCATTATTTTCAAGCTTCGTTTGGTATGCAAACGATTCTACGAAATTATCAGTGAATATAATCGGTATCAGATGGATCCTAATTCGATGTTATCATCTGATTGGAAAAGGATTGCTCGACTTGTACAACCAGAAAGCATTACTTCTTTGAGACTTAATGGCCGATCGAAAGGATCAGATCAGATCAGATTATTTTTCTCACTCTTCGATATCAATCGATTCATTCGAATTCGATCAATTACACTGATTACGTTAAATGATTCGGAAGTTTATGACCGTTTGAATAAACTACCCATGTTGAGTTTAGTTTCACTTCATATTCACTCAGGCGATAAGAATAGAAGTAAAGCGTTAGCGATTATTTCGAAATTTTTAACTCAATCAACGCTTAGTCAACTACATTTAATAAAATCAAAATATACTATTACAGAAATATCTTGGCCAAATTCATGCAACATTAAACTTCTTACAATAAAATCATGTTTGCTTACAGAATACATACGAATTCTCTGCCTTTTACCACATTTACAAACTATCACTATAATAAAATTTGTTATGGACAAATCCAGCGCGTTGACCATGGCATCTTCTGCTTCAATACAGTATCCACAATTGACATCGTTGACGATTGGTAATAGTACCTTATCAATGATCGACTTTGAATCCCTTCTTTCGTTAACACCATCACTCACTCAATTGAAGCTTATATCTTGTAGATCAAATTTAGACTCGATTTTCCACGGATCAGATTGGGCAAACATAATCCAAACGAAACTGCACAGTCTCAAAACATTTCAATTTTTCTTTTCTTTTACTTTACAAGAAAAAGATGATATCAAAGATCTTGATTTCATTATCAATCAATTTCGAATTCCATTCTGGTTGCTCGACAAAAAGTGGAATGTCACATGCGACTATGTTTTAAAGCAGAAAGTAATCAATTTCTATACAACACCAAAATGCACTATGGTTGATGAACAACACTCGGTATCAAGAAAAACGCGACAGCCTCCTTATGCCGTATTGAGATTCCATTCACTACCAATGGATATTGAATTTTCATCAATCGTTCGTCTGGTACATACAAACAATGATACTATACTATTACAGGTATGTAGTACAATCTTTCATTACAAGGCAGTCCTTATTTATTGACAGTGTAGGTATGCATATATGAGTCTGAATAAAAAAGGGAATACTTACTCTCACGCTATTAATATATGAAATGTGTCTATTTTTCTAAAATAGACATTGACAAAGCTAAATTTCAAAGGTATGAATATGGGACCGCACGGTATGAAATATTTGGCGTATGCCTTACGAAATATAACGGTAACTAACATATCTGCTTATTATGGATACAATTAAATACATCATTATTATAATATAGACAATCAGGAATATTAATTTGGAAAATAATTATATTGAAGAAGAAGGTATACGATACATTGCAGAGTTTTTACGAAACAATACGGTAATACAGATATTTTTAACTATTTCGTTTTTGTATCGCTCCATTTAAAAAAAAGACGTTGATATCACTTAATCTCGGAGGAAATCAAATTGGACCTATAGGAGCACAACATTTAAGCGACGCATTACGTAATAACATGGTATTTCTTTAAACTCACTTTGCCTATTTGTGATAATCTATTCTTATTATTTGTTATACAGATCATTCAACGCATTTATTTGGCAAACAATAAATTTGGGAAAGTGGGTGCATTGCATGTAGCTGAATCAATCAAAACTAATAAAGTAATTATTCATCTATTTTCTGTTTTTGCTCAATTTATCGTGACTGATTTGTCATTCGTAGGCACTTATTGCATTGGATCTGGGAAAAAATCAATTTGGAAGTCCTGGGATAAAATATCTATGCGATGCGTTAGAACACAATCTGGTTACATCAACTATCTCTATTCTATTTTCTAAAAATCGATTCATCTTTATTGTATAGATAATTCGTCAGCTTTTTCTGCAGGATAATGACATCGATGACGAAAGTATAGGAAATTTAACTAAGGCCTTACAAAATAAGACCCTTGCTTCGCTTCAACTTAGTGGTAATCGAATCGGAGTCAAAGGAATACAATATTTATGCGATCTATTTCGAACCAATAAGGTAAGTCTATCATTCATATTATTCAAGTGAAACCAATATAGAAATCATTCTATAGACAATTAATCATATTTATTTGAGCAATAATAACATTCAAGAAGAAGGTGCACGGCTTCTTGCTGAAGCTCTAATGAACATTTCGGTAAGTTTTCTATTTCCACTTGTTTGATAATGCATTTTCTATTCTTCGAAAAAAAATAGACACTCACGTCACTTACTCTAAGTAAAAACCAGATTGGAAGTGAAGGCGCACGACTTCTCGCTGATTCATTGCGGAACAAAAAGGTAATGAGCTACTATTTTCATCATAAAAATTGAAATTCGAATTTTATGAAACATATCAGTTTGGATGGTCATTTAAGAATGTCCGACACCTAATAGACGAATTTCATCTTCATTTCTAACACATTTTCTAATACTAATTGCTACTAATATGAACTCGTTTAGAGAACTCTTCACCGAAATATGCGCTCTTTTTTTAAAATGTTGAAAAACAAAATATGTTTCTTGTTCATTACGTCTACACATAGAAATTAATCAAGCTGAACCTCAGAAGCAATCATATCGGAGATCAAGGTGCACTATGTGTGGCTAGTGCCTTAAAAAATAATATGGTAATTCGATATATTAAATTATTTTACTTTAAAAATGATTATTCTTTTTCTTTTCAGACACTACGAGTACTCGATCTTAGTTTCAATCAAATCAGTGATACAACGTTAGAACGTCTCTACGAATTATTTCAAAAGAAAAATGTAATTGTCATATTTATTCATATATTTTAACATGTTATCTATATAGAAACTTGTTCATTTTGATGTGAAAAGTAATGACAAATGCGATGCTGTTGCTATGAAAGCATATTTTCAGATACAAAACAATAAGGTAATTTTATTTTATTCGATATTACTTTCAAATTTAAATATTATATTTTCCAAGTAGAAAATTGCAAAATTAGATCTTCAATCCAATCAAATCGGAGATAAAGGAGCTAAATATATTGCTGATGCTTTGCAAAATAACACTGTCAGTTACATTTCATATCTATATTTCATATTCTCTCTATAATGTAGACTCTTCGAGAACTTAATCTTCGATCAAATAAAATTGGAAATGAAGGAATTAAGTATATCGCTGACGTTTTGCGAACTAATACTGTGCGTAATGTTTACCTTTGATTTGCACTATACATTCATTCTATATAATGTAGACCCTCCAAGCTCTCGATTTACGATCAAACGATATTAGATATAATGGAGTAAAAGATCTGCGTGATATGTTGCGAGATAATACAGTTAGTGTTTGCCCACCATTACTTTGTTTACTTGATAAATACTTTTTTCCATAGATCCTGACGAGATTCTACATCAGCGACAAGAGAAATAATTCGGATGAATTCATTGAAAAGATTGCTAACATTAAAAGAAAAAAGGTTACTGGAATTTTTTTTTGGTTGTGATATATATTTATAGTTATAACATAAAATAGACTCGACACACCCTAAATCTTCCATCTAATAAAATTGATTGTGATGGAGTTCAGCATTTATTCGACGTTCTACGAAATAATACGGTAAGTATTGATCATTTTCGTTCACGCCATATACAAGTATGAAATCTTATACAAGTGTCACTACGTCATTTTATGTCGATCAATCGTTTTGATTACTAGTGTTTCAATCTTATCTCTTATTACAGGTGATAACAAAAATCGACTTATCACACAATGATATATCAGATTACGGGGTGAAATTGATCACTGATTGGCTAAAAACGAATACAGTAAATATCAATTGCTGTTTCATCACTCACTTATCTTTATTTTACATAGTCTCTTCGTCGACTGAATTTAGCGATAAACAGGATCAGTGACAGAGGAGCAAAGTATTTGGCTGATGTGTTAGAGAAAAACATGGTAAATATCTTCTAAGATTTCTACTTATTCATATCTTTATTGTTTATAGACTCTGAATGTATTAAATCTATCAGAAAATTATATTAGGGATAAGGGTATGAAAAGTCTTGCTGATTTAGTGTTAAGGAATACGGTAAGTTTTACCTTCTCATTTATATACTCTTCACTTGTATACTTTCTTTTTAAGACACTTACCGATCTTCGGGTAATACACAACCCTAGTAGTTTATGTGTACTGGTAGAATGTCTTGTATTCATACAAAATCACAAAGTATGATTAGTTTCAACGTATTCTTCTGTAGCTATCTCTTAATATAGAACCTAACGTATTTACACATGTTACCATACGATAACAGTTACGAAGACACATCGGAAAAGATAGGACACACAATAGTAGAATATATCAGCACTGCCTTACGAAACACGACAGTAAACTTAACCGATCATTGGTTTCTAATGTACATTCATATAATCTAGACTCTAACTGAATTATGGTTCATTCATTATGGGATACAAGAGGAAGAATTCTGTTATCTCGCTGATGTTTTGCTTAATCAAAAGGTCAGTGTCCATCACATATTTCAATGAACCTCACTTGTGACGATATTTCAAACTAGGAACTAAACGAACTCCTTCTCCGTGGTAATGCAATTGGAACTCAAGGAGTATATTATTTGAAACGTGTATTAAGATATCATCAGGTATTTATTACTGATTGAATATTTTCTTACCGACCTGTTACTTCTTTATTTCAATCATAGGCTATCGTTAAGCTCGATCTCTGTGGAAACAATATCCGTGATCAAGGTGCGCAATGTATTGCTCATATATTAGAAACGCATATAGTAAAAGAGCATGATTATTTTCGTTTAATGTTGATTTTGTTCATTACAGAAATTGCAACGATTAGATTTGGGATGCAATGATATCGGAAATCAAGGGGCAAAGTGTCTCGCTGATGCTTTGCACAAAGTTCAGGTAGACATTTCTTACCTATCTCGATTACTGTCATTCTTTTACAACAACCAACACTAGACATTAAGTGAACTCGATCTTGACTGTAATAAAATCGGAAATAGAGGTGCACGATATCTAGCTGAAGCTATACGAGATCATCCGGTATATACTAATAATTTACTTTTTACCATCGTCTTCTTTTTCTGCCTGCAGACTTTGACTAGTATCAATCTTCGAGACAACAAAATCGAAGATCAAGCAGCTGAATATTTTGCTCGTGTTATAGAAACTAATCAAGTAATCTTCAGTGATCCTATTCTATTTGAGTTTACTTTATTCTTTTATAGATACTTACTAACTTAGATCTTCGGAAGAATCAAATTGGTGATCAAGGAGCACAATACTTTATCAATGCCCTGAAAAATAATACGGTGAGATCATCGCTTGTCTGTCTCCGACTGCAGGAAAATAAGTCTTCAGAATGTTCAGCTATTTCAAATGCTATGGATATTCCTAACAAATATGTATTTCATGGATATTTCATGTTATTCTTGCTTATTTTGAATTATATTCTAGAATAATCCCACACTTAGGCTGAACTTCTATGGAATAGGAGATAATTTCATGGAATGGATGTCATCTCTTTTGCAAAAATTTGACGTAATGATTAAGTGATTTTTTATGCAAGAAGAATTTGTCTTCTGTATTTCCAGAAATTTGAAACCATTAGTCTCATTACAAATAAGATAAGCGATAGAGGTGCTCAATTGCTAGCTGCGTTCATAAGAGAGTCAACGGTATTGATCATGATTACTTGAAATAAATCTTATTTGTATTCGAGCATGATAATAGAAAATTGTTAACTTGGATCTTCGAGCTAATCAAATTGGGGATGATGGAGCTTCTCATCTTGCTGACGCATTAAAATATAATCAGGTAAGATTGATGATAATGGAGTTACGAGTACATGTATTTTGTAATTTGTTGTAGACACTTTCGACACTCAAACTTCGTGGAAATAATATTGGACCAATAGGAATAAAATATTTGACAAATGCTCAACAAAATAGAACGGTATATCATGTTTTTTTCTATTAATTTCATTCAAATATTTAACCAAGTTGTTTTTAGACATCAATCCAGTTTGATTTTACCGGTGAGAAGACTGACAAAATATTTTTCATTTTTTTTGAAATTAGTTTTCATCGATAAGACTTCACACCTTACAGAAGGTTAAGGACAAGTGTGAGGAAAAACATATGGTAAAGAATAGCACAGCGTGCACCAATCGATTTTTCTCCTTCTCTATTTTCGAACTTTTTTCTATTACTATATCTCACATGTATTTATCCACTTCCATTATTCACATCGATTCTTTTAGCACTTGTTAATGAAATTGGTCATTTTCCTTCTCTTTATTTTGTTCTTTATAGATGCTGTGAATCTGTTATGTCCGGAAGGACATCCTCTCAAGTTGTACGATCATGAACAATATGATATAATTTATAAAAATACATTTCCAAAATGGTTTAAATGCGATACATGCTCGAAGTATAGCCCGAAATTCTTATGGCATTGTAATCAGAGTCATAGAAATGGAACAATTAACATTTGCGAAGCATGTGCAGGTCAACAAAACTAAACATCTTCGTCATATAATCATTTCAAAACAAAACTAGCAAATATGCAACAGAAAGACTTTATCATAATATATATTCTCGAAAAGTATCTATTCTTTGTCTATCATTTATAAAGATTAATCAAGATATAATAAAATAAAACAATAGTTAAAGCATACTGATAATTAAGAGGAAAGGTAAATAGTGAATATAGCAAATAAGATCTAAATAGATAAAATAGTTTTATCATTGTTAAAATATTTTCTTTTTGTTATCATCACACAGATGAACAGCGTATACATTCTATCGTCCGCATATGCTCGTACCATTTCATTAATGAAAAATGAAACCCATTCTAATATTTGGAGCAAACATTAAACAAAAAAAAATCAATCGACACGATTTGTTAAATGCTTAATAAAAATATCATTAATATCTCTTAAAATAAGAATAATATTAAATAAAAAGGGTACTAACATATATAACACTAAAACGGCTCAAATTCATGTTGTTACTTATTGAAAACGCCAATCCAGACCTATAATTTTCAAAGTATATATATATATTATTATTCGATGATTGAAATGAAGATATTCTTCCATGATAAATTCAGTACAACTTCATTATTCAAATATTTTTATTCTGCAAAAAATGACTATTACATTCACCACATCAATAGATATGTTTGATAGAATCTAAAAGAAAAAAAAGCTATAGAGTAAAACATCGATTTTTGATTAATATCTACCTAATCTATCAAAATACTCTTTTTTCAAAGTATGTTCTATCATATAATTAATGATGAATCTATAAAACGTGTTGCAATACCGTAACTTTAATATTATTGTACTAAGTAATATTTAAGATTTAATATTCGATTATAAAGGATAAGAAAAACTTTCTCTATAAAAAGGAATGGTCTGATTATTGCGTATGTAACATGATTGAATACTTTAAAATTATACCATCCTGATTTTTGTCATGATTAAATTTAAGCAAAACCGACAAATAATATTTTCTCAGCGTGTTATAAAATTTTATTAGAAAACAAACTAAATTTGATTATTGTGCGCCTATAAAAATATATATGGAATCTCGTTGGATTCTGCTGTTAGGATTCGATCGAGTTCCAACCCTCTCACAAAAAAATTTTACAAAAAACCGCGTTCATAGAAAACGCGTTTTTTTTCATCACAGGGTCGGCCCATCAATACATCTTCGGAATACAGCGGTTTTTAAGAACGCGTTTTTTTTGAAAAATTTCTTTCCATCGATGTACATCTGTTCATCTATCTATGGACCTAACTATCTGTCCACCAATCTAACTATCTAAATATCTATCCATCTATCTACCTATCTATGAATCTGTCTAACTAACTATCTATCTGATCATCTATATATCTGACTATCTATCGAACTATTTATCTACTTATCTGTCTATATATCCATCTGTTTAATTATCTGCATACATTGACACCTAACTACCATTAGCTATATCTACACTTATCAACGTAAATAAAATCAGGAATTAAAATTATTGTGGAAAAAGTTAAAAAAATAAAGCATGCTACATAGTTCAGCAAAGAAAACAAAAAAATACAGACGGGACACTGATTTATTGGCATCATGGGCCCAAAATAACAAGTGTAGTTGGATCCGAGGTTATCATCATACATGTCGCGTTTCTAGAAACCGCGAAAGACCGCAATACTCAATACCGCGGTTATCATTAAGTACATCGCGATATTTAGTACCACGGTTTCCACTGAGCACACCGTGCTATATGACACCGCCCATAACCGTAATATTTAAAACCGCGGCTATTCTGATGATACCGCGATTTCCTTCGGAAATTTTTTTCATGGTCAAGGGTCCGACTATCGGTCCATAGCCCGGATTTCGACAATGTTTCCATGAGATCCTTATGAATTCTGATTGGATCCCATGGGAATCCTTATAGTTAGATATGGCAAAAATGCACAGCATTTTTGTAATCGATATATCTCTGCGGCCAGTCAAGTAATTTCAGTAAGTGAATAATCATTTTAAAGAACATTTGAAACTGTGGCTATGGTGTAAAAATCAATATGATATCTCAAGAAATAAGAAAATATTAATTTTTACACCATAAGCACAGTTTCAAATGTGCTTTAAAATGACTGTTCATTTGTTGAAATTACTTGACTGATTACAGAGATATATCGTTTAAAAACTGCTGTGAACTTTTTTTCCATACCTTATAATCCGATTTAATATGAATAGTCAAAGTATCAAAATTCGTGATGATACTTAATATCATTGTAAGAATCTTTTCGTGATTTTGAATTTGTAAAATAATTTATCATATGCTATATTTCATATCATATAAATAAAACTCAGTTGATTCAATTATGTACTTACTTAGCATTATTATATGATTGTGATCAATGATGTGATATTCCACTTTGCTTATTTTTTATTATCATGTAAAAACTTAACCATATTCGAGTCAAATTATTATTCTCATCATTAAACTACTAGATTTAGAATAGAAACTACTGATTAATGTCTTATATGAAATTGTTGAGTTATTTAAAAACGGCAGGATATGATTTAAAGAACTGGATAATTTTATATAAGACAATCATCAATAGATGATATTTTAAATTTAGTAGTTGAGTGATAAACATGATAAGTTGTTCGGAAAATGGTCATCTTTATTTTATTCTTAAATGTATAATAGATATGAACGTATATTCTTAGATTCCTTATATTTTAAAGCGTGTTTGATATTCGATGTAAATATTTAAAAAGATGAAGCGTATTTCGGCTTTCTTCGTTACACATGTCAAATGTATAAATCAAAGAAGTATAATACTAAAAAGAAAAGGTAAGAGTTTGGTTAATATCTGTTGTATTCGCATATGTTTCTGCATCGAACTGTAATATTCTTCATCCCTTCTCCTTTTCTACAGCTCGTTTTTCAAAACAAATTTTACATACTCTCTCTCAAATGATCTTTTTCATAGCAAAATCAAAGCATAACAGAGACGGAATGGCAAGACAGGCTTTTGCCACCTAACCCAACAGTTATGGAGAAAAGAATTTTAAAATAAATGACGGATTAATCAGATTTTTTTCTTTAAATATAACTATTTCTGTTTTCATTTCATCTTTAAATAGAATGCATTCATTTTATACATTCAAGCTGTGATTTTGTGAGGAACAATAAGAAAAATTATTGTACAAATATAAACAATTGATAATACTACTCTATGGAAAGATACACATCGATATAGCTCAGTTATAATGTCATATATATTTCGTTATTATTGATTACAATGGTAATATCATTAATAAGTGCCATATATCGTGTGCAGAAAGATCCCTTAGCAGGTGACTTTACTCAATACTTGATAAATAAAATTGACTGAATTCTTTGGCTTTGTCACTCATTGTCAGAGTATCCAACCAAGTGCTTGTTTTAATAAAACAATATCGGCTTCCAAATCAGACTGAGCACTACCGAGATCTTCTTTTACATTGTCAGGACACACATAACGCAGACGCTTTCCATTCTCTATTAGCTTATTGAGTACGCTCCGCGTTCCGAACATTTGGAGTTTGCTTTCGCTCAAAGTGGCACCTCCATAGAGGCGATAGGCACACACGAAGATGCGTTGAAGTATCCATATTTCATTTTCGTTCATAACGGCCTGCCGACAAAAGTAAGCCAAACGCTGGACAAAGTTAGAGATGTCGCGCTCGGGAGCGGCAATAGGTGCACCGTCCGAATCCATCGAGTAGTGAAATGTTGGCGTATCGATGAATGTAACACCTGCGGACGGGTGCCAGAAGAAGTTACCTGGATGCGCATCTCCGTGAACAAGCGCAGAGATGCTGACTTCAGCTCGGCACTTCTGTATCACGCCATCCACTCGTCGTCCGAGTTCATCGATATTAAGGCAACCAATTTCTTCGTAGATTGCTGAATCCTTAGCGACCACTGAGACTAGATGTCGTAACAGATCGATATGAAAATTCAAATAGCTGTCCGATACTGACCCACCAGATCCGAGAGGCAATGTGTGTAATTCTGCAAGAGCACATGCCGTGTCAACCACTGCTTGCTCCAAGCTCATCCATGCCACAGCTCTTTCAGTGACCGTTGTTGAATTACCCAATGCAACGATGAGATCTGCAATTGTCTGACCTTGCGCTACTTCCGCGACGAGAATACCAGAAATATTTGAATCGTCGTTCACCAATGCCGTCGCCAAAGGATTCGGAACAGTGAAGCGAGTGAATTCGGTTGATCGGAGCCGTTCTAATGACGACAATTCTCGAACAAGCTCTTCAGGCTGTGGGAAGATCTTGGTCACTGCCCGTATTGTGCCAGATTCGTCTTGAGCGAGAAAGACTGCCGCTCCTGATTGACCTTTGGCTCCACCGCTGTTGACCTTTACCAGCTTGACTTCAATTCCACCTATAGCAGTGCTTGTGAAATCAGTCAGAACATCTATATTGTTGTCTAATGTCACGAGCGTGTTCAGCAATGAGGACATTGTCAAACAATTTACCAATCCTTCTTTCGTTCGGCAGGTCATTGCCTTGTTCAACACTAAATCGATGGTATTACTGATCGATGGGCCAGTTGGATATGTGCTTTTTGACTGTGGTTGCTCATAGAAAACAGTGACGTCGTCGTTGAACCGATCTCTTTTCCATTGCGATATATCTAGTTGAATAGAGTTGTCGCTTTTTTGAGCTTCTCGAAGTTCAACAGATAGACTAGCGGTGGTAGTGGTCACAACATAGTTGACCAATGACCCTAATAGATGTGAAATATTTACGACTGAGTTCTCATGCATTATCTTGATTTTGAACTCACCCGCTTTAGATTCTGCTTGAGTCCCATGCTCGTCAAGAGATGATACCATGATTGATTTTGCAGGAATTGTTTGATGTGAAAGTTCTTGCATTTTCTCAACCTTGTTCGATTCTTGCACAGTTAATGTCTCCGTAACTATAATCAACAACGTGAACAAATACGTTTTGAATCAAATTTTAATATAACAAACTCTATTTATAACTTACACAAATCAGCTGCTAGCCCATCCTGTCGTTCCTTGAAGCACATCTGAGCTTTATTTAAAAGATAAAATTCATGCACTTGCAAGCATTGTGTAGTATTGTCGCTGTTATTATTGACGGACGATTGTTCCAGTTGTGAATGATCCATATTATTTTATAATATTAATGTTTTCCTATAAATGCCAAAATACTACAGAGATTGTTCTTCTACTCGTTCAGATTTTAAATCTTGCTTTCAATTTGAATAGTTAAGATTATATTAATTATCTGCATTGATATATATATATATTTATAAACATGTATATATGATTATTTCTAATGTCATTATACAAATATAGTGTACTATTGGAATAAAACATTAACGTCATCATTATGTTGTTGTCTTACGTTGCACATGCCTTCTAGCACTTTTTTTTGTCACTATTCAAACAATTCGCTTGAATAAATCGAAAAAAGCCTGAATCAAGAATCGCTATTATAAAAAATGATGATTTGATCAAAATATATTTGAGATATTGAATTTATAGTTAAAACGAAAATACTTACGTTATACCAGAAGTTGTTACGATGTTATATCAATTTCTTACAGAATCATTGAAAGACTTTCTTGTTTTATTTTGTGATAGAGAAAATGATGTTCTATTCAACTAATATCATCAAAATAAAATTTGGATTCGAATTATTTTTGTGCAAAAGTAAATTAAGATGTGAGGCAGATACAATAATTATACTTTGCATTTCAATTATCAATCATTTATTATGTTGTGTTAAAAAACAAGATATACAATAATATGCACCATCAAAAACTCTACAATTTACATGGTCAAGTTTATTCTATTGTGCATTTATTGTTTTCAAAAGTAAGTAAAATTCTCTACGACCGTTTTCACTGCTCCAAAAACATGATCTTTTTTCTAAATTAAGACGAATTTTTTTGTTTATTTTATATACTAGATAATTAATCTTAAGTAAATTGTAGAAGTTTTGACGCTACATATTATGGTATATTTTTTCTATTACAAAATAAAAAAAAAAAAGAGAAAGTCTTCAAACATTCTATAAGAAATTGATTTAACTTCATAGCTATTTTTTGTTGGATCTAAGTACTTTATATTGATCAAATACAATCATAAATTCTCTTTCAAATATTAATTAGTGAAATTGAAAAAAGTGAGATAATTCAGATGATTTCTACAATCAAGGTTCTGTAGAATAGAATAGTACATAAATTGCTTCTAGTAACACTATCCATCCTTAATTTTTCGTTTAGTTTTGAATTTGTGACAAAATAATCCATAGTAGATACTTGATGGGTTTTCATTATTTCTTCCAAGAACTTCACCTATTTGTTGAATCTAATATAAATAGACCCTGCTTTTAATTTTTTTAAATTTTATTAAATTTGAATATTCACGTGCGTAAAAATTCTTAACATACTTGATAAAGATCGTCTGAACATCGATCAAAATGCGTCGCATAATGCTTTAAATATTTTATTCATAGAAGGTGACATTTTATATCTTCTCAAGAAATAGTATCACAATTTCATTAATAAACATTTCGTACAAATAATTAATTTCCTATATGGTAGTGTAAGATGGTATTCTAATGTCATTCTTAATTTTAGTTAAATTACAATATATTAAATCACTTGATAAATCCTTTGATCAAGGACAAAATCGGTCATAGTAATATTATGTCAATTATATTCTGATCAATCGTGCTTTCATCATCATGTAATGAATCATCTTATAAATCAACCGGTAAGATGAATATTTTATTTAGTATGTTATTGGAGAGATAAGCAAGACTCACATTTTCATCTACGGAACAAAGATCACTCATAGAATAAAAGAAGACAACCCATTGTCTTATTAACTATTGAAATATTGATAACCAAAGCATGCGAAACGCTGTTGTATATATATTAGTCAGTAAAGTTATACAGTACAATAAAATGGTAGAAGTCTAAACAAATAATAGGATTAACTGTTCTACAAATCAGCAGGTTCTCGTAAACGATAGAAGACAATTAATGAAGCAATACCAAATGGAAGAGATATGATGGCAATTAAAAGTAAAACGAGAGAGTAAAAGGTGATTGGATCGTGCCATGTTACTTGAGACGGTTTATCTGTATTATACCAACATGAATATGAAGAACCAACCTAAAAGAGAACGGGTTTAATGCTATCAGCCGTACAAGTTGATGAAAAGTGAACAAGAGCTCTTTTTTTGTGATTATTACAAATGACTTTTCAAGGAAAACTACGAAGATGTAACCTATAATAATAGTTGTCATATCTTACTCATGCTGCTCTTCAAATGGACTTTATCGATGAATTCAAGGAAAAAATTAAAGTTTAATTTTTTTGAAAATTTATTAAGATTCACTCTTACGAAACAATATTGTAGCAATATTTTCAGGCATGATCACTTCATCATACATTCTCTATTCTCTTATAGGTATAATCTCAATATGTAGATTGATGTTCGAAATTGAGACATCAAAACATTGATTATGCAAGATTAGTTCTAGCACAATGAAATCGATTGAGTTAAGTGTTGTGAGAATCTTCGAGTGCATGATACATTGAAAAAATAACTTTTCCTCTTTTATTATGTAACATCACGTTTATCTTAGTCTCAATCTTGCTCATTGCTCGAAAAATTTTGGTAAGATTGATCAAAATCTTATCTCACCACTTATCAGATTCTGTTTAGAGGTTTTAGCAGGATCCTTTTTCATAATTTGGTCAATATTCTGTGTTGAGGTTTTTTCTAAACTTAGGTCGTAATATCCTACCAGAATTAAACCTCTTGCCTACGTAAGAGCTTGACAAGAATAACTCATTAGAGTGTAGACGTCCATCTAAGTTCAAATAAGATGAATAGCCCCCGCTAAATCTAAACTCTCGCTGATTATCTACTTTCAGTGTCGAATATATTTCGGCAAATACTCTTCAAGATTTCGATTACGCATAGACAAAGTGTAATAGACATGGTAAAATGTTATCTGTGGAATAGTTTGGCGACATGATATCGTGATCTAACTGTTAAAATAGAATCTGCTTGTGTTTATATTCTTTCATCTTCATAAAAAAAACACAATAAATTACTTTGACGTCATTCAGTATGTAAAAAAGTCATTTAAATCATTTTTGACACAACAAAAACACAAAAAGATGCTTTTATACAATTTTTTGGCAATTTTGTGCTTAATATACAATTTTTTACAATAAAGAAATGGCACAAAATCATGATGAAAAATCTGAGATATTGTTTTAGAATAGTGATCTAAATTGCTTTTCATCATAGTTGCATTTACTGAATGAGGTAGAAGGGTCTTACAATCTTCTAGTATAGATGAGCACACAAAAGTTTCAATGGAAATAACAGTGACATTTTTTCCTATATTTTAATTGTCTCAATGATTATAAGAATGAATTGATAAAACGCGTTAAAATGTACGCATACAAATTTAATTTCTTTTGGACTTGCATTCATAGCTTGATTCATCTATATCTGTTACTCTGTAAAAAAAAGTAGGTACTAGTTGCATATACCTTATATTGCTCAGATTTTGTTTCCACGTTTTGGTATGATTGTTCTCCATCGCCTCGTATGGTTCCGTTTAATGTTCCATTTTGACCGAATTTAACTTGCCAAATTGCTACATAACACTTTCTATACCTCATAGCTCTTGTATCTGATCCAATGCATTTGCTGATAGTCTCATAGGTCATCGATTGAACCTGACAGGAATCTTTTAAATAGAGCAGCTTTTTATTGCGTTGTTGAATATAGAGTGGACCACCAACTAAAGTACAAACGATGACAACAACAAAGAAAAAACATCCAATGCCGAGTACAATCTTTGCCAGTCGAGGCTTCGGACACAATTCTGTCATAAAAGAGAATCTAGAAAAATAAATATACCATAAATTAATTTTCATTTTTTAACCCTTCGTCTCTGTCATGGGATTCCAGCGGATCCATTCTACAGTTTTTGATGTTTCGGGGTATTCCTCTGGAGTAATCTCTAGCCTAGTGTTGATGGTTAATGTCATAAACGTAACCTATATATAGTGCTAGAATATAGAAAACCAGTTTATGAGTCCATATAGACTCCACAATACTGTCGATGTTATATGGATCATTCTTCATTTTGGTGAAGCTGTCATCTATTGTATCTCGATGACTCTTTTTGTTAGCTACGATGAATGTCCTCGCTACTGTTTCTTCTCCTTTCTCTGCAACGCATTTTTTTTTAGAGATAGTCCTTCTTTTCACTTCGTTCACATCATGTAATGTGCCTCTTAGCTTCATGCCTTGCTTTCATGAAAGAATTCTATCATCGAAAACACTCTTTCTCTTTCATATAGATGCGTTTATTTGCTTCAATAGTGCGATCAGTTCCTTTTTTTCAAATACGTTCATGATAATGCAGTTTCTCTATCCCTTTGCAGACAGGTTCTTAGTTCGTTTTCACAGAGTGAAGTCACACTTCTAACCAGTAATGCACTTTCATCTTATTTTTCGATCATATAATCAAAGCAGTAGATCTTGTGAGATTATTATTGAGAACTTATAGTCGGTAGACATGAAATTCAATACTCTTCTACCTTTAGATCGTGAATACAGCTTAAAGATCGAATTTGAAACGAATTGAAGGAATCTTTTTCATCCCTAAAACATGTCTATACGAGTGATGGACGCTTCGCACCACCTCATTCTGAACTTCCGAACCAAGAATGTATGAAAAACTGGTGAGTCACTTATTATTTCACAAAGAAAAGCAAATATGAACGTACAGTCTCAAACATTCTGTTTTTTCATTACGATCTCCAGATATTTCCTACACTTATTTTGTCTTAAGTTTCATTATGATCTCACTATTTTTTATTATTTCGACCTCCGGTCAAATTTCATGATTTTATCCCTAAAAAAGCAACTGCCGATGTTCGTTACGATCCCCTTTCTCGTCTATATCAAAATATCAGTGTGTTTCCTATACACTAAACTAAAGCGATTGATTCTAAGATCCTTGACTTGTGCTTCAATGCTCTTGTGAAAGAATTTTACAACTTTCTTAATAGTGCATGAATGAATAGCTTGAATAGAAAAATAAATATTGAGTTTTTGTTATATTCTCTAGTTAAGTTCACTCGGATCCCACGACACATGAAAGATTAAGAAATAGGGATTAAATTACTACTTTCGCTTATTTTTTGATAAGATGACAAGTTATTTTGATGAATAAAATCAGAATGTTGCTCTCATTTGTTATTTTCGTGATAATGAAGTAAATGCCTGCAAAATCTATTAACGATTGCACATAGATTTGTCCATCATTTGTTCCATTCACATAATCATTCGATAAAAGCACACTATCACAGACAAAAAACGTCTTATCAACGTGTACGAAATAGAAAAAAAGATGATGTTCGTAAGTTTGCTTTTTACTTCTCCACTAAATGGTTACATCGATTGTCTCAAAATTATTGTCGAGAAAGTGTGATCGAAGTTACCTTTTTATTTCAAATCGATTCAATTTTATTAATCATTAATATATTTGTTTAGCTTTAAAAATCTTTTAGGAATCTTCTCACTCATATTGTGTTTTTGAGGGCACAATGTTCAATTATTTATCTTCACCTAACAATAAATAGCATATCAGCTTCGTGAACAGCAGCATTTCTTTCTACAAAGGAAAATAACAATGCATATTTTCGATCGTGAAGAATCGATTTTTTTGTGAATTGAAGAGTCTCATTCTCAATCTCAAGTCGTCAAGAAAATTCGAATAAAAAATATTCTTCAAAAAGTTTTGGAATAACAATATTTACGGCACAAACGAGAAGTTTTGCTTGATTATTAAGATGAGAATAGTACCATTTTATGCAAAATTCAATTCTACATCTAACTCAATCGGTTAAAAAATTGACTGAAGTCAGAAAAACGAATTCAGACGTAAAGAACTTGAATATGCTGCTAGTATTATTAATGTATAATCCTATCATAATGTTCAAACAAAATACTAACCTAACTTTACTTCCACTTTTAACTATTTCTCCTTTCATCTTAAATTGTGTTTTTTCGATGTTATCACATGATGGAGTTTTTTTCTTTTTACTCTATTATTTTAAAAGTATGAAAGGAAGTAGTGACTTTCGCGAGAATAAAACAGAAAAAGTTTAGACCAAGTATATTCTTCCTTATACTTGCTGTTGCGTATTATTTTCATCCTTAAATTAAAGAAACACATTTGTATTTTTCCTACAGAACTCACCAGAATTTTTATATGAGAACAAATGGTTGTTATAGGGGTATCCTGTTTGCAACTTCTTTCCATTCTGTCTTGACTATAAATGTTCTTTACTGTATGTAAAAGAAAAAAACAGGAATGAAAAAGAGAATAAAAGACGACGAGAAAAACGTGAAAGTCTGTGAGTAGTAGACTTGTACAATACCTTCCGCCTAATTAAAACAATGTACGAGTATACATTCAAAGATATAACACAGAAAAAGAAAAAAAAAACAGCGATACATTTTAATAAATAGGCGAAGAGAAAAACAGAACGATTGAAAGCAAAGCAAAATAAGAAAAATGAAAATTGGTAGCTTTTCATGTCAAGAAAGAAAGAGAATAACACAAAAATAATAGTGAAATAAAAAGCACAGAATAAATCTAATGAAAAATAGATTGAGCTGTATTTATCGAATAGAAATTAAATAGAAAAATTAAAGGTCTCATTAATAAACTATTATATAGTGTAGATATTTATTTTTGATAATCTATTTTGCGCTTATGTCAAACATATCACTGATGATTTATTTAGTTTGTATTGAAAGTCTTTTACGTCAACTGAGATATTTCAAAAAGCTGCAATGATTTTAACAATGAGAGTAAGCATCGACTCTGTTATAGTTCAAAGTGGTACTTTGATTTAAGTTCATTATCAGATGATGGATGCTACTCAAAATATTTAAATAATTTTACTCTGCCGAACGTCACCAAATGATCTTCATGACTAGAAAATATTAGTGAAAGTAAAGGAGGTGGTCGAAAATCATGGATTTTTCCTCACGTTGGAGTTGGTATAAAATGAAAGTACTTGATACATATAGAACTGCTTTGATATTGGTTTCTTTAGTCCTTGTACACTGTTTGGTGTCCAACCAGGCCCACAACGCTGATTTTTGTTTTCAGCTATGTAAATACTTATCGTCTACAAATCGATTTATTCTCTAATCGTTATTCTCCTAACAATGTACGAAGACCATATGAAATTTCTATGATACCTCTTACAGAGGAAATATTACGGTGTGGATCCACTTGGGCCCTGTAACGTCTTTAGTGTTATGTATGTGACTTTTATCTTGTTCGATCTGCCCTCTGTTATTTTGAAGGCTTCTCTCTCAAGAGATTCGTTAACTTGTCATCCCATGCCATGAAAATCGGGCAAAAACCGTCCAAAATGGTGATTTTTACCGATTTTTCTTGAATCGGTAAACGTCTTATTCCTATCTTTAATTTCATATCTAATCTCTTATTTCTGTCCTTAACCTCTTAATTCTATCACTAATCCCTTATTTATATCCCTTACTCCTTATTCCTATCGTTAACCCCTTAATTCTATATCTATCCCCCTATTTCTATCCTTAACCTCTTCTTCCTATCGCTAACTCTTTATTTCTATACCTAATTCCTTATTTTTACATACATCCCTCAGGAGTACATACAGCCTTTTATAACTATAGGTGACCCCTTACTCCTATGCTTAAACTGTAATGGAACCTTTTTTTGTATATTGCCGTTATTATTTTAATATCTTACCACTTGCAATTATATCTGACTTGATACCTGTGTCTAAACCCTCATAACTGTGCCTTTCCCATTTTAGTTGTGCTTCAAATTCGAATAACTATATCTCGCCATTGCTAACAAAGTGTAAACTCTTACATCTATAGTGAACCATCTATTACTAGCCGTTAGCGCTCATATCTACATTCAATTCAATAAAATCGTGTCTAACCTCGACTTGTGTGCTCAGCAGAAAAGTTAAAAAAATGTGAAAACTTTTGTGTTTGCTCAAAAATAAAATAGTTTCACATTCTTCTGTAAGTTTCAAAAAAGATTTAACGCTTTAGTATTCATATGAAGTTAGTATTAACACAATAAACATTTATCTTACTCATGTAAGCTTCATTTGGGTATATGAGTAGAGTTATAATGTGCAAAGAGAACAAAACTTGTTGTGACACTGAGAACTAATATCCAAAAATACAGCAAGTATAGTGTTGTGTTGTGTTGTTAGGAGCAGTAATTGTTTGCATAATGCCGATGTTAACTAAATACAATTGCGAAAATATCCAGTTACTTTGTTAGCGCTAATAGAGACGTTTTGCATTCGTTTTTTTTTTTAATAGAGAAATATTAGAGATAGCGTTAAATAATGGAATCCTATAGCTAAGGTGATGGTACTGCTCTAATATCTCGTATCTATTATCAGAGGACCTTTCACGTAACCATATAGAAGCCTTTATATTCGATCTAAGTATATTTATTGATGTCAATCCATTTAAATTTGACAATAATCTAATATATATGTTTCAACTCTCAATACCTATTTCCATCTAGCTGCACTATATGTATCATCTGTCTTTTTTTATTCCAATATTCATGAATGTCTCCTGACATGAGAGCGACACGAAAGTGATCATATCAATAGTAGAAATTTATTTTATGAATAATCATTTTTCACACAACAGAGTTATTGATTTGGATCGTCAATGCTTCGCTTAGAATTGCTGTTTACTCTTTTTCTGAATTAAGAAATATTAAATTCAGTAAATCCATGAATTAGTCGCAACTTAGTAGCAATAAAACAAAATCGCTGATTAATCGCAAATCATTGTTAAAGCTCGAAAAAATCGTCGATAAATCGTGATGTTTTATCAAAATCGCGCTTAATCATTAACATTTTGTAAAATCGCGCTTAATCATTAACATTTTGTAAAATCGCGCTTAATCATCGAAACCCAAGCCATTTTGATGACATTAGTAGCAACAATATCAAATTTAAGTCAAAACATATCTTCAACATCAACACTTTATGTTGCAAATTAGTTATCCAAGTTACATGGATATTCAATTGAAGTAGAAGTTTTGTTTTATATTTGGTTTTATATGGATAGGAATGATGTAACATTTATTTATGCGGTTGGATGCATTACCGCTTAGAGAATGGCATTTAAAGCTTTCTCCCTTAATGGAAACTACACCAACTACCAATGTACACGTAAATACCATTGAAGGTGCTACGAATGTTATTGCAATTATTCCCTGAATAAAAATGACATTTGTTCTGTATTTCTTTGTTTTTCTTGCTATTAGATTTGACAAGTAGATCATAATGACAAATTTGAAAATAATAAAAAAAAAAGAAAGAAAAGTAATTTTATAGAATAGTACAACAACAATCATTATTTACAATAGGAGCCGTTTCTTGATTAGAAAGTCGTCTTACTAGTCGTTGCATGGGTTCGAGATAATTCGTTTGCATCCATTGCAATTTATAGGTCATAATTTTCGTGACATGATGAACTTGACCGGCTATGATAATTGATTCAACAGCAATGAGTCGATGCCGTATTTGATTAATTTCATAAAATTCATTAGCAGCTTGAGGACAAAGTTCTGGGCAATGAAAGAAAACTCTCCCCTCAAAAACGTCTGGACTAAATGTATAGCAAAGAACAACAAGAAATTTTTGCTCTTCCCAGGTTAATGATGCCCAATTAGCAAAGTTTGTAAAACGACGAATATCTGAATTTTGATTGCTATCGATTGCCGTACATACACAGGACAAATAATACATTAGCTTAGCTACGTCATTGTCAGCGACAGTAGTTATACGACCTATTCGTTTGATACCATACTCATTTTGGCCAGCAACAAGAGCCATTTGCTGTGATTATTTTAGAAAAATACAAAAATACTGATGAAAAGCGAGCTTATATACGTATTTCAGAGGGATCAGCTTTCATTATCGACATTTATTTTATCTAAAGTATGACGTAGACACATTTTGATGGCGTATATCTTATCTATATGATATCAACCTATGTGAAAAGACCAACTTACACAACAACACACAAACAAAATATAAAGTGGTAGACATTAGACGACCTTGAGAAAAAAAAAAAATTCGATGATGTATGATAAAATCATAGAGCAAAAAAAAACAGAAAAGGAATCGTCCCATAGGAAAGTGCTATGGCAATATCTCGAATGACTTGAAATTTGTGTTGCTAACTGCTGCATAGATTGATGATAATTATCTTGCATTTGAGACATTTTATACATCATAATATTTACCATCTGGTGCGTTTATTGATCTATAATAATCGATTTGATAGCAACAGTTGGATAAAGTTCTTCACTATAAAAGAAAACTTTACGATCGAAGATATCTCGATTGAAAAATCTTTATCTTGATGACAATGGATTTGATGCATTATAGCGATTTTCAGGAAATTCATTTTCAGCACATACGTAACATTGATGGTCTGTCTATTGAATAAGAGAAAGCCGATCAAACCATAACATTATGATTGGTGGTCTATCGATCAACATCTGAGTGTCTGCAGTTGATTATCATATTGACAAGGCTAAACGAACGCTTGATCACTACGTATGAGGCAAATATTCAGACATCAATCGAAAAAGAGATTGAGAAAAAACATTCTCTGATTTATTAACGGAAGAATAGTCTTGTTAAAATAAAAGATTAGAAGTAAATTAGTTGCTTTTCAACTATTCTTCCTGCGAATCAATATCAGAATGATTATATACGTCTTGTAGTCTTTATGCAATTATGATTGTCAATATCTTTATATTCATAATATTTTGCACACATAGAGAATGCTTTAAAAATTTCCCTTCCTCCTCTCTGTACCGTAACTGTTTCTAATGACTTTGATACGATTAATTTCGATAAAAAGAACAAAATCCAGTGTTCTACTTGATAGAAAACATTTTTTGTGTTGTTGAAAGAAGTCTTTAATGCGTGTCTTTAAATAGCTTCTTGTTTAGTTTCAACTACAATGGATATGCTTCATCAAGAAAGAAAAGGAATGATGCAGATGTTTTGAATTGTTTTTATAACTATTAAATTCTGAAGATTATATGAAAAAAAAATGGTTAAAATGACATCATTTTTATTTCAAAGTTCTCAAATTGAATGAAGATTTGAAATAATATAATATAAAAGAAACAATAATCACTTATTTTAACTATGATGGTTGTAGAAGATTATTCAGGAGTCTATTCTTTCTCATTGATCAAATGCATTTGAAATAATATTTATCTCTCGCATTCATTAAATTGAGGAATTATCAAGAAAAATGTATTCAAATATTTATTAACAATTGTGATAGAATAAAATAATATAAATATTTCTCTAAAAATCGATTATATCTTTAATATGCTGTGTATTCTTACTAAATTTTTGTCTTCTGTTACGCTCAATGCTTTTTCTTTTTTCTATCATCGACTCTACATTTGTTCTATTTATTCAATTACATTTAAATGTGAAACAATGTTATTTATTTTTTTATGAAGAAACAAATTGTAAAATTGTTAACTATGTCTTACAAGAAACAGTCTTCAGATATGTTTCAAGAATTTATATGAAAATAATATGGACATGTCAAGTCAAATATATCTATATCAAGTAAGAAATTAATTAAGCATTGAGATTACATCAGTAAAAAAATTATAATCGAAACATTTTTCACAAAATTGACATATACTTTGCAATAGGTTTTTTTTTCATAAAGACTTTTCTTCTTCAATCATGATGATCAAAGGTATGTTATTTACTGTTTTTTATAGAGAAGAAGTAGGTCTACAAAAATAGCTTATTTCGTTTATTTATTGCAAAAGATCGAAGAGAAAAGATCATACGACTATTTGAAGTATATCTAGAAGTATGATCTTGTTTTCTTAAAACATTTTCTTTCAAATTAAAGTGCATCGAAAATAGGATTTATTAGTCTTAAATAGTAAAGATTATTTCAACTTTTTAACATCGAGTTCAGGCAATTTCTACAATTCTACGTTCTATTGGTATAAAATAATTTGTTTCGTGAAGCAGTTGGATTAGAGGCGTAAAGTGTAGAAATCGTCTAAATTTGATATGAAAAAGTTATAATAATCTTTACTATTTAATACTGATCAATCCCATTGTTGATGTGCTTTAATTTGGTATAAAATTAGAAGCAAAAGTTCAATACAAAGAAAATGAGGAGAAAAGACTTTTCTCTAGGGAGTGTAGATATGTTGTTCGATAATAGACATACTATCGGCATGTTTGAAGAGTGAATTGACACAAAAGAATACTCAATTAACAAGCAAAATTCAAACGTATATTTCAAAACAAATAAGTCAGATGTAAATGAAATGGATGATTGCGATGCAGCTCTGTTAATACAGGGTGGTCCAAAAGTCACGTTACCCAAAAAAAAATAAAATATCTCCCTTACGGACGTAGGTGAAGTTAGCCTCATATTCGAGTAGATCCAGCCAAGATTCGTCCAGCAAACTGCTCCAACTGTTCCAAAGAGTTCTAGAGTAGAACTCGATGAGCTCTATCGATTGGTAACCTTGGTTTCTCTATAGCTCATACCATTCCTGAGAAAATCTCAAAATATCCCTTTTTCACCCTATGAATTTACCCATATAGTCAGTAAATCCAGCCAAGATTCGTCCAGGAAAGTGTCACAACTGTTCCAGAGAGTTCCAGAGTAGAATTCGACGAGCTCTATCGATTGATAACCTTGGATATTCGATAGCTCAAACCATTCGTGAAAAAATTCCAAAATACTCACTTGTCGCTATATGAAGCTTACCAATCGATAGAGCTCGTCGAATTCTACTCTGGAACTCTTTGGAACAGTTGGAGCAGCTTGCTGGACGAATCTTGGCTGGATTTACTGACTCTATGGGGAGATTCATGTGTTGAAAAATGGGTATTTTGAGATTTTCGCACGAATGGTGCGAGCTATGCAGAATCCAAGGTTACCAATCGAGAGAGCTCATCGAGTTCTACTCTGAAACTCTTTGGAACAGTTGTGAGACTTTCCTGGACGAATCTTGGCTGGATTTACTCGAATATGAGGCTAACTTCACCTACGTGGCCTGACCTGGCCCGTGGCCTGGCCTGGTATAGCCTCACTCTGCTTGGGAGACGGACCGAGATGGATTGTTTGTTTTCATAGCCTGGCCTGGCAGACCATTAGGCACCTGCTCAGGCCAACTGATATTTGTAATATTTCAAATAGATTAGATTCTATAAGTTAGGATTGATGCACAATTTCATTTCTCGTCATTTAACATTTTCATGCCGATAATATAAGGCAAGTGTTTACACGAAATAGTAATATTATTCGAGCACTGTGAACACATCCTCAAACCTTTGTTGACCTGCGGATAGTAAGAAAATTTTTATATGAGATTACTATTGAAATCGAATATTTTCTTCCACACAAGGCATTATTCAAGGGAAAAACACTGTAACCTATCGCGAAAAGTTTCCATACTATTTTGGCGCACATGCTCATGATCTTTTTAACTTTTTTATGTAAGCTGATCATGCACTCTGGGAACATTTGGAGTCAAGTGAAGCCTTATCAAACGCTTGAAAAAATTACAAATAGGAAAGTTAAAATAAAGAGGCAATCATCGCGAATACTTTTCATAAAAGAAAAGACCCAAATTATTGAAATTTTTTCATAACTCACGAAAAAAATTAAAATCGTTTCTCAACCAGGCCAAGAATTTTGGCCTAGCCTGGCCTGGCAGGCCACCAGGCGCCTGCCAGGCACCAGGCTAGACTGGCAGCTCTGGTTCTGTATCATCTGTTACTGGAGATTTTAATCAAGATTCAATTGTTGATTTGGCTGTGGCTAATTTTGACTCTAATACATTGAGTGTCATTTTAGGAAATGGGTATGGAACATTTCAACCGCAACGGATCTATACAACAGGAAATGGATCTAAGCCACTAGATATAACAACTGCCGATTTCAATAATGATGGATTATTAGATTTGGGTAAATATCTTGAAACTGATAAAAAAAAGTTCATCGCATATATAAAATTGAATTTAAGATAGAGTAGGAACTAAAGAATTCCGAGTCCAAAATCCTACACATATGTATCCTACTTATGATAGTAGCAAAAACTCATGAAATTTTTCCCAGGCTGTTTTAGACGTGCGTTTTACACTTTGATGGAAAAGTAAGGTGATATTTGGAATTAGCGCTTTAAACTGCTCCGAATGGTATGAGAGTAGGAATAGTTTTCAAAAAACAAAATTCGCAAAGCATTTCGGATATCAGTAGTCTATGTATATTTTGTAAATGATATATGATTATTTCTAACCAAAATAAAACTTTTCTGGAGCACAAAAGTTGTATTTCACGTTGCTTATACAGAAACTGATTAATTTGCGAGACTCTTTCTCCGGTAATATAGGTAGAAAATTTTTTTGAATAACCTTTTGTATTCTTGAACATGTTATCCTGAGTCATATACGATCATTTCGGCGCAAATAAAAACCGTTTTGGTACGAGAACGCTCTAAAAGCGGCTGGTAGTGGAACCCTGACTATTGTGCATCGGTGAATGGCATATTCTGATGCCTAATCTTTTGTTTTTGAAGATACGAAGAAATGAATTAATAATTCAAAATTGTTTATTTTTCTATTTCAGCTGTGGCGTTATATGCATCAAAGAAAACAATGATTTGTTTCGGTGTTGCAACAAACATTCTATTTCAGTTGCCTCCTTATAGTTATCCAACGAATATGTCTAGCTATAATCCAGCATTGGTTGAAGTCAGTGATTTAGATAGTGATGGATTTATTGAGTTGATTGTTGCCTCGAATAAATATACTTTCTCTACATCCAGCTGCTTGTATGTATTCTTCAATCAAGACGATGGAAGACTATTTGACACTGTAGTTCCCTATTACGCAGTTTTTTTTGGCAAATATAATATCAATAGTCGTCATCGATCTCGATAACGATGGAAAACAAAATGATTTGAGCTTCTGCAATAGCGAGAGTCAAGTAAATTTCTATTCACAGCAGTGTGGCATTGATTCATGGAAATATTGGTATAGGGCGGAATAAATAAAGTATATGTATGAATTTCCATCGACATTGATTAAAGGAAGATTCAATGATGATGATCTCGATGATCTAACAACTATTTCTTCTGGATCAGACACATTACAAGTTCTACTCGCTTATGGACAAGATAACGACTTTAATCAACAAAGTTATCTTACAGAGAGTTATCCAACATCTATTGCTCAAATTTATTTCAATAATGATTCATTTGATGATTTAGCTATATTCAGTTGTAATGGGACTATTACTGTTTTTCTTGGGACAAATATTGGATTATTTCATCGAAATCATTTATCTTTCGTTAGTAATGGAGATCATAGTGGCAAATGTTCTCAATCATTGAAAGTAGCTGATTTCAATCAAGATGGAAGAGATGATCTCGTTTTTGTTAATCCAGGAATGAACACTGTTCGAGTTTTATTGGGTTCTCATTGTAATAAATAAATCTAAACCTTATTTCGCTTTTGATGTCGTTGTCATTATTTTAAAAAATACTTTGCTTGATTTACTTAGGGCATACCAAAAGTACTGGCAGTAACACTTTAGTACCCTATAGTAGGCTTTAGGAAACTTTCTTTCTATATAGTCTAATAGAGAAAAAAATGCTCTATCTTTCTATACTATTTAATCGTACTTCAACTAATGTCATAATATTAAATTATCTACAAAACTAATTTCGGCTGGTTATGTGCTGATTGTACTTGATTACAACGTGTGAGGACAGACTAGTTTTCAATTCCTCAACACATTGTATGAACAACTAAAATGTACCATAAGATGCAGCGTGAAAAGCTCTATAATTTACATAGGGCTATTTATTTTATAGCTGCAGTTTTTATTTTCAAAGTCGATAAAGGTTTGAGGGATCAAATGTTGGGTATTGAGGAAATTGATTGCATAGAACTTTCCTTTTTTTGAAAACAATTACAATAAGTTTTACTGTATAGATTGTAGAGCTTTTCATGCTACATCGTGTGGTATATTTTGTTTTTCTTTTAATAAAATATATCAGGTGATAAACAATGAAATAACAAAAATGAATTCGTTTTATATCGAAAACATTGCCTTTTTCACATCTTCACAATTTGATTGCTCCAAATATTGTCGATTTCGAAAACAAAAATCACAGCTATAAAATAAGTGACTTTATGCAATTTGTAGAGCTTTTCACGTTGCATCTTATAGTATACTTTGGTTATTAATACAACTAATAAGGAATCGAAAACGGCAACACAAAACTTACAACCAGCACATAGCCAGCCGAAATTGGTTTTATAGGTAATTTAATATTATGACATTAGTTGAAGTATGATTAAATATTATAGAAAGATAGAGCATTTTTTTCTCTATTAGACTATATAGAAAGAAAGTTTCCTAAAGCCTACTATAGGGTACTAAAGTGTTACTGCCAGTACTTTTGGTATGCCCTAAGCATAATTGAAAGTTGATTCGATTGTTATAAAATTAAGAAAAAGAAAAAATGATGAATATTTTTTATTAAAGAATTTATCAGGAAATTAATTGTAAACAAGGAAAATGTAAATAAAACTCCTTTGAATGAACCGTAATTGGAGGTATAGTAAATTCTAAAATTTCGACTTTTGAACAATTACGTCGAGTTGAATGACGTGTAAAATTATTCGTTACCGTTACTAAATTATCGTAAGAGATAGTAAGATTGATCAGATTGGGTAAATATGTATTCGTATCAACCAAAAATTGTTCAACATAGATAGCCCGTTGAAAATGAATTGTTAACGAAATAAGATGATGAAATTCTACAATTAATTTTATCTGATTAGTATTTTCTTCATCAGTATTATTATAAACTCTATTATTTAAAACAGTCAGTTCAGCAATAAGTGGAAATGCACGAGCAATACGAAGAAAAAATTCATGTGTAAATGGACAAACTCTATCGATGAGAAACACAATGCGAACATTTGTATGGAAACCTCCTAAAAATCCCGAACTGATGATATACATATCATTTTGATTACATGGGAGTGAAAATACATGAGATCTTGCTTCATTAGTTGAATAAAAATCTACATAACCATCCACCTGACCATATCGCCAATTGAGAAATGTAGAATGAAGATCAATGTTTGATTGGATATGATGGATTTCATTACTCATATTTTCATTATATGTTATGATATTAAATTTGAATATTTGAAGTTCTGGTAAATAAATCAACATTTCATTTTCTAGATGAATACCATCGATGAATGCTGATCGTCCATAAATATAGAGAGATAATATTAATTCTTCGAGATATTTCATTTGACGAATTATTGGTAATATATAACTATCATATTCTTCTGTTTGTCGATATGAACTTAATGAGAAAGATTTCATTTTTGATAATGATTTCTAGAAGAAAATTTCATCAAAAATAATTTAGTTATTTATTCACGAACTTACTAAATTTTCTGTAGTTAATGTAGGATTCTCAATTTTTTTAATTACAATAGATAATTTTTGTAATTGAAAAAGACGACCATCAAGTAGACATAAACAATCATCAAATGTATTTACACAAATACTTAAACTGATTAAACTCGATGAGCTACAAAGCGTTGAAGATAATTCATTAACGGATATTACTACACAATTTTCAATACGATTTTGATGCAAATCAAGATCGACTAGATTGAGAAATATATTAAAGATTCGTGTAAATAAATTTTTCCCTAAATCAATAGGAGATAATGATATAAATTCATTTCTATCTATTGTCATAATAAGATGTTTAATATTATGTTTAAATATATTGATTAGCGGCGACTCGTCTAGAAAAGAATAAATATATAGAAGTTTTCATTGGAAGAATATCAAAAGAAATGTTACCAGTAAAATGACGTACAACAAAATTTTCAGTGATTTTGGTAAAAGTAAGCTTATGTAAGCGAGGATAGCTATTCGAAATAAGGATACGTTCCATAGATGATGGTTCAAGAGTGAAACATTCAATGTGTTGATGAATTTCAGGTAAAATATTTAAATAATATTGATCTATTATTGGTTCAGATGATGAGCAATATTTGTTCGTTGTTGTTCCTGTTAATTGAATAGAACGAGTGTAAATAGGATCTCTCACTAATTTGTCTAATCTTTGATTTACACCAAGAAATGAATAAAGTACATCAATATTATTCAATTTATTCCAAATCATGAAGATGATTTCATCAGGAAGATCATTTATACTAATAGGCGAGTGATTCATATTCGAACTTGGGAAGTTTGCAATTCGTGTTCGTGTCCTATGTTCACATATTTATAGTCAGTAACATACGGTGAAAGGTCATGTGTGAAAATCAATATAACAATGTTCAGTGCATATTTTTTTATTCCAGGTCAGAGGTCAAAGATCATTATGCAATAGACTGTAGGGATATAAAAAGACACTTTGGTTTGAACAAAATTTCTGGGAATGCTATTGATGATTTTAGAAGCCAATTAATATTGAAGAGCATTTTACATAGTGAACATAGATGATGTTAACAGAGATTTCGAATAAAATTAGCAAAGATTCGTTTAAGAACACATATGTTCAGAAGCTCAAAAATACTTCTAAAATCTATGGGAATATTGCAAGTTGTGTGGATAAAGATATTCCTTATTTATGTTAACGTAAATATAAAATTCGAGTTCATATAATAAACATAGACAATATATTTTTCTGATTGAAATACATATTAATTATACCTCGACAACAGAGATATAGGTGTTATCCTATTAGAGCATGTACACCACAGTTGAAATCAGAAATTTTTTGATTCAATTAAAATAAAGATATTATTTCGTTAGTTCATATATTCCTTATATAGAAATGAAACTTTGTAATTTATTACAAAATGTATTTTATGGGTTCTGTTGTCAGGTCAGGAAGGTTTGATAAACCCTTTAGGTATGGAGCAGTCTTCCTAACCCTTTCAATATATCGTTTGATGGATTATTTGGAAAACTTTATGAAGATTTAATACACCATCTTAGGATGATTTTTATATGTTGCAATTTTATGGAACACTTTTAGAGTTTTATTATTTTACGTGTTGAGACGATCTGCATAGCACTACAGGGATTGACACCATTTTTCCGTTTTGCTTCCACGCGGTTTATGTTTTTTTTTATATGCTAACAATGAAATTTCTCTACTGATAGAGCTCATTAGTTACGTTAACCATGAGCACAGCTTTGCTCATGGACATTCATTTCTTGATTTACATCTATTGATAGATTAATTGTCAAAAAATCTACGGACCTTTCGAAGAATTCTATTCAAAACTTGAAGGCAGAGATCAATGCTTTACGAGGTACGATGCTAAATATCGTCTTAAATCATAGAACTTCATCAAGTAATCTGTCAGACCCGCTTAATGCAAGAAAGTTCTGATTTTTATGTACAAAATCTTATTACGATTTATATTGTATTAACCGCAATGTCCCTCGCAAGGGATATTCAACTTTAAAGGGTTAAGTAAGTCTGTATCAATTGTATTCTATTTATCACAAAACTCATATAAACATGAGTCAATATTTTGAGATTTTTTAGCACATCGTCCAAACTTTGAAAGAAAAAGCCAACAGTATCATTGAATAGATCTCGTCCAGTTGTATTTGACACATCTCTTGAACATAAAAATGTGTTTCTTGACGAATTTTTGCCAGTTTTACTACAGGAATTCTGCAATATACATGTAAGATTTTAATCCCATTTCTAAGTTTTTTCACATTTAGTTTGAGATATGAAAAATCTAATTGCATCAATAGATAGAACTCATCGAATTCCACTTCTAATATCACTCGAACACATGGAAAATGTTATTGGATGAATTTTCCATTAATTTCATCTACATTCTTTGGTAAGAACTACTTAGCACCGGCAATTTTTTCGATTGAAAATGATTTATTTTGGTAATTCTTTTAAAGAAAAACTGATCCATTCAACCACTGTTTTAAAAAAAATTCATGTATCTCAACAATGTTTTTGATAGCGACTGAACTGCCTCAGAAAATTTTTGATTCCATATAACAGAAAAAATGATGTTGTTTCCATGGCAATCTTCGTAATAACAAAGTAGTATTGACACGTTTTCTGAATGTTTTCTCAAGCCACTCAGTTATCATCAAAAACGAAACTGATGGTATAGATCCGTTCTTTTAATAGTTATAGAAGTATCTTAATGTAAAGATAAATGAATGGATGAAATAGAAAGTAATCCGGCAAACGATTTTCACATAATATATATATAATCAATCATTATTAACAGTTTTCAGTTTTTAAGTAAACCTAAAATATCAATTCTAAGTAAAAAAAAAGAAATAATTAGGATTGAAATCATCTCAATTTCGTTTCTTCCTTTCCATGATTATGAGAAATTTTATCAATCAAAAAATATTTATATTCATAATATTCAATACGATAAATCAGCGAAATACTTTTATTTGAAACCAGAAAAGTTTCATAAAAAAAACACATACTAGAACACAAAAAAAAACATGCCGGAGCACAATAAAAAAACATGCACGAACACAAAACAACACATTTAAGAGAACAAAAAAAAACCGAGAAGCAGAGAACATTTGTTCATTTTACGACCATCTTGATCCCATCGCTAAATTATTTTTTGGTTTCATTACCCTTTTCGCAATTTTCACTAGAAAAAAATACGAAAACAAACATATTATCAAATTTTCTTTAACTATGGATAGAAACAGAAATAAAAAAACTAATCCTAATTCAGTTCCTGTCCCAAAGGCATCAAACAGATTGATGTGATTTTAATAAATTTCAAACAAACTTAACCCCGATCCAAACCCTCTTAACTCATCTTTGATAATACAAAAGTAGTTAGACTTTAATATAACCCGAACTATTATTTCATCTTCTTCGACGGCAAGGATAGTCAATTCAGAGAGAAAGTCTCCGAAACCGGACATGGTTTAACCCATTTCAAAAAAATTGTGCAGCTCGTAATTCAAACTTTCTCCAGCTTTACTACCAATTACGGGAATTGCTTCATTATGAAAGAAAATCTTTTTTTATTTCTCTCTTCTTAAAACGAAAAGATTTATTTCATTTACAAAGAAAATCTTTTTCTTCTTTCTCTTTTATGTGTTTCGGATCGATTCGTTGGTATGATGATATTGAAAGTAAATCTTTCGAATTCATTTTACCGAAATTTTCAGGAAGAAAGGCAAAACGGGAGTAAAAGATCGGTTTACGGATTCACACTCCCCATTCTTCCTCCTTCGTTGGTGATCGTAAACTCTGATTTAAAATTTTTTATGTTTGGTTTTCTCTCTCAGAAATATCTGTCTCTGTCTCCCTCGTCTTCATTCTTCGTAACAGTGGCGTATCCAGCAGGGTAGCAATTGCCACCCAAACGAAATGTTATTGCTACCTATTTCTTTTTTAGTGTGGGCAATTGCCCACTGAAAAACTAAAAGAAAACTTGTGTATAATTAACGATTTAAGGCCTGTTCTCTTTTAACACATTTGCTCCTGGCGAGGATTAATTAGGTGATTTACAAAAATCGGTCTTCAATGTCTTCCAGCTAAAGAATAATCACCATAATAATAGTTCATTGATATTTACTGACAAAATACTTTCTATCTCTTATGCACTCAAATTTGCTAAAAATAAAGGTGTATAAATGTTCAAAAATCGTTTTTTTTTCTATCATTATAATTCGTATGGTATAGAAACGACTGAATCAATCTAAAATAAAAGTTTTTGCAGTGTATGTCGCAACATGATTCATGCAATGTAGAATTGAGAACGTGAGCAAATTATATAAAAAATTTAAATAAAATTGATTGTGTAAATGAGTGTTTTGATAAACGTTTGGACAACTTATTTCAGACATTAAAAGTACTACATTAGTAATGAAATGACAATATACGTAGTTCACAGGATATCCATATTAGGGAAAAGCACAAACAAGAAAAATAACTTTCATGATTGAGAATTTGTTGCAAACATAGATGGAATAATGCTTGCTGCTTGCGATTGTCCAATGTAGGAGAACAAATTAATACATGTCATTATGTGACCGATGAAAGAAGATTAACTGCACTTTTCATTGCGTAACGAAAGAGAAGGAAGAGAGATTAATCATTTTTTTGGCGAAAAAAGATAAAACAATGCTCACCCTCACCTTTCTATTGATATTCATTCATGACTTCTTCAAATAAAATATTCAGATATATGAAATTGAAAAATCGATTTACGAAACACGGGGGAAAAGTAGTGGATTCATCTGTTAACGTAGGATGACTACAGCTTATTTCTCTTCAAGTACATTGAAAAAGAAGTGACCGTACGAAACCTAAAAAAGGTTTCGAGGATTGAAACGAATTCAAAACCCTTCGTAGGTTTCGTATTAAACAAGTTTCGTAAAAAACCTTTTTTTTTATTTGTTTTAGAAACGGGTTTTGATGTTTGAATTTGAGCGGCAGATTCAATAGAAAACACCATAGATCATCCATATCCTCTTAATACCTTTGTGAACCACAATATTTCTACGTGTAACTGCTTATTTCTTATGCTATACCCTGAATCTATTCCCTGAACCTCTCTCATTTTATCGTCTTAATCCCTTAATCCCTTATTCTACCCCCTTAACCTCTTGATCTCTTAATTTATTTCCTACATCTATGCTTGTAACTTCACTAATTATAAATCGTATCATAGATTTTTCACCTTCACTTTTCTGTTTGAAACCTCTTGAATTTGAAAAACAGGATTGAAATATGAGGTCGATTATAAAGTGATGGATAAATAAATAAGCAGGAAGAAAAATTCGAATTGGTCGGCTGTATGATTAGAGGAAATCAGTCAGTATCATAACTGAAACACAGAAAAAAAGTTCCATACGAAATCCTCATGACTACGATATCCTCGAAAGGTTCTTTACGAAATCTTTTCGGCCTCAAGAGTCCGAAAAGATTATTGTACGGAACCTATTATTTTACGAAACTTTTTCATGCATCATCCGATATCTGTCAGTATATTTTCAAGATCCACGAAACCTTTTAGGTTTCAATTTGCGCCATTTTTTTTCAGCGTATACTACGGTTTCTGTAATGCGCATAATTTTTTGTAACTATTGCCCACTAAATTTTATATTGTCCACTATTGCTACCCACTATAAATAATTTAGCTGATGAAGTGCTACCTAATTAAAAAATCCTGGCTACGCCACTGCTTCGTAATATCATTAACGTAAATAACAATGTAAAAAAATCTTGGTTCCTAACACTTACCTTTTCTTTTCTTCGGCTTCTCTTTTGTTTCGCCACTCTTTTTTGGTGGCCAATAGATCACTGGCGGTTTGGTTTGCCTGTGCGGCATAAACCAGCTGTTTTTGGGGTCGGTGCTGGTCTTTGCTTTTTCTTGATCGTCAGCTAATTGCTTTCGTAAGGTTATTGTTTCAGCGGCTAGGGCTTCGACCTAAAGGACGTATGTTATATGATATTCAAACAAACCAATTGGGAAAAGATTAGCAAACTTACCGACGGATTTAGTTCGCTTGAAGTTTGTTTTTGGCTTGTGTTTTTTTTCTTGTCAGCCATCTTCGAATTTAAAATCGATTTTAACTAGAAATAGACGATTGTAAAATGATTCGTTTGAGTTTCTAGATTAAAATATATCTTCTTTTTTGTGTACTAAAAAAGTGAGTACACTCTAGAATTGGTCAGTGTGTTCGTCCGGCCGTTTACACGATAAGTCTTCACAATTACATTCGATTGAGCTGAAAATTTATACACAGAATTGTTTTATCAATATCTCGGTCGAGTTCGAAGATGAGAAGAATCTAACATGAAATGGCTGAGTTATCGAAAAAATGCTCATTATTGACTAGACCATCCCTGATGGGGGAGTACAGGGATTTTTTTTCAGAAAAAAAAATTTTTTCTCAGAATTAATAAAAACATATATGAACCGACTAAGTTTTTAACGCTGATTCCGAATATGATATTAGTTTTGAACCAATACGTAGTTTTTTAGGTAAAAATGACCTAATAGAGTCCTAAAATTCACAAAACCTATATCCCGAAACCAGTATGCATAGGTATGTCGCAAATAACTAATGGTTTTGGGATTTTCTGGATGCATGGTTTTGTAGCTACTAAAAAAGGTTATCAAATGAAAAAAAATCAAACTCGATAGCTATTAATATTGGAGAGTTATTATGAAAATACGGATGTCTCTATGTATCATATATCTATCGTAGTTCCATGAGGTTACATATAACTATAATACCGTTAGATCCAAGCACAAAACCATTCTGAAATAACTTCTTCTACCCAGTTTTCTCAGCTAAACACGAGTCTGAAGTTAATATCTTTAACTTCTAAAGAAATTTTATTACTCTAGGAGTAGAGTCAATAGTCACTAGATTGGGTCGCCTATAGTGTGGTTCATATTAAATTAGTTCCCCAGTTTTTCTATCCTTAGAATTTATTGACAAGAGATGTGTCTTAACGCGATCTATCTTGTAGAAAAAGAGGTCTATGATCTCATGCACCATGTGAGAAAAGTCCAAAATGCCACCTACCGGAAGATAGTTTTTCTTTGAATTTACGCAGTTTTTGACTTATAGCACTTCTTTTATCTCATAACTGGCTCACTTATGTAGAATGAATTTGTAGACTAAACTGTTTTCCGTCGAATTGAGACGTCCTTGAGCTCAAATGGTTAGGTCATTCATGAGACAACGTCGAAGTGTTCAGCATAGACTCAAGACAATTATTATTTAGACAGTTCAATAAAAATCAATTTATCCTCAATTCTTTTTCCTTTTTCTTTGGAAAGATGGATATATCACAATTCTTGTAAGAAAATTTTCTATCAGAGTCGAATAAAACTCCATTTATTATATACCATTCGATAGAGAATTTTATGAACTACAAAATGATACACAATAAATAGAGAAATAAGAAGTCTGAATTTCCTATATGTTAAACATAATTATGCATAAAATGATTCCAATGTTGACTCAAAATTAAGACTCTATCTTCGGATCATAGATTTGTTGCCTTGAGGTTTTCTGAATCGGAGAACTCGAATTTCTACTGCATTTGCGTTAGAATCCCATCGGTTGAACTATAACCAATAAAATTCAAGTTATGAGAAAAATAGTTTTTCATAGGGTACATGAAAGTGGAGAGTTCAAATATGAGCTGTATTCAATCGAAAATCCTTTCGGATGCGCAACGGTCACCAGAATCGTGCTCATAAAGACAATTTTTCATGATAATTTTGGCGTCCAAACATTCTATAATCATCCGTCTGACTCATACACTTTTTGCAGTATACATAACTTTCGGATAAAATCCGAAGTTTCCGCATTTATTATTCTTAATTCCAAAGAAAAACTTTGGGACTCAAGGAAATCGAAGGCAATTTATAATGATAAAAATATCATCAGAACCTACTTTTTTTGAGTGTTATCGTTTACCCTGATGCTCGAGAGTAATGTATATTACTTAATCATTGATCTGATGTTATATATATTCACGTATTCTTTCTCTCTTTCTTGCTACTTTGATCTCGCATTTTTTATCATACCCTCACGTTCTCACATTCCTACTTATTTCGTTTCTCTAATATGTATTAGATCATGTAATCATCAAAAAATAAATACCAAGATTAAATCTAGGTTATTTTTAAAAAACCCTAGTATTCATCCATCCCCTAACGAGATTATTTTTCTTTCTTTTCTTTTGAAAAATTATTAAATTTCACTATCAATCATAAGAATTCTTCTCTCTCCCTCCTCTCTCTGTCTTGACATGTTGTGATGATAATTGTACGCTGATGATGTTTATGAAAGACGTTACATCGTGTAATAATGACAAGTCATGTCTTCTTTTATTGTTCTTACATTTACCAGAAAATGTAAAAACGCTATTTATCTTTTAGTTAAAAAAAAATGTCCTTTTTTAAGTTGAGTAACGTGTAATGCTTGTATCAGTTTTAAGTGCACAGTTTATTTTTATTTTATTCAGTTTATTTGAGGAACAAAGTTAAAAAAAAATTCATGTTAACGAGAACCAGAGACAGTACTCTGTATAAACCACAGATATTTTTCAGAACGTTTAATTTCATATTTAGTCTTCATTTCATCTTGATTTAATCCATCAATAATCGAATTAAAAATTTGTTCACGATCATAAATAAAACAACCACTAGCAGGCATCGCATAAATGGATAACGTTTCTAATTTTAATAATTTTGTCAACAGATTGCTATTTGTTTGCCGTTGATTATTTAATTCGTCGTCATTATACATTCCACCATATGTTGATTTCACATACTTTAGATTAAAGAGATAACTAAAATCTTTTTCTTCTTCACATTCAGAACTTTCTTGTAGAGAATATTCACCAACTTCAATTCGTTGAAGTTTTTGTCCAAGAAACAAGGTTAGTTCATTTTCTTTCAATAGTAATTTAGTATAATGCAATATTAAACATTGCAAATTTGGAAAACTATGAATTAGAATTTGTTCAATTGCTTCTCTTGACGTCTCTTCAAGGCGAATAGGTGTAACACTATATAATTGTACACGAACACACTCGATTTTATCACAATTATCAGTATCATCTAAAGAATTATAACCATTTTTACCACAAAGAGTAATCGGTGATAATTTTTGTATATTCAATTTAATTACTGGAAATATACTTTCAAAATCAATTTTGTCGCTGTGAACTAATTGAAGGAATCTTACTTTAAACCATAATCGATGATCATCTTTCAGTATTGTAGTATTATTTTATCGAACATCTTGAAAATGACGAAAATGTTTTCATTCATGAAATGGAAATGAAAGAGAACGGAGACATCCATTTTCATGAACACCAATGGGCCATGGAAATGTTAGAAGGGTTGATAAAATTTCTTCAACACTTTTACTCTCATCAAGTTCAACATAAAAATGAAGATTTTGTAATTTTTTCATTGGTTTTAATAATTTGTTTCCTAGTTCTGTACCATTGAATAAAACAATAGTTAAATCCGTTACATACATGTCAGTGAGATCCAATGATAAAGTGATTAATGATGATGAAAATGAGTGAACCGCAGGAAATAATTGATTAATATCATATTCGAAAAATTCCGGATATCCGATAATACATTCTGGTTTAAACTTTAGATAATACTCATCTAATTTAATATCACTATTGAGTTCCCAAGGATTTTCTCCCCATATTGCGTTATCATTTTCGGTTCGATAAATTCGCAAGGGTTTTCCCATCTATATGGGTGAGTATGATTGTCTTCAACATTTATTATGACAATCATTCAGTCTTCTTTTGTGTCGTCTAGCCATGGTACTACCGGTCAGTCTTCGAAAACTTCAAAGCTACGAAATATTTTGATCATTTTGTTTTTGTAGTCCGGTAATGTCTACACAACCACCCGCATGTTAGAGACGCTGTTCGTTGATTTTCATTCATCGAAAAGCAAATTTTTAATTGTGTAAATTTAGAAAGGATGACGATGAATTGGCAATTGTTCTTGCTCATGAAATCGCACACGTGATTCTTGATCATGTGGTACGTCTAATGACAGATTTTTCATTCTTCAATATAGAACAAATCATTTTAGATTGAGTCTTTCAGAAATGCAAGTGACTGATCTACTAAGTAAGACAACTTTGTTGACAAAAATTCAAACTACTCATTTATCTGAGGTCTAATCGCTGCCTTCTTCATTTGGAGCATTCTTCCAAGCAACTGGTCATCGTAAGCAACATTTATCTAAACTTCAAATAAACTATCAATGATATTTCAGGTTACTAGGGGACTATATTTACAAAAAATTCGTCAAGTACGTCATCAAGTTACCGCACTCACGCTTACAGGAAGAAGAGGCTGATATAGTTGGTCTAAGATTAGCTGCAAAGATAAAGGAAGATTTTTGAAAAGTGAAAGTGAAACTCTATCTTGAGGATGGTAACTGTAGGCATCTTATGATGTTCGTCAAGCGATCACTCTTTGAAAAACGATCGTTGAAAAATATAGTAAGCCAGAAAAGTGGGAATTTGCATCTACTCATCCATTGAGCATTAAAAGAGTAAATAAATTACAAACTTTAATGCCTCTGGCATTAAATTTGCGATCGAGATGCAATTGTTATGAATTATCGACGTTCCAAGATTTTGTGGAGAATTAACAGCAGGGCAGCCAAGTGCGTAATATCCCACCCTCTTGTTGCATTCATCTGAATCTGTTACCTTTCAGATTATAAGTGAAAAAGAGGGAATGATCTTCTATACACACGATCTACGAACAAGAGAGCCGCAGGCGCGTAGCCAGGAATTTTTCAAGGGGGGTGCTCGACTTGTTAAGGAAGGTGCACACCAGCAGAATAATCAATTTTTGGTTTGTGGAAAGATTTTTTACCCTTACCCCCTCCAGGTGTTTTTTCGCCAAAGGGGGTGCCCGAGCACCTAGGGCACCCCCCCTGGCTACGCCCTGGAGAGCCGTTGCTAATCTAACGCTTTCAAAAAAAGCTGATAACAAAGCTGCCACCCCATGCATAACAGTGATTTTATTTCCTACAATCATCATTCATGCATAAAAATAAACACTTATATTTATCTTCTCTTGCTTTCTTTCTTCTTCCTTCGATTTTGTGCAAATTTCGATTGATCAGCATTCATATGATGCTCGTTCTTGAAGAGCAAGGAGGATG
Organism: Macrotrachela quadricornifera; assembly: GCA_022393335.1. Taxonomy (NCBI): domain Eukaryota; kingdom Metazoa; phylum Rotifera; class Eurotatoria; order Philodinida; family Philodinidae; genus Macrotrachela; species Macrotrachela quadricornifera. The sequence continues at coordinate 1,690,498 of JAJEKB010021277.1, read as the reverse complement.
AGAGCCAAGAGAACACCTACACTTACATCCATCCTTTGGTTTTAACACCCTTATATGCTCTTTGCATAGTTTTGAGTGATGAATTTTGTAAAAGTGTCATTTCAATGCTGCTCAATCATGAATTGGCCAAGAAGTCTATAATAAATATTTTTTTGTGTTCAAAATGTCTCGGCAAAATACCATGAACTTTTTCTTAGCCTTTAGGTATGATACAGTATATGTTATTAGTTACGCGAGGTCGCCGCAACGAAAGATAAAAGTTGATTAACGAGCACATTTTGGTTCTTTTTCCTAGAAAGTCGATATCTTTGCATAGTAAATATTTTATAAGAAAATAGAAAATAGCGCACTTTGTTGACTATTATCAATCGAGTTTTTTTTTTTACTTACGAAAAAAAGACTACACAAAGTCAACATATAGGTAAAGTAACGCTATATTAGGGGTGAGAAAGTTATTGTTATTTTTTTTTGTTATTATAACAATAGAGTGTGTGTGCTGATAAACAAGAAAAATCACATCCACCCTCACCCTCATCTTTTTTCTTCGTTTTCAATTTGTAATTAGTCAAGTTGTTTTATAGAGAAAGAAATAATGTCATTCAAAATCAATTTAATTTTAAAGTAGTCATAATCTAACAGTAAATATTGCTTTTTAAAATGATTGTGTCTAGTGGCGCAATCAGAATTTTCAGGTAAGCTGGATCTCAGATTTGTACCTTAGGGCCTACATGAAAGTCATAGAGAATGATATTGCACTTACGTTTGACCAAAAGTTCTGGCAACATTAAATGAAAATATAAAGATAAAGATATTTTTAATTTTATTTTATCAAATGTTGAAGATAGTTGTCAGTATCAGTGATACCCAGTTCGATCTTTTCTAACAATGTGTTAAAAGTTTTTTTGAAACCACTTTTGAAAAAAGTTTCAAGTGCCTTGCAAACCACATGAGCTAATCATGTTTCATTTATTTAATCAGTTAAACTACGTTCGATAGAATTAGTTAGCCAAAAATTACGTAATATCAGGCTTGGTGAATGTGATGGATATGACATAATATTGATATTTTCTTCTGTGATATAATTAACAACATTGGATGAGTATGAAGTCAACGATGATCATCAAACAATTTTGTGCATTTTGAAGCTGATGTCTCTGTTTGTTCCTATATTCCATTAGCAAAAGGTTTCGGACTATTTTCAGAACAATATTTGTGATCTATAGTCTTTCCTTTATCTAAACTATGTATAAAAAAGGGCCATTTGGTTTGAAGAATATACTAAATAACGTTTTAGTTAAAATGTGTCTTCATGAGCGATAGTCTTTGACGATTCGTCTTCAATAAGCCACCTAGCATCAGATGACTTATGACTAACCTATTCAAAATAAATTCGTATTCTATCACTAGTAATTTTGAAACGTAACTGATACGATCGAATAAAACTTTGCTAAATTTTTGAAACAAATGGAATATATTTAGCTCATGCGGTTTCCAAGGTACCTAAATATTTTTCGAGAGTGGCTTCAAAAAAATTTTAGCAAATTGTTAGGAATGATCGAACTGGGTATAACTAATACTGGCAACTATCCTCAACATTTGGTAAAATAAAGTTAAAAATATCTCCTTATCTTTATATTTTTATTTAATGTTGCATGAACTTTTGGTCAGACCAAAGTATATGGTCTGATAAATGAATATTTTAGCGTCCACTGTCATCGTCAAACCTTCAACTCTCATCCCCAAGCTTATTTTCAAGAGTGTCTTAGGCATATATGTAGAATGTGGTCTATTTTAAGTGAGTCATTCGGATATCGATGCTTTATATCACGCTAGGCGATCACTCACTCTTAAGATACTTACGAAGATTCAAGTGTCTCGTTCAAAAACTGTCGTTATAACAACAATCTATCGTCATTTTCAAAATTATAAAGTTGCGTCTTAAGTACGAAAACATTTCTTCTTGAAGACCTATATATTTATTACAGCGTCCCACCATAATTGTAATTAATAGACGCCTAATCTCGCATGATTCTTCTAACTCCAGTTAGAGATAAATAGATCTATAGACATCATAGTATATGTGCTCTTTTCTCGGGACTAAAGAATCTTATCAATACATGAATATTTGAAAAGAATTCTAGACGTGTATCATTTGCATACAAACGTTCGATGTCTCCAATTCTACTTTTCTTTCTGTAATGCCAGCTAATTAAAAATAAAAAGATGTTTTCCAAGGCAAACCGAACTCAGTTTATATCAACATTTTAAAATGACATCATTGAGCATGATAATCGAAAATCAAGATTAGTGCTAATGGTTATTTAAAGCATTGATTTTATTATTTTTTTGATAACTGATATTGTGTCCTTTACATGAATAAAATTGTGAAATAGATGCTTATCACTTATGAATCTTCAAGATGAAAAGCAGATTTGAGTTGATCGATACTTCTGGGGGCGTATTTTTTCAGGTGTTCGTAGGCCTGACGTTCATATTCATTACGATCCTGTTTATAGAGCTGTGCTTTTTCTTCAGACACGGCCTTCCGAGGATGTGGTTTCTTGAGAAGTTCAACAATTGTTTCAAATATCTCAACCATAGTCTCTGTGGACGACCAACTGCTGTCGAGAATAACGTGATCGATGTATCCATCGGTTGTTGCGTTCATATGATAGATAGGTGTATGAAAACGAACAGTCGGTGGTAAACCTGGATAGTCATCAGAAAATGTCACATAGAGTAGCCAGCAATGTTTTGCATATAGTGAATCATGTGGTCCCTACAAAAAATTTAAAAGTTGACACTAGAAAAATATCTTGGTGCTGGAAGTCATTGGTGAATAGTTTTTCGACAAACAATCTTCATATAAAAATGTATACGTACCTGTAAAATGACTTTCCAAAAGGAAAAATCCATCTGATTTCCGTTTGTTTTACGAACATACAGTTGAATATGTTCATGTTGCTGACAAACAACATCATTCGCTTCAGATCTAATACGCCATTTGGGATCTCTTCGTTGATGTGCATCATTAGCTGGTCTCCGTTGGGCTCGAATACGAACAGCAATTTGATATAATTGTTCAGGATCTTTGGTAGTCGGAAAATCTGTTTGACGTCCAAATCCTGGGCTGAATCCGGACCGCTTTTTTCTTGCTTTAAGTCGCAGAGCAGTCTCTCGTTCAAATATTGCTGCTAATTCAATCGGTGATACCGATGCATTTCGATAAATAACTCCGCCAGTCTGCTCACATAGAGCACGAAGTTCAAAAATACTTCGATTCACCTGCATATCTCTTGATGTATGCGTAGATGATAAAAAAGAAACAAGATCAATAACAACTGACATTGAAAGAACTTGATGTTTTAAGTTACGTATTGTCAATACACCACGATTGTTAATACCATCAGTGATACAAATAATCAATTTCCCATAATTATTAAGAACTGGATAACTGTGTTCGTATATATTAATTTCTTTCAATGCAACATCAATTGCATCGTAAATTTTTGTCCATCGCTGGCCACGGATTGGTATTCTATAAACAGCCTTTTCAAACTCATTTGGATTTGTTGTGATCGGACAATGTATTGTCACTTCTTCTCCGAATAATATAATACCAATAGCATGGGAAACTGTTTGATGTTTTAAATTCTTACTAATTGTGATAAGCATGTTTTTACTAATGTCAATAAGTCGCTTCGGCTCCATATTATCATCTTTTCGTGTTTCAAACATCGAGCTGCTAACATCCAATAGAATCACTGTAGAGTCCGAAATGATTTTGTCGAAAATTTAAATTTAGCAGAAATTGTCAAAAATTTATAAGTATTTATAAATATTTATAAATCCATCCAGTTTATAAATAATTATTAGTCTGATGAATTCATAAAGCAATTTCAGATTTATAAATAGTTCAAATGTTTATAAATTGCCTATCGGAGATTCAGAGTCTAATGCTAAAAGTGAGAAGTCTCAGCGGCAAAACTTTTCCAAGAATTCTCGTTATATTTTTAGGTAGAATACGAGTTGGTTTTTAATGTTATCTATGCAAATATAGACGTCGATTTACTTTACAAATTCTTTCCAAGTTTATAAATCAAAAATTAATTTATAAATAGGCTAGATTTATAAATACCCAAAATGTTTATAAATGTTTTAAATTTTCGTTACAAAAATTTACGATTTATAAATCGATTTATTTATATCGATTTATAAATCAACCTATTTCGGACTCTTCAGTGAATAGAATACATGTGATTTGCTCAACCGACGGTCGTGATGCCTCGACGATTGGTTTGACATTAATACTTGAGCGTAATTGATCTGGTAGCTTTGGATCAGGACGATTTTGCTCGAGTTCAAATATATCTTCAGACGAAAGTGTGACAGTACCCTGATGCGATGGATTGGCTGGTACAAAACATTCTAGTTCATGGCCGATATCTCCATCATGTGTGATATGCTGTCGACTTTGAATAACGATTCCCACTTGTCTATTATTTAGAAGTACGAGTTGATCACGGACATCGCTGTTCTCAAGTGCATTGCGAATGAGTAGAGTAAACGACTTATATACGCGTTCCATTATTTCCAGGAGATTCGATATTTGTTTCAGTGTACGTCGATCGATTATTTCCATGCCAAATTCTTTTCTTGTATCAATCGTATATGCATGAACGTTACATGCTTCACCACCAGCATGGCAAGTCGATTTCTTCAAATGTTGGATAAGAGAGAAAAGATCGACATTACGTGTAATTTTCGTTCGATCAGTTTCATGATGCTCGTAGAGAATGTTAGGACCATGGTTCAAGTCGATAGCCGTTACTGGATCATTAATATAATGTTGATTATTCGCACTTGAATAACGCATAAGATTAAACGCCTCATAACCATCTTGCATTTCCATTTCGCTACCACTGTGTTCGAAAAGCCAACAGATCAGATGGGGCATATACGTACCAAGAAGAGTTTGTTCGACTGATCTAGGACAAAAATCGGCAAGAAGTTTCAATAGACCATCCATGAGAATAGCTTTTTCGAAAGCGAACATTTCTCGTTGTAGTGCATGTTTGAGTGCCAATGCTGCCGGAGGAAATAAATATCTTCTGATATGTAGAAAACACTGAGTTTCTAATGCAGCTCTAATTGCTCTTTCGTTTTGTGGCGGCCGACGAAAATATTTATAAAGAACATAAAGAGTACTTAGTAAAGTGCTTTGAGCGACAGGTTGTTGCTTTTCCTTCATATAGGATTCCCACAAATCTGAGTTGATCAAGAAATCATTGGGATGTTTTTCATACACATACATACTTCTGTATAGTTTTTTTCGAAGAGGATAAACGAAGAAATGTAATTTATAATTATTTATATTGGTGTCATTTATCTTGGGTGATAATTTGTATAAATCAAGAAATGTACTGACTAATTCATTTTCTATATCGACGTTATTGAAGAGATGCATACGATGATTGAATAGAAGTAATATATGTGATTGTTGTGAACATTTTTCCAAGCCAGACTGTTCTATTAGTCGCTGCCAAATGTGATGAGAGAGCTGTCGGAGAGTAGCATTAATTGGAACACGGATGGTGTACATCTCGTTGAGAGTTCCCACATTGACACTCAATTGTGATCGTAATGGAGTATTGCTTCTACTTGTTTCATTTCGACTGATGGAAGGCAAAGTCACACTTCGTTTCAAAGAACTAGCCAATGTGCTAGGGGCAAACGGCGAGCTAGATCTTGACGTACTACTATGAGGTGTAGTATCCGATTGAGGATCCGTGATCGAAATATCATCCGAGTTGAAACTGCCTATGTAATGAAAAATTGATCGTTTTGAAAACTGACTTAAGTTATATCCGTATCTTACAAAGCATGAAACATGAAATTTTTTGTTCATGGCTAATCTCTCAATATTATCAATTAATAGATGTCCTATTGAAGAGATGATTATTCGTGAGATAGATTATGATTTTATATTTGAATTCAATCATTTTTTTATAGACAACCGTCTGCAAGACTGTTTCATCGAATGTTAAAGAAATCTTGTGCTCAATAGGTAATATAATCAAGAACTACACAAAACATTACATTGGTATTATTATTTTTTGAAAATCTTACTATAGTTCGTCACATTATAATAAATAATAATGTGCGATCCATACTTTAATCTGCTGTGATTTGTCAGTTATGAACATATATGTACTGAACTGTTTCTATCTTCCAACTGAAAATAGATCAGATATAGGCTTACGCTTACTTGTTTCAGAGCAATTATCATCGATTGGTACAGAATTAACTGGAAGCAAGGCAGTGAAACTCGTAGGAGATGACCGGTTTAACCTTGTTGATGATTGATTTCTTGGGGGTGAGGGAACTAATGGTTGTCTATTTTCAGGATAATGATTGATCTGTTGAATCGTTGGATAAGTTTCTCTTCTGTCTGGTTTTTTCAAACGTTCGGTTCGTATGTTCGTTGATGAGAACGATGGCGTCAAGACTCTATTTGGAATTTTATTGGTTGTGGGTATCTCATCACCGATTGTTTTTACTAGCGATGACGTAAGAACTGTTGGTTTCCAATGATAATCTTCATGAAGCTCATTTTTATTTCTAGGTTTAGGTTCAGTTTTATCTTCTATTTCTTCATCCCATACTTCATTCATCGATAGCACTCTATGACGAGCAGAAGGTAGAACTTCAGATATACTAGATGCTGGTCGATCATCAAGAGGAAAGTCAAAGAAATTTTCTACTGTATCGTTGCACTTACACGCCTCCTTTCGCTTGATTTTTCTTCTTGATGGAGAAATTTGTAATGGAGTAGACGCATCCAATCGATTTTCACAAAATAGACTTGTTTCTAACAACTTGGCTCCATTATACGTTAGGTCAAATTCACCCTTAATTTTAAACTCTTCTATAATATCTTTCTTGATTTTGTGCATTGGTATATATTTATGTTCCACGTGTCGTCGATATAACTCGCCATTAACACAAACAACGTAGACAGCAACCACTTCAGACATTTTCTACAAGGAAATGTAAGGCATTAATATTATCTATGAAATGATAAATAATAATAATAATAATAATAATAATAATAATAATAATAATAACATCCAATAGGCTTATCACCCGTTGAGGCCAGTCGCGGTTATTATTACTAGTTTCCACATGCAGCTGGGTTCTATCGTCTTTTCTTCTTACAGGCGACAATATCTCTATCCTCTTCCATTCAATATACTGACTAAAGATGTAGTTAGCACGAATGATTTATGTGGAATGAATCATTTGAGACAACTTAGCCGTTAGTGGCTTGTCCAGGGTTATTCCATGGATGACGTTACTGAGATTTGAACACAAAAAGTTTAGTATGCCTCATAAAACAAAAAAAAATCAACAATCAAAATTTTAATTATATACTTTAATCTAAAACCGATCTCATTGTCATAAGCCAGGTTAAACCAGGCGTTAGCTTTTCGAAGCACTGATATATTGAATATAGATGAAAATTTTATCGAAAATCATATAATGAAATTTCCTATACATAAGGCAAAAAATTGACGAATCTTTAACCGCTACATATGAAAAAAACGAAATTTAGGAGTTCACTCTTTTCATCGATCCTATTTAAAAATAACGTGCTATTCGTTCGTTGCTTGCTTATCGGATAATAGGCTGAAGCTTACCAATCTTCTGTTTTGCTTGAGGGTGAGTGAGAAGAAAGCGGTGTGCGTTACTTACTTGCTTTGATCAAACATTACATGCAGTCGTCAGTTGTCTTGGCAATGTTTATTTTTCTTGAAAATGAAAATAAAACAAAGAATAATGAATCGATAAAAAACAAAAAGAAATAAGAAAATAAAGACCAGAAGAAAGAAGAACAAATGATGAATCAAATAATCAATAATAAGAATGAATGAAAAGACGGCGAACTCGCGAACTGAAAAAAAGCTGTCGCGCGCAATCCTTGATGGGATTGAAAATGTGAAACACGACGAATTCATTCTTATTAATTACTTAAAAGCCATGTTTGATGTATATTCGGATATACTTGACTATTATTCCTTACTTTTCAGCATCGAACTTCAACAAGGAAATATTTCAAAGATATTTTAACTAGACATAGTTTATACATGACCTCTGATAGTCCTTTAAGACGCACATCACCAAATGTGACAGGTTCCGAACTGCATTTCTCATGCCGTATAATAGCCTCAAAAATCTATTTATCTCCATCTATGACGGCTTATAATATTCTGTCCGTCACGATCTACGGAGTCCAGAGAGGAACGGGTCCAAATTTTTACCTTTATACATTTCAAGACTCTCTCAGATCCTGTTTCACAAAAAATCTTATAGGATCGAACTTTGAATTGTCGTAAGCATATTGATATATTGTTGTACGCAGCAATTGCTATTTTATATCATACCAATAGCTCACTTTTAATCTCCTATTTTGTGCGTACACAAGTTTAAAAAACGAAACTCGTTTACTCTATATTTGAAAGTAGAGAAATTGTCCCAAAAAATTCTTGACGTTTGGAGAAATTTTTCGATTTTGCACTTCTGATAGATTCATTCACTAGATATTCCAAAGCAAATCAATGATACATCATTTATAGTTATCTAAATTGCTTTTTTTTCATTCTTTTTCAAACATTTTCTTAAGAAACAAAGTTCTAAATCGTCTCTTAATGTATCTTCTGGTTTTATTGCATCTGCGGGATACGGCTGACGTCGGCCAGTATCAACATAACCACGGCGTTCGTAATACGATATCAAATTAGGTAGTTGAGCAATAACACCCATTTCAATATACTGAACATTCCAATTGTTCATAGCATAATTTTCAGCTACAGATAAGATAATTTTCCCGTAACCTTGAGTTTGCAAATCTGGATGCACAGCAAACAAGCCGATGTATGCAGTTTTTACTTCTGGTTTGTGTTGTAAACTGATACATCCTTTTAAAATTTGATCATCTTTACCAAAGAATACCAAAAAGATTTGTGTATCACTGTTAATCATATTAAATAACTTGTTTTCATTGGTTCTTCTACCTTCTGTAGAAAATAACAGACTTCTGCCAACCCAACCTTCCCGTGCCAATTCACCTCCGTAACTATTATTGATTAGTTCAGCTAATGAATAACAATCTGATGTTGTAGCCACACGGTAGACTAATGAATCAGAATTTTGTATTGTACGATTACAATCATTTGACATTACATCTGCCACATGAGTCACACTCATTGCTAGAAATAAACGTATTAAGTGACTAATGGTTTTCAATGAGATGATAATTTCACATTGAGTAAAAAGTTTAAAATATAGAAAAATCTGACCAAGAATAAAGTAGTTTATAGTTTATGTATACGATTCTCAAAAAGAAATTTTGGTGTCAGTCCTATTTCTTTCTGTTTTTTGAATTAAAACTTGATAAATTTTATCTCTGATGCTTTTATTTGGTTCTAACTAATAAATGCGCTAGTAAAATAATAACGACGAAATTATTTATACATCTTATATTTCTTATCATACTTTTTCAAACACAGCTATCACGTAATGCAAATGATTCATAATAATATCAAAACAACAATGGCCGGTAAATAAATTGTTTGTAGTGGGTAGCACTACCTGCAGAAGTCATCCAAATAAGCGAAAGTGAATAGCCATCAATATAACGCATTACTAAATATTCTTGCAGTCCTTATTTTTTAGAAACACATATCCAACGTATTTCTTTTACGTTTTTCAAAAAGAAAAATATTTGTTAACTTTGTTTTTTTTATCGAAATCAAGATAATTTAAATGATAACAGTATAAAGACTTGCTCTCAGTTAAAATCTATAGTTCATGAAACATGATTTATCATATAGATATTGGATCACTGTGACGAAATTCCGGATTCTTTAAACGCTCTTTATTTTGATTTATTACAATAGAAAATACTTGAACACAAAAAGCCGTGAAATAAATTATCCATTAAATAAAACTGGTGTGGACTTTTCATGAGCATCATCCGGAGTATTTATGGTCCTAATCGTAAATGTATTTGTGAGATAAGTAAACTTTAAACTTCTTCGACTTCAATATTATATAATTACTAATTATACCCCCATTTGAATTGTTGAGGAAACACCATAAGGAGGTGAGTTTGACTAGATATGACACTTTAACTTAAACGAAATCAAAGCTAAAGCAGATATACTTAATTTGTTTTATTTATATAAATTTTAATAAAATATTTCTATTGATCAATGAAGTGTGAATAAAATACATGCTTAGACTTTTTGGCAAATATATAGTTAATTAAAATTATGTCCAACACTGAAATCAATTTAATCTATATCATAAATTGAAGTGAATCAACCACAGTACTGCCACGATGAGGAGCAAGTTCGATACTTAATATCATGTTGTGATGTACAGCAATTGTTCGAGTAAAGGAGACATGAATACTTTGTGTTGTATTGGGTTGAATGCGATTTTCTCTGACGAAGACAAATCCATTCACACTAGTTACAGGTACTGTTATATCAACTTCATCGATTGAATATCGTATATTCCAACCATCTTGATTACCAGCTGAAAGAAAAACTCGAATACAAGCAGCATAATCAAGCCAAGGACTATAATTGGCCACACGAAGAGTATAATTTACAGTCATTCCAACGGATACATTTGAATTGAAGATCACATCTGCTTTCATCGGTTGTTTCAAGTAAGTAAATTGTCCAATATTTTCTTCTTTTACATACAAATCAAGTGTCTTAACTTCTCCATCTCGATGTTTCAATGCATAATAAGCCATACCAGTTGTTGAATTGGCTGGATAGCCGCTGATCTGTTCGGGAACAGCTGGAATACTATTATCGGCATATTCAAAGATGATCCAAATATCAGGATCAGCATCGTTGTCTTCATGTCCCTGAATTGCCGAAATACCAACAGAAACAAAGTCTCTAGTTGAATTGTACGTGACGACACCAGCTCCATATGGACAAAGCATCACTGCTGCTGGTTTACCGATACTATGCGCATATTGAACAACTGAATAGCTACCTTCATGCATTTGTTGAAAATCAATTTGCCAAAAGCCTAATGGTCCATCAGTAGAAACTCCATCCGACTGATTTATCCATGCTCGATATTGTGCATTAGAATAGGGTCCAGTGCCAGGATTATTGGAGATATTTCCAGATAATGTCCATGGACCCAACTGAACAAAGTCAGGTCGGCGACGAACATGTTCTGTCAGATTGTAATAACCTAAAATTTCATCACGTTCAACAGTCCAGCCATAATTCTGACTAGTTTGAGTAATATTCCAACCCACTTTATGGAATGTTTCGATTGCTATTTTGTCTTTTTCTATTGGTTGATGAGATGGATCAGCATCACTTTCAAAATAAACAGATTTATTTTTGAAGAGTTTGAAAAAGTCAAATAAATCATCAAGACTCAAAATGACATTCATTTCAATAAAGTTCACATAAAAACCATCAACATTTTGTTGTACATAAGTCCATTGAGAAGTGTTATTAAGCAATTGAGGAACGAGGTCAGCTTCACCATAATAGATTTTCTGTTTTGTTGCAAAGGCCCTATTAAACAGAGGTGTGATGAAGAAAAAAGTTAGCGATAGAAGAAGAGAGTATGAGAAGAACATGCTACTTATCACTAAAAAGTGAGTGACAAAAATTGATATGAGTAGCAAAAAGAGAGATTAGAATTTAAATATGCAAATAAAATGTGAGAACAAATATCTTCGTGGCTCTTGTTGAAATACAGGTAATGTGTTGGTAATTAGACGATTCTTTTAGCAAAGGTAGCTTTTTATCACATACAAAAGTGTTTTTACTTAAAATATGTTCACAATGAAATTAACAAGAGGTTCAAATGATTCAGATAATATAAAACATTTGTAATGAAAGTACGAATTTTTTTGTTTAATATTTTCGACTTTTAGTTTCAAATCAAGAATGTTTTTATTTATAACTTAGAAAAGGTTCTTTTCTATTAACAATTTATCACTGGCAATACTCAAATAACTCTCTAGTTCGTGCAATATGGTAGCCAGCGGTTTTTATAGTATTTAACAGCGAAAAACATACAGGTGTATCAATGTTATTTTACTCATCTTATTGAGCTGTACATTGCTGCTTCGAACTCGGAGATTTTGATAAACAACGATTGAATAGTAACCGTACATTGTACTTATATACTTATTCACAAACTTTGTCGTTTATAATCTCAGACAAGTTTTCAAACAAGATACAGCTGTCGTCAAAAAAACTTGCACATATCTTTTTCTATACATGTTATTTTATATAGACGTCCTGTTCGAATTGTGTTGTATTGTAGCTGACAGTCCCCGATTCTTGATTACAACAAAATTATATACAACATAAATTTCAATATATTTAAATTCTTCATATAAAAATAATAGAGTTTACGTATTTTTTTTTAAATTTCTCTTCTCAATGTTACAATTTACGAAATTAACGAGTTGTTAATTGGCATGACTGATACTTTTTTAGTCATTTTCTCATTAGAGGCACCCTGATTAATAAAGCTTTTCTAAAATAGTATCACTCTTTTCATCGCTCACAGATAATAGAAAAAAAAAAGTATTTTCCAAGCATATTGATTGAATAAAGATTATGAAAACTATATCTCAGTATGTAACAGACAACACAGTTTTTTTTGCAAGATGATCCAACCAGAAACATTTTTTTATTTTTACGGGTACGTATTTTAGGTATTCATTTAGACGTTTTGACCGGCAACTAGATCTTACTACTTTGTTTCAACAGTATAATATTGATATACTATAGGCTTTTTGATTTAGAAGAAGCTAATAGAATCGTATGAATATATATCAAAAAAAGAGAAAAGGCCACAGTTCCCTATAGTCGCTATCTAATACAACTATTAAAGAGTCAGCCCTACAAATATGAAGCTTTTAGTTGCTTCAAGTCATGGAAAAAATATCCTAAAATAAAACAATAAATTGTGCAAGTTTTTTTTTGATTACAGCTGTATATTAAATATACATAAGTACCAGGAAGTTTATCATGCGAAAAGATTTATTAACAATATATGAGAGTAAAATTTGTCACATCCACATAAATAACTGCTCCAACGTTGTCATATATATAGCGTCAAATGATTGTTCTTCAAGTATTGTTTTGTCTTGTAACCATTTATTCGCATTTGACTCGATTTTCTTATGGAATCATCCTTCTACAGAAAGTGTAATCAGTTTATATTCTTTGAATTCACTTCAGAAATACTTTATCATTGATTCTCTAGAGAATGGCGTTATTATTTCACATTTCAACAGACATGGTTCAGCCAAGATTGATGTAATACGTTGCCAAAAAAGATCACATATTTGTTGATTTTCAAGTAACTTCATCAGACAATCAAAAGAGAGATTTGAATAAGTCGATGTAGTTTAGGTAGATATGATATTGAATATTACTCTTCTAAAAAATATATAGACTACATTAGTAGTAAAAATACATGCAATAGAAAACTTCTGAGTTATTTGAAAGATTTAAATAGAGATGATAGTTTCTTCTTCAATCATCTTTTTTTTTATTTTAAATTCCTTGTAGAAATAGATCGCATATATCTACGATCTCAACATTCAGAAGTAAAAATTTGCTTAAACGAAACTTTCTCGATCGTTCTAGGAAATTTACGAAAGAACACAAAAATTTTCTTACCAATCCAATATTATTAATATTTCTTTACACTAAGGTCTGAATTATATCATGCTAAAATCAAACTTATCTGAAGTCTTATCACTATAAATAAAAATAATGTAATAGTATTCTTGACGTTATTTTATTTTATCTTGTACGTGTTTATCATATGTCACCTGCATCAACCATTGGCGACATATTTGTATGACTTAGGAGTGTAACAGCTCCAGCTCAAAGTTCACCTTTTCGGAGCGTAAGAGTTGAATTGATTGAACAGTTCTCTTGCAGCAACTATTTGATATTAGGTCGAAAATGCTACCAAGAACTTTCTAATGTCTACTTCAACATACCATTTATAACTTGTCAAGACTATCTTAGGATGCTATTCTGAAACTTATGTAAGCTGTTTAATAGCATTACCTATAACTGAGCAGAAACTATCTGAGATTTATGCTTTAACTTTTTAAAGGCCATTTACTCTCTAAAAAAAGGAGTTTAGCAGAACCCTCCGAAAAGATTCTGTAAATTTCCAAAAATTCCAAATGTGTCCAAAGTCTCAAAAAAACGTTAAAAAAATTCGACAGAACCTTTTCGGATGGTTCTGAAAAACTTCTTTTTTTTAGAGAATAGGGCTGTAATTACACTGTTATTTGCGATGCCTATAGGTAGTGCTTACAACTTTCTAATGACTTATCTCTACGAGTAATGTTAGGTAATTTTCATATTCCGGTTTGAGAGCGCCTGAGTGGAAGAATAAGTTGGTAAAGTTCTTCTACTTTTTAATTTACGAAAAGGAATAACAAGTGTTTGAGAAATATATGGGACGAGTTTAGAATGATTCCAATTGATTGTAATGGATGTAGTAGTAAATTACGACTTTTTTCTTTTGGTAAAATGCGGTAGAAGATTTTTTTTCCTCTTTAATAATAACAAATATGTAAATCATTGATGCATATATTTTTTTTGCTATTCACTCATTATTCATAACTTGTTGTCAATAACATATATAAAGTATATCCAATAATATATATTATATCGAAATAAAAAAACAAATAATAGAGCGTTGTCTTTTTAGTGATGATTAAGCAGTAAAAAATACTTTGTATACTAAATATAATGATTGTAATTATCTTGATCGTATGATTTGTAGTTTAGTGTAGGGATATTATTTCGATTGAAATTAACGATTTTCATTTGATTTTATCGATAAAACCTGTTAATATCAAAAGTGATATAACCACTTTTTTTTATTATTCTTCATAAGATCTAAAAATCGAGTTACATTAATATTCTTTTTTTTTCCATAAAATTTCTCATATTTTAACTCGTTAATTTTAAATATTATCAAAATATCGCAAAGAAAGTTTTTCTCAAGCGAACAAGGATAAATAATACATTATCAATGTTACTTTTTTTTTCCTCTTGTTTTGCCATGTGACATAGTATTTATGCTAATTCAACGACTCATATTCTATTCATATTAATGCTTATATTTATTCTCTTCTCTTCTTTTTGACAGTCAATTAAACTATAAGTAAAGAATACAAAAAAAAAAAAGAATCGAATATCTTTATCAACTACAGAAGATATGAGTCAATTTTTAAATGATTTAAAAAATGGTTCATTATTAACAAGATTTGAACGTACCGGTGAAAAATATTCTCGTCGTTTCTTTCTTCATGGTCAAGAACGTTTTGTATCTTATGATAATTCAGATTCACTTTTTGGTAAAGCACAACGTTGTAAGTATAATTAAACGTATTTTTCTTTTATTTTTATCTCAAAATGAAAAAAAAATGTATTTTTGAAATATAGATTATATTGACAAATTTGATGAAATTCGTATTGGTTTACAGACAAGAACTTTTGATCGACTTGTTAGACATGAAGTAATTGAAAAAAGTGATGTAAGTAAATATATTTTATTACATAAAAGAAAATATTCTAACAAATAATTAATATAATAGGAAGAACGTGCTTTTTCACTATTCTTTAATAATTATCGTGATGAAATTCATTTAATGGCAGCTGATAAAAATACGCGAGATATATGGGTACAAGGTTTACAACATTTAATTGATAGCCATGCACAAAAACGTCAACGACATATTATTAATGAAACAAAGTAAAAAATAAATTTTTACTTTTAGATTTTCGAATAAAAAGAAAAGAAAATGTTGTACTTTTTACATTTAGTTGGATTTTAAAACATTTTTATTTGGCTGATAAAGATGAATCTGATACATTAACAAAAGAAGAATGTCGTGATTTACTTACAAATTCACTTAATGCAAAAGTATCCAACGATATTTTTGAAGAACTCTTCAAAGTATATAAAAAAAAGATTTTATTAATAATAAATAAATGAAAATATTTTGTAGGAAGCAGATAAAAGTGGTGAAGGAGTTTTAACATCAGATGAATTTGTAACTTTTTTTCATTTACTTAATCGTCGAAAAGATCTTTATGAAATAATGCAAAAGTAATAGAAATAAATCTAATTAATTATCTTTTTGTTTTTAAAGATATGTTAAAAATGGTGAAGAAAAATCAATGGAAAATATTTCAATGAATATTGATGAACTTTTATATTTTCTTCGAAATGTTCAAAAAGTAAAGATTTATTTTCGAAAAAAATTACTTTATTTTATTTTTTATTTTTTATTAAGCAAACAATAATGGTAAATCGATCAAAAGAATCAAAATCAAATTTTACACTTCAATTAATTTCTACACCTGAACAAGTTAAAGATTTAATTGATCAATTTGAAATAGATGATAATTTACGAGAAAAAGGACAAATTAGTCTTGATGGTTTGTATTATATGCAGAGGACTAGCGGTAGAACTCGACGTTGCTCGGGATATCTCCATACTAGAAACTTACCATATTAGAAAACGACAGAATATGTATAGAAGGCTTGCTTAAGACCTTTTCATTTATTATTATTACATGTCCCACCATGCATACACTTACATTCATTTTTAAATCGGATAATTCAGCAAATTGTATGGGGATGTGACAGTCTTTCTCGTAACTCATGCGTATTGCTAAATTTATACAAATACTCGGTACAAAAAAAGTGACACTAAGAGATGGATATTTTAATAATGGTAGCAAATGCTCTGAAGTTTTTGAAAGATTGGGAAAATCTGCATTGTATCATAATCTGTATGAAATTTCAGGCCAACCCTCTCGCCAGTCATTCTGATCCCCTCTCGATTTTCCTCGGAACCTCGAGTATGCTATGAAAAGTTTGGCACCACTAGCTCGTGGGCTGTCCAAATGCATAAAAAACAGGCAGAAAGAAAGACACAACTTTATATACATTCTATTCGTTTTCTTTCGATTATCCTAAAATGTCGCGTGACCAATAGCAAAAAGCATGTTTTTGCAAACTTTCATTTTTGAATTATGGAGAAAACAATAATACGTACAAATTCTCTCAAAAAGGCATTTACTATGGTAGAAACAACTACAAGAGAGAGCAAATACCCCCTCAGGTGAAAATTTTGGGTCGAAAACTACCCTATGACCTTCCTCTAGACGAAATGGTATTTCATACAAAATTTCATTGCATTTGCTCGTACCATGTCCACATGTACAAAGAATAGACAGACAGACATATAAACAGCCAAAAAAGCTTACTTGTTTATATATTTGTACATTATATATAGAGAATAAATATTTTTTTTTGTATTATATCATTAAAATTATGATTATATAGGTTTTAGAAGTTTAATGTTATCAGATGAGTTTTGTCTAATGAAACCTTGGCATTCTCAGCATATTTATCAAGATATGACAAGGTATATTAATAGGAAAAAATCTATTTTATCATATAAATATTTTCATCTTTCAGACCATTGAGCGATTATTATATAAGTACATCACATAACACGTATTATTATATTTAATTTAAAATTAAAAGAAAAAAGAATAATTAATTAATTCATTTTTATTTTAGTTATTTATTTAACAATCAAATAACAGGAGATAGTAATCCTGAGGCATATAATAGAGCATTAAATGTCGGTTGTCGAGCAGTTGAAATTGATTGTTATGATGGTGATAGTCTTCGACCTATAGTTAAACATGGATATACACTTATTAAACCATGTTTATTTAAATCAATCATTCGTTTTATAGAATCGAATCTTTTCAAAACATCACCATATCCAGTTATACTTAATCTGGAAAATCATTGTTCAATTGAACAACAACAAGAAATGGCAAAAATTCTACGAGAAATTCTTGGAGGTTATACTGATAAATAATAATATGATTTTTATTTTCTAATTTCTTTTTTCTTTTTTCTAAAGATCGATTAATTACTGAACCTTTGCAAGCCAATGATTCAGGAGTATTACCATCACCAGAAGATTTAAAATATAAAGTTCTTCTTCGTGTAAGAAAACAAATAAAAATTGTTAATATATTAATAATTGTTCATTAGGGTGTAAAAAAATCAACACCAGCAACAGTTTCTACAATAGTTGAAAATGGCGAAATTGATGATGATGATAATACTTTATCTAATCCACAAAGCAAATTATGTTTAATTTATTCATTCTTTTTTGTATTTTATTCATATTGAAAATTCTATTTTAGGTAGTAGAAAAAAATTTAGGTGCGTTATTTGTTTATTTGCAAAATGTACCTTATCGTGACTATGAATTTGCTAAAGATAATCGTAAGTAAAACAAGATTTTCCTTATGAAAATGAAATATAAATCAGTTTTATAATAGATTTATGTGTTTTCTCATCCAGTTTCGCTGAGAACCGTTTTGACCGAATAGTACAAAATGATGCACCAGGGGTAATGAAACAAACAATAAAAAATTTATTTCGAATGTATCCAGATGCTATAAGACAAGATTCAAGTAATCCAAATCCAATTTATCCATGGAATTTTGGTATTCAAATGGTTGCATTAAATTATCAAACTGATGATTTAATGATGGCATTATCTTATGGAAAATTTTTTGATAATGGTGGATGTGGTTATGTACTTAAACCAAAATATTTAATTGATATACATGAAACAAAATTTAATCCACTTGATTATCTAATAAAACCATCAAAATTACCAGAAAATATAATTGAATGTCCTCAACGGCTAATAATAAAAATAATAAGTGGACAACTTATACCTCGATCAGATGAAAAAACACGTGATGTTCCAGATCCATATGTTGTTGTATCAACACATGGAATACCATGTGATCAACAATTAAAAAAAACCAAATTTATAGAAGATAATGGTTTTGATCCAATGTGGAATGAAACATTTCAATTTGATATTTATTTTCCACAAATGTGTCTTATCCGTTTTGATGTTTATGATCATGATACATTTTCAGGAGATGATAGACTTCTTAATTTTTGTTTACCAGTGACAACTATGCAAACAGGTTATTATAGAATTTATTTATATTGAATATTTTCAATTTGATATTTAGGATATCGTCATATTCAATTAAGAGGTGCACATAATAGACCAACCTTTTCAAGTTTATTCATACATGTTGAAATGAAGGGCATTTGATATGTATACATTTCTTTTTCAAAACTTTTCATTTAACATATTTTTCATACTAACATACTTATCGTTGTGTTATATACGAATTTAATTTATTGTTTAACTACTAATTTTCTATACATTTTTAAAGCTTTACCAAGGTTAGATAGATAAAAATGATTATTGTAAATATCATTGGTTAGATGCGAATTTTGTATTTTCCTATGCACTTAGATTATAATGATAATTGAATGAAACTAAAAGAAAATGTTTAGATGGCGGTAAGGAACTTATGTATACCGAAATAAGACGGTTATACTAGAGTATGCATAAATTTTGATCATTTCTTGAGAATGTAAATATGACAGCGGATAGAACAAGAATTAATCAATAAGTTATGTGACATTATAATAGTAACTCATGAGAAAATACGAAACAAGGAGGAAACAGCTGATTCCAAGATCCCGAGATTCCAGAGTAATGTTCTTGACATCAAGCGGTGTTTGAAATATGTCAAAATGTTTGTCTAAGTAAGGAAGACATGCAAAAGTGTCAATGCCAAAATAATAAGTAGAATGATTATTGAATAACTAGAATTTCAGAGATTAGTAGTATATATGTTTATGGTATTTTTTATTTAAAAAAGAAACAAGCTTGTTATTTTTACATTACGCAATTCAAACGGTCTGGTGATAATTTATGTTTTCCATCTGTCAAATAGTAGCATGCCGTATTTTTATATAGACATTTATTTTTTCCGACGATATCAACCGAAAAATTTCAATCTTTCAAATCAGAATTTATAGTAATACAAAGTTCTTTGGTAGACTATAAGGGAGGATCCGCCACAAGATCACCCATTTCGGCTGTAGAAAAATTTAAGATTTTGATTGTGATTATTCTATCTAAAAGAGTATAAAAAGCTACTATGAAACCAACAAATTGGTCCAGTCTACCTTGCCTATGAAAATTGGCAAAAGTCACAATTCTTCAAGCTGTTGGGTCCGGATCTAAAACATGACTTTTCCAACCCTCATCGTATGTTGCAATTTTCATCTGTATCAATTGATAGTTTGAATTGCAAAACATCTCAGAAGATAGAGAATTTTTTTCTCTACAAAAGAGGCATATTCTATTACTTTTTGAATATCGCTTTTCATGATAAAGGGATCAAATACTTAGATGTATCCAAAAGTAATATCGTGATTATCTTATTTTCTTATAAAAGGACCAAAACAAAATTCTTTTTTTATAGGGTAATAGAGAAAAAAATGAAGTTCTATTTTTCTATACTATTTGATTACTGTTTAACTGATGTCATCATGATCAAATTTTGATTAAAACTGTGGTTATTGAAGCTCAACTTTCGGATGGGGCAGATTAAATGGCTATCGTATGTATTTCAATTTTTAATTATCTAATTAGAAAACAAAATAGCAGTAATACTTGATCTGAAGAATGGCACAAATCAATAATCTTTTAATGATATAGTAATATTAAATGAAGTTGTGCCAGTCTTTAATGACAAAAAACTTAGATCATAGAAAAGATTAAAATCAAAATAGAACTTTCTTTCTCATCTAACTTAAATTTAATGGTAGATTATTCTGATGCATCAAAACTATATAAATATTTGACTCCATCATTTTATATAAAACTTCTTCAGAAAGTATAAAAGATTAACAATCATTATCCTCCTTTTACAATTACAAGATCACTATTAACAGGGTATAACAAAGAAAGCTCTTTCACACCTATTCAGTGGCTCGGACAATATCATATTTTGTCGTGACAATAGTCGAGAAAAACTTTATTGAAATCTAATTGCTAGAAGCATTTTTAATCAGTCAGTCAGATTTCAGAAAGGATCTTTTATCACTATTGTGCAAGCAATAGATGGTGTTGTTCGAGCTGATTAGAGGGTTTTATGACATCTTCTCTTATGCAGCCTAATTAACTGCATGTTTGACCCTTCCAGTAATGGACAAAAAAAGTTCTTCGAACAAACGTTTTCTCTTAATGATGTTCTCAAGTTCATAAATTTCAAGAAGTAGTTCGACCATTTTTATTGCTCAATCTCGTTCATCTTTGGTCAAACTCTATGGAATCTCGTCGTTATAGTTGGAAAATGTACTTTCTTTTATAAGGTTAAAAAACCTTTCGTTATGAGTCACCATTACTCGATAATTGGTAATTTAATATCGTTCTTCTGTGGTACTATGAAGGATAATCTGTCTGTTGATTATTAAACATCTAGAATTAATATATTTTTACTAAATTAAATTATTTTAACGATTCAATAAAGTTTATTATATTATTAAATGATGATAAATTTTTTTTAACGAAAAAAAAATCAAAACAAATTAGTAATATTAAATAAAAGTATATATTATAAAATTTGTTGTGTATAATTATCATGAAGATCTATCTATTTTATTAATATTTTCCATCTGCCGTTCATATGATTTATCTCTATTTAAATATATATGTATTGTATATTATTTATCATTATATTTGAAAATGTGATCACCCTTATTCTCAAAATATTTATCTAAATATCCATACTTGAATTAAGTTAAATATAATTAATGGTATTATTTTCCATGGATAATGTTTAAGTGTAGTATATTGTGGCCAAAACAATGTTATATTATTCCAACGAACATTGAGATTATTATTTGTGTTGGTATAGTTAATAAAACATCTGACATTAAAATATGACATATGTGTTAACATTAATGTTGTAATATTTAATTTTGATGTGAAATCATAACTACAATGTAATACATTGATATTGTACAGATTAGTATTATTACTTGTATTTGTGAAAAAAAGGATTGTTTGTGACACATTATGTGGTATAATTACAAAAACAAGGTATGGTTCATTTATGTTGACAACATTGATTACTAATACCATTCCAAGATCACTGGTAGACCATCCAGTTAATGGATCAAATGCTAGATTAACGTTTGATAGACTTGAATTCAAATCGGTAACATATGCACTAATATTTAATATAGAAATAATGATATACCAATGCATTCTTCTATGATTTAAAATAAATATAAAAATCACCCATGATGTTTGTATTCAATCATTATAGATTTGAATGACATATTAATTTTATTTCAAGCAATACTTATTAACGAATAATAGCTGTGAATATTGGATCAATTGTAGTGAATGATGTGAAGAAATAATATAGTTTTGAGCATATAAATTTTTTTAATCGAAAAATAATTTTGAAAAATAAATTAACTTGCAATGTTATTATATAAAATGAGAACGTTTTTAATCACTAAATTTTTTTAAGTAAAACACAAGTAATCAATAACTATCAACTTTTTATAATAGAATAACCTTGGTTTTTTTTCTCTTTCTGTCTCTGATGTTTTGAAAATATAAAGAAAAAAAATTTTTTATTTTTCTTTCGGTCGTATTATTGATTGTGTAAACAATAAATACTTTTTATGTTTAATACAGTACAACTTGACAATTTTCATCGCAAGTAATACGAAATCAGTTTGGCCACATTTAAACATCGTTGAATTGAATATTTTTTTGCTTATCATATGTTTTTAAGAAGAAAAGTATCGTATTAGGTCAAAATTAAATTTTTGCGATAGTCTTTGTCAATGAAACCAAATGAGATGTACAGCTGCTTCGAGAAATATTAGATACTAAGTACAACCTGATCGTGTATCAAAATATTTTAATTCTTTATAAAAATTTTTAAAGACATATCTTCGAGAAAACATTCATCATAAGCAAATGCGAAAAAAAAACATTCCAATAGTGGTAGTGGTATACTCTTTTAAATGTCGTATATAGCCATGTGAAGAGAGATAGTATGAATATGGAGAAAAGTACAGACAGACTTCGATCACAGTATCATTAATAATATGTTCAAAACATCTATCTTTTTCTTCTTCTTCCTACCTGTTTCATCTGTAATGTCAACTTGTTCATCTAATTCTCTACATATGGCATTACGTTGTTTTTGATTATTTAACTTAATCAAACAAAATTTAACAATGGAATCTGTGTTCGGATCAAATTATCATCCTCGATGAGAAACTATAAAATTAACAATATAAGCTG
Organism: Macrotrachela quadricornifera; assembly: GCA_022393335.1. Taxonomy (NCBI): domain Eukaryota; kingdom Metazoa; phylum Rotifera; class Eurotatoria; order Philodinida; family Philodinidae; genus Macrotrachela; species Macrotrachela quadricornifera. The sequence continues at coordinate 1,667,142 of JAJEKB010021277.1, read as the reverse complement.
TTGATGGCGAATCTGAATCGAGCTGTTCAAATTTTACAGTAATTACAGTATATTTCGGATGTCCTCAAACTAAAATTTCAACGGGACCTTTCTTCTTTTTTAATTAAGCAAACCAACCAACAATACAAACAGTCCATTATCAGAACCATTAAAATATTGGAGTTGAGTTTACAAGAACACACTGTCCTCTTATTTTTTTGAAGTTTGAAATTTTTCACAACTACCCTTTCCTCGTAAAAGAAAAAGATTTCAGTTGCACCATCCATTCAAAAACAAAATAAAATAATACGTCAGACATTTCCTATGATACTTCTAATAAAAACAACACACATTATTACCAATTATTGGGACATATTAGTTCAAGGTCTATTTTGATTTGTTAATTAAAGCATACTTTAGACATACGGGTGTGCAATTGATACACATCCTCATCCTTAAGATAGTTAGAGAAAACAACCTTCACCTGCCATTGCAACACGCTTTCTTTTTATCACCATTATTCTATTACCTTTTATTGATTCAGCTTAAAAAAGAATATGATAACGAAACACAACAAATGTGTTGATGTGCGTTTTCTGTATGACACTACTTCATTACTTATTACATTTCTTAGCTAAAAGATAATGACTACGACCTTCGTTACAACATTATTACTTCTGAGCCTTACATCATTATGGCTCGTTTTACCATTATTACCATGTTTGGCTTCTCGTGCTATTCCTTTATCGGAGCGTCTGACTGGCTCTCGTCCCAATATTGTATTGATAATGGCTGATGATATGGGTTGGGGTGATATGGGTGCAAATTGGCCTAATACACGTGATACTCCATTTCTCGATTATTTAGCTTCTATTAGCATTCGTTTACCAGATTATCATAGTGGAGCTTCAGTTTGCAGTGTTAGTCGAGCAGCTCTATTAACTGGGCGATTAGCTCCACGTACTGGTGTTTGGCAAAATTTTGCTTCTACTGCACTTGGAGGACTACCTACTAATGAAACTATTATTTCAGAACTTTTAAAAGGTGTTGGTTATACAACTGCTATTCATGGTAAATGGCATCTTGGACATCAACCTCCTTTTCATCCTTCATACAGAGGATTTGATGAATATATTGGTGTTCCATATAGTATTGATATGGGCTGCACAGATAATCCTGGTTTTAATTATCCACCTGTCAAAGTCTGTCCTAAAGATCCACCACTTTATTTAGAACAAAAACATGAACATCCTGATGATATAAGAAAAATTATTAAAGCTGATCTAACAGTTGGCATACCACTATATCAATGCCTTACACCACGATGTCCTAATGATAATTGTAATAAAGAAATTATTGAACAACCAGTTAATCTTTCAACTTTAACACAATCTTATATTGATAATGATCGACGATTTATTCAATCTAGTGTTGAGGCAAACAAGCCATTCTTTTTATATTTACCCTTATCACACATGCATGTACCACATGATTATGCAAAACAATTTAAAAATACAAGTGTTTTGCCAAGTATTTATGGTGATACACTACGAGAATTAGATTATCATGTCAATCAAACATATCAACTATTAAAAGATTTGGATGTTTTAAATAAAACATTACTAATATTTACAAGTGATAACGGACCTTGGTCTTCAAAATGTGATTTAGCAGGAAATCAAGGACCATTTATTGGTGTTTGGCAAGCTTCATCCCATCCTTTTGGAGGTGGCGGAGGAGGTACAGCAAAGTTCACAACATGGGAAGCAGGTCATCGAGTACCATTCATTGCACATTGGGCTGGTATTATTAAACCAGGTACTGTCTCTAATGCCACTGGATCAAACTTGGATATGATGCCAACTATTGCTAATCTTGCTGGTTTTACTTTACCATTAAATCGAAGTTTTGATGGAATTGATCTTAGTCCAGTATTATTTGATGGTTCAAATCAAGGTCATGAATATTTATTTCATCCCGATCAAAATGGAACACTTTCAGCAATACGTTATAATCAATACAAAGCTTATTATACGACATATTCGGCAATGGATGGTGCATGTGGTGGTAAACGAGGTTCAATCATTGATCATAAACCACCACTAATATTTGATCTAAGTCATGATTTAGCTGAATCAACTCCAATAGTAGTTTCACAAGCTGTGTACGATGCAATTGATCAAGCATTACAAGCAAAATTAAAAGATATTGCTTCAACTCCTTATACAAAAGTTGACTATCGAATAGGAGGATTAGATGCACGCGCTTGTTGTGATGCAGGACATATTGTTTGTCGTTGTACAGATTAGCATGTATGACTTTTGTTAAAAAAAAAGAAAGACACTAGGAATAGACAAGTATAAAATCTAGATATATAAGGTTGTATATAACCTTTTGCTGGGGAGTTAGCGCTATAATTTCAAGTTAAAAATCTGACAAATTTTATACGAAATTAAGACTTTTTTTGAACATAGAAAAATAAAGCATCCCTAATCTTATCCAAAAAAATGGAGTGTTTTTCTTCCATATAAAAAAAACAAGTTTTTACAGACTTTTTAAGATTGTCCTAATGATTTTTTAAAATTTTCTATCTCAGAAAACTGCCTTAAAAATCTCTTAATATATACAGGTTTTTAGAGCTCAACGAACCCTATCGAACCGTGTAAAAATATCAAAAGAAAATAATTTATTTTAGATTTCAACTTCTGGTGGTCTAATTTTCCATGCTGAAAAAAAACATAAAACTCTCGGAAATTTCATAAGTTTCACATTAGAAAAGGTGTAAGACTATAAAAATATGTGCAATAGAAGAGTATGACACCGTAAGGCTTCGATCTATACGCATAGTATCGAACATTTGTATGTCTGTTATCGGATAAAAAGTTAAACATCGGAAATCATATGTTGAAGGAGAAATAAGCCGTCTAGTATGCATGGATTCTCGATAGTATATCAGAAAATTTTGTTTTTAAAATAGACATACTAAATGATGAAAAAGAAGGACATATAAAAATCGACCATCTATTATGGGATACAGATTATTTTATTTATAAAAACAAATTGAATACGACGACGATTTTGTACATTACTAGACATCCATAGTGACGAACAACATGTGATGAACTATAATTTCGTATATGTATATTTTTTGTTGATATAATCCATCGATCAATTGAAATTAAACATAAAAATTGACGTATGAGTTCAAGACCAACAACAAAAAGATAGATTTATATTTTACAAAAAAACAATCATTGTTTGACGAAGATCATAACAGATTATATATGTCATTATTTTATTTATAGCAAAACTATTAAAAAGAATTATTTGAGCAATTGATATAACCAATAAAATATTGTAAACATGCATTAAAACGTAAATTATACCGCAAGAAAATAATTATATTAATCAGATTTTCTAATATTCCAATAACATATATTGGCGTTAAATAATAAAGGACAATTTTAGTTAATATATCTGATAATTTGGAATACTAATTTAACTTTAAAACTTAAAATAATATTAAAAACATTTATTTGTATAAAATATATACAATAGAATATTGACATCTTTTTCAATTAAAGAAAAAATGCATAGAAACATTCATTAGCGATTAAACCGATAATATTCATCACATGTCACTAATACTCACAAATATGTGTGTTCCAATCATTGACAAGAAATTTATAATAATTTTCCATGATTTCTACGAAAAAGATCTTTTAAAATTCAAAAAGACTGAACATTTTCATTAAGATAATATAAGCTATTATCATAGTTTTACTAAATTTTGAGATCAGTTCGAGTTAGATGAAAGATTTTTATAATTAGGTTCATTAGAATTAACTATATACAAAAAATTAAAAAAAATTATCTGTTGTCACATTGATAAAAAAAACTCTTTATTTCAAGAAGATTATCAGATGTAATAATATTATCTCTCTGATCGCTGTCTTACATATATTTATAATAGACAAATAATCTGACTATTTTTTAAGAGTTATTGTGTATATAATTTTCAGATTGTGATGTATTGTCAAAAACATTAATATTGTTTAGAATGACGTACAATTAGAAATCGATTTAGATTTAGAAAATTAAAAGAAAAACACTCTAATTTGATTTTCTGAAAATCTCATTAAGACAACTTCAGGTACTGGAGTCAGCCTGTTTATCATCAAGTTAAAACCTAATCGAAAACATTTGGTCAATGGTAAAGTGCGCAATTAAAAAAAAATTGTTCAGATGACAGAAAAATCAAAATAACAAATAAGCAAGATATGGCAAATCCTTTCTCTTGATTTGATTATCATATTGGTTGATACTAGTAGAAATAAAAAATGAAATTTAAAAAAAAAATGAATAAAAAGAGAATGCTTTTGCCTACAAATGCAAGCATATTTTTGTCCTGATAAATAATCTGATCATCGGTTGAATATAGTTTCAATAGTTATCATTGATGAAGATTATCAAAAATCACTTATTTGTGTCACTTCAGTTTCTATTTGCCATAGAGAATCTTCTATATCTGATGAGATTTATTATAAATTAGATGAAAACGATTCTATCGATGTTACATCAATACCATTAGTCAATCCATTAAATACTGCACCAATTAATTCTGCTTGATGATCATTACTCAATTCCCAAAAAGAAACACCACGTAATCGTCGATCTTTAATATATTTTATCTTCCAATCAATTGATTCTAAATCTTCATAACTAATCCAAATACCTGTTGATAAGTTAAATAAATATGGTACTTTAGATTGATCATCAAAGTAACGTTTATATGATGGAATAAAATCTTTTTTTAAATGATCATAATCAAAAACACCAGCTCCCCATGTGCCATATGGAATTGCACTTGATGTTAATTGCAAATATCCATTTCGTACAGTTTTATTTACTCCTAAATTAATTTTATTCTTCATTAAAAGAACAAAAAGAAAAAAAAAAGACGATCATTCACCTTGCCAACCACGTCCATATAAAGGAATACTCATAACAATTTTATTCGATGGTACTCCAGCTTCTAAATATGTTTGAATTGCTGCATCACAATTAAGTCTCAGAATAATATCATTTCTTTCCTCTTCATTATTTCTATACAATGCAGCATGATGATTTGTTTTTGATTCCGAATTACCTTCAAAAATAGAAAATTAAAAATATTAGTTTTTATTATTAAAACTAACCATGAAAATCATAGGTAAGAACATTTATCCAATCGAGATAAATAATCATACTAGATAAATTCATATTCCTTATATATTCACCAGTTCCACCTCTGTTTATAAAACAAAATATTCGATAATTTCAATTGAGATTATTTATTTTTCTTCTTACTGAATAGTTAATAAATATTTTTTAGTTTTTACTGCATCTAATTGCTTTCGAAGTTCTTTCAAAAGAAGAACATAATTTTGTTTATCTTCTGGACGATGAATATTCTTTGATGAACCACCTGATACAGGATATTTCCTACAAATCAAATGATAGTTATTAGTTCTTTATATAACATGTGGTACAAAAGTAATTGGATAAATATCGGCCCTTATTTCTCTTATATATTTATTACAAATTCGTAGTTAAAAAAAGCTTATTAAATAATAATTAACTGTCAACAATGCGATGTTATTTTAATCATATACTGTTCAATAGATATTCTTTTCAGAATCTACATATGGAAGAGAAATAAGGGATAATATTTTTTTCTCTTACTCACCAGGATATATCGATTCCATTAAAATCATATTTTTTAACAAATTCAACACATGATACAGCAAATTTCACTCGATTTTTAGTATTCATAGCGACATCAGAAAATTTACTCGATCCATCCTAGAAAAATATTTTCAAGATTTGATTAGTTAATAATATTTGTAATTTAAAAAACATTACATAACCACCGATAGAAATAAGTATATTTAAATGTGGATATTTTTTTTTTAATTTTATCAATTGATTAAAATTACCACGTAATGATTGATCCCATGTATCACCAGGCATCAATGCAGAAACGTCGGCATTTGGATCACTTATTTCAATAAGTCCATCCGAGTTAATACTAGCAAAGGCATAATTTATATGAGTAATTTTATCGGCTGATATATTGTAAACAAAGTATTGACGATTATAAATCGACCAACTAGTAAAGTAACCAAGAATGACTGGAGTTGTTTTCATTGTATGTAAGTAATTAGGACCTATATTAACATTATTGTTCACTATAATAGAAAAATAACAAATAGTGATGATATCATCTTCTAGTTAGAATTATAAACAAAATAGTGAGTTTTTTAAGTTTTTCATAAGATCTTGCGATAGACTGAATATTCAATAAAATAATCATACATCGAGAAAGAAAGTTACCATTTGGAAGAGTTTCCTCGTGAAATTTAACTGTGAACATAATTATTCTATAGAAATTCATTCTATACATGCAAGTGAAGATGTACACACTAATGAATGGTAACTTTTAGATGAACAATACTTTCACTAGAATCATTGAATACTCATATATAATGATCTATATTTTCAGTGTAAAATATTTCTTATTCTTATTTCTGAAAATCAAATTTGAATGTACCACTTCATTGATCCAAATAGATTCATATGATATCATCAACGAATATTACAAGAAAATATCAATTTATCATTGTAGAACTCACGAAAAATTCTCATTTTGATTGATGTAACTCACTGTAATTTTTAGGTATTTTGGATTGTTTTCGGACGAATATAATGATACATAAGAGAATTATAGCCATGATGCCTACAATGATAAATGTAATTACAATTATTTTCCAATAATTCCATTTTTTTCGCATTTGTAACGATTGATCAATAATCGTATTGTTTTGTTTGATATTTCCTGGTGAGTTTAATGGTGAAAGTGAAGAAGAACCATTTTCAATTGAAATATCGGATTTCATTTGTAATTTCTTGTGCTGAAATGCTATAAATAAAAATAAATTAATCTCGTGAATTTTTCTTGTAAAATATTATCATTTTATCTCTATTCGGATAAGAAAGAACAAGTTCATGATAAAAATTTAGACAGAATCTAATAAGAATTATGTTGGAACTTAGACTGAATACGTTTCTGAAAATTTGAATAGAACTCGCAAGTTTTTGGAGACTTAAACAAATCAGACAAAAGTTTTTCCTTGGTATTTTAAACTATACAAGACCTACCGGTAGAGGAAATTTTATCGTGTTCGATATCATTCAATACTTGTTGCGATAATGTTGGTTGTGCTATATGTTGATATTTTTGTATATCTCGTGCATGTTCTGAGTAAAAAAAAAAGAATAATATTTTAATTTTGAAAATAAAAATATCAATAAACCTTGTAGTCGTTTCGCAATATGATGACAATCAATTTTTTGAAAAGCATATATTAGAAAATCAATATCTTGATCATTAATTTTTCCATGATCAATTAAAGATTCAAGTAAATCTAGTGTACCATTAATTGATAGGTCATCGCGTAATCTTCTTGATATAATATTACCAAATAAAAAATGTAAACGACGTCGATCATTATCCGATAAACTATCTTGTAATTTAATCAATAATGCGCGAAAATCTATTTCAGAATCCATATGATTTTTTAACTTATGTATTGATAAAAAAAATGTTACTATTTATTGATGTTTTTGCTTTTTTTTTGTGAAAGAACGAATGGTTTCTTTCTCTGACATACGATGACAACGTGGGAAAATTATTTCTATTCTCCCATCGTACAAACAACGTAAATATAATTCTATTTTGATGAATAATCAAGATAAAATTTTACTGGATAGAAATAAATAAATGTCTAATACATAAAAGAAGAAAAAAAACCAAATACAATGATAAGAATGAAAGAATAGCTAACTGATGTAAATTATGACATACATGGCATTTTCTAAGATAGTTCTGACTATTACAGAGTACTCAACAGTATATATACACTTTTTTGTTTATTTTTTCCTTTCTTGCATCGAATGTATACGTCGTTCCTTCTTATACGTGGATTATTTATATATGTTGTCCTATATACATGTACCGAGTGTTTCAAAATGATTGCGACATTATTTGTTTTATGAATATTTCGGCATAAGCAAATAATAAAAACTTAATTTTTTTTTATCGAAAGGTATATCATCGAAAACTCTACAAATATCATAAAATAAAAAAATTCTCGAAATGTTTTTATAATTTCAAATACGATGGAATGCAGTATTAAAATGTGATGTTTCATGTTGAGTATGGGGAAAAAAATATCTGAATATGCTACATTGATAAATCCACGTCGAATAATAGGTTTTAGTATCTTTGTGATTGTGTTTTGTATTTAGTATGCATACAGATGAAGTTATTTATTATACAACAATTGATGATCTTTCTTACACATCTATTAATACAACTCTTTGTGTTACTAATTATGTTCAATTATCTATCTCAACTTATAATCGTGTCAATGTCTTAATTCATTGTTTTATTTCATTTCTTATTCAAGTCATCTCAATCACAATCTTGACAGTTCAAGCAGCTTATAATCGAGCACGAGCTAAGAGAAATAATCAACAAACATTTTATTAACAACCTATTTTCTCTCCTATCTACCACAATTGTTAGGTTTCATTTTACATGTACTACCATCGACAATGTATCCAGAACAGTTTCAACAAACAATTATTGGCAAGAGAGTTATACAACAACGACGAGTTGCAAGAGGTCAAATAAAAAAACTATTGAACTGAACACATGATCGATTAAATAGACTTATAATTATTGCATCATCATAAATGAAAACAGAAAAATTAACTAATGAATAATTGAGGGAATATCTGCTTTTCATTTTTGCTTTAAATTTATGACTGAAATAGATTAGAAAACTAATTCAAAATTTTTATATTTTGTACGATGTATTAAGATATTGATCAAGTAGAGTTTCGCTCTATATTTATCTATGTGTTTCCACTTCCATTCTTGTTTTTTGGTATTCGGTACATTTTTGAAATTGATAGAACTTTTTTTGACCAAACTGGGTAGTTGAAATATAAAATTGTATGGATAAAAACTTAGTTTCGTTAATAAGGTGCCGGCAAGTCAAAATTTCCACAAAATTTTTTGGTATTGATGGATAGAGTTCGTCGAGTTACATGTAAAAATATTGTTTTCAGCATTTTCAGATGGTATTTTATATAAAAATTTTCAAAAAAATTATTATTCCCAAAATAGGTTTATAATGATATATTATTATTGAACATATGTCTAATATATTGCATTTTTTCTCTTTAATCTTGTTTTTATGTTCTTCAACTATTCTAATCAACAACTTCGACAAGGCTTGATATAAGAAACAAACTTTCAACGAATTTCAAAGATAAAATCATTGAGTAGTCGAGCCTGTCATGGGTAGGTCTACATATAGATATACTAGTCTTCGCAGGAATACCTTCCAAATACATCAACTCATCATAAGCACGTGTTTTATTAATTCTTTTTCCATATTTATAATTGTCATATGTATGCTTAAAAATCTATGTATGAGTTTTGGATAAATTCCTTCTATCGTTGAGAAAATAACTTTTTATCGTAAACATTCCACTAGGTCGAAAAATCGAAATAAGAACTTTTTTGATATTTGTATAACAATACAAGAGATTTTGCTATTAATAATTAATAAATAATTAACCATGTTTAGTCTCTAATAAAATACGCATGTGAAAGTTTCAGAAATACTAAAAATTACTACAAATTCTGAAATGAGTGATTAATGTTGATTACTATAAAATGATTAGCTTATTGTAGTTATTGTTTGAATCTGCAATTATTTGCTTTTTATCCTTTCATTTTCTAAAGTATGTTGGCTATAACCATGAGCATTAGATGAGATAAATGAATTTGCGGCAAATTGAATGAAAAAAAGAAAAACACAATTTGAAGAAAATGAAATCATAGTGGTGTACCGATTTTACTGATATAAATGGTATAATGGTATTATACCACGAACACCGCTACAGTGATGGCAGTTTATTTCCTTCATATTTTTTTTTGTTTTAAATGGTTTTTATCTAAATTATATAGACAGAGTATCGATCAAACTCATGCGTCTTCAAATGCTTGAGAGGAGTCAGACGAAAATTTACGATGAAAAAAAAAGTCTACTAAAAATCCTTGAAATACATATGGATTGGACCAGTTTTTAGTGCTGATTCCAAATATATTATTAGTTTTGACACAAATTGTAATTATTCTCGTCAAAACAAAAGACTATTCAGTGAATTTTCATGAAAAATGTGAAAAATCATGTGTAGTGAGCAGCACTATTTTGGACTTTTTGAGACTTTGCTAGTACTTTAAAAAAAAAAATGTTTTTATCAAAAGATGTACCTTTCGATGCTCTACAAGAATATGCAAAAGTAAGTCTGGACTCTTTAAGAATAAGTGCATAAAAGATGCAAAAACAAAAATATAGTATGCAGAAATCGTCAAGCACACACATTATAATGAATTTATTTTTTTCTTGACAGGTATAGTAAATAAATAAAATATATGGTTTTGTAGAGCATCTTTCACTCTATCTATTGGTATAAATTGATAATACCTTTGATCAATTTTTTCTGGCTGAAAACTTCAAAAAACAAAAAGTATGAAAATCCAAGATTTTTCATATATCGATATTGTAGGTTCAAACAAGTTTTTCTTGAAACATTATAAGACTTTGTTCAAAAATCGTAAAACTTTGGGTTTCTAGCTAACTTATTTCAAAATCTAAAATTTTTCGGAAACCGGTTTGGGTGGTGATGTCGTGGACTCTCTTTTAAGAAGATAATTCAATATCACCGAGTGTGAGATTTCTCCACCATGTATCTATTAAGTAATATCGTATCACAATAATGTTTACCCTTAGTAAAAGAAGATTGTGTCCTACTATAATCAAAACACTCGCTTCCTATCTGAATATTTACTATCAGCACAAAATCTTCGTTTACTATATTTTATATTCAATCACTGTTCATTTAGATATTTATAAATCTCCTATAAACAATTTTCCAACTAAAAGATTGAATCTAGACCACAGAATAAGGAATAAACAAGATTTTATATGTAAGTTTTACCGATGAATAATTGTAGATAATGTGGATAATTATGCAGTTACTAATATATTACTTTGTAAAATAATCATGTTTATTTCGTTCGCTTTTTTTCTATACTTCACAAAAATGAACACTTTGAAATAAATTTTTGATGATTTTTAAACATGTATACAAACGTTTGACACTACGGAAAGCAGCAAGCTTGAATATCCGACTATTTCAAAAGACTTCTATTGTGCTCATTGACATAAGCTTTCAACTATTTAGACAATCCTGAAGCTTGAACATATTTAAATGGCCACATGAGGTACATCAGACTAAAAAAACTATCGAATTTCCAAATCTTTCCTTTTCTCTACAACAATTCAAGTTCCTGGACATTAACTGCCTTTGACCAAACCTCATAAAAATAAATATTTTTTGTTAAAAGTTTGTCGTTTATTCAAAAAATTGAGCTTCAGAAAATTTTTAGAAAACTGGTCTCAGATTTGAATTCCTCTTCCTCGATTACCCTTCGATCAACCCTTATGTTTTTTTTAACCTTTGCGGACACAAGCAAGCAATCAAGCAAGCAGACAATTTATGTTTGGAAGACTCTTCTCTACGAGAAAGAGAAAAAAAACATAGAAATATATATATGTATAGCTAATTGAATTTCTTTTCGAATGAGAAACCAACTCTCAACTGCAACTATCAAAAACATTATATTCACGCTATCATTGTTTCTTAGTATGGTTTTAATCAATTCGTAATGGTAGCAGTAATAATTTCTATCTTGTGATTGACAAAACATCCAGATTAAAATTTAGATATGTTAGAATATAATCCTTCAAGAAGTTATATGTATTTCGCTTAGTAGTGCGAAAGGAGACTAGAAGTGTCTCTTTCACCAAAACAAATTTTTTTACGATAGACTTTTTCCAGTTCTTTGTATTTTTTATAGCTTTAGGTTGTAACATAAGTATATGAAACGATCTGTGTCGTGTTTTTATTCACTGTTTTTGTCAGAAATTTCAAAATTTTTTGTTATACGATCGTGCTAGAAAATCTATCACTTCTATTCTCAAATTTCGTCAAAGAATCAAGAATGAATATGATGATAAACAGCTTTAAAATTTATTTTAATATTTTTTTTTGTTTTTGAACTATGAAGAATGAAAATATTTTTATAGGACTTCATAATAGTTTGATAATAGGAATATCTTACTAGATTTCCAATTATGCGGAAATTTTTAAAGAATCTTCAAAAATATAAAAATTCCTCCACAACAGTAACAGATTTGTCGAGATTCTGCACACAACATTCAGTTACAAAATTCAGTTCTATCTAGTTATTTGAAATAAGCATGCATTCTTTTCTAATGATTTAGAGTAAGATGAGGTAAATATATAATAAAATCAATCATGTCTTTTAGAACTTATATAATATTTTTATTTTCCAATATCTTAAAAAGATTTCTTCACAATACATTTATAGAAATATTTTCACTATCAATCTGCGAAATTATTGTATCAAAATTTGGATTGTGTAACGTAGTGATGATGGTTGTTCAGAGATAACTATCAGCATTATACATTTACCCCACATAAGGAAAATGTATAATTTTGCTGATGGACGAAGGGTAAATATTTAATCTCAGCTATATTTAGCTTAATCAGAAAGAATAAGTTTATAAGTGCTCTATCTGTCTTTTTCTGACACTTTTTTTACTAGTGGATACATCAAAATCTTCTCTATGATCTGAGAGTATTTGAAACATTTTTATAAAAAATCCAGATTCCCAGTAAATCTTTTTTGGAGAACTATAGGGAAAAAAATTCAACCGAAACATACCCTTTGAAAAGAGTTAATTAACTAACTCTTCATATTTCAAAAAAAATCTAAAAATCAGATTCAAATACGATTTGAATAAAATTTCTGACTACTACTTATTCACCGTTTTTTTTTGCAGCCTAACAACTATATATACAAGTGTTTTTTTTCTCATTTCATGCGCATTTTCTGAGAACGATTTTAGAGATTTACCAGCAAAACTAGGAATGATCCTAGTGAAATCGAGAGACTAGGAAAGATCTTAGTACAATTCCAACGAAAGACACGCAGAAATCCTCTAGTACTGCTTGAGGAAATCCCAATGAAACCCTGTAGGAATCATAGAAATCCTTGGGAATTTCTTAAGAAAATCCTATTGCATTCGTCTGGAATTCCTACTGGAATCATATGGAATTCCTGGAGATCCTTGAATAATATTCAAGTAAATCCTAGAGAAATTCTCAAGTAAATCCAAGAAATCCTTGAGAGATTCTAAAGGAAATCGTAGAAATTCTTGAGAAATTTTGAGCGAAATCCTTTAGAAATCCATCAGGAAATCTATGAGAAAAACTAACTGAAATGTTGAAGAATTTCTCGGAATAATCATGGGAAAATACTTAAAGAATTATATTCAGCAGAAATAGAATTTATGATTTGTTGAATAGTGACCTTTGGAGAAGAAATGCTGAAAATAGTATGAGAAATCTAGTAAGTTTTTAACAATAGGATATGTTGTGATTTCCACCGGTTTGCAGCTTCGTTCCCGCCGTTTCCGGTGGTTTACGCTGTGATTCCGATGATTATCCTGTGGGATATTGAGTTCTTCCGGCTTTTTCCGATTGCTGGAATTGAGAGGATTCGAACAGTTCCGGTACGAAGAAATTCCGGCGGGAATACTGCTTCCATATTTCGTGACTTTTTCCTTCCGTTTCCGTTTTAATCCGGCCTGGAAACGGCGGAAATTCTCCGGAAAAAGCCTAGTTTCCTGCAGGTTCCGGCGGGTTCCGTCCACTGGAACGATCGACCTAGATGTTCGAATGTAATCTTCTGCATTACATATATTCATTTAGACTAGTCCAGAATAGATTATATATAAGACTAGAACTCGTCCTAGTATTATGTACCGTCCTCAACGTCCTTACATTTTCAAATTTAAATTCCCATGACTAGTCTTTATCTCAAAAAGTCGTCCTCTTGGACTAGTCCATATATTATCAACTTTATACTAGTCATAACCGAGTCCTTTTTGATAAAGAAACTAGTCCAGTTAAACATAATGACGCCCGTCAATTATATAGACAGGATGGGTACTTTGGACCATAAATGATTTCAGACTAGTCCAGAAGAAGGATTTTTTAACAAAAAGACTAGACCTGACACAGAGTCATGACTAGAAAAATGACTAATCTTTTTATTAGTCCTTTGCTCGCCTGGAAACGGTTTCGTATGATACCTTTTCGATGTTTTCAACCCAAGAAGGTTTTTCTATAAAACCTTTTAGTGGTATCGTTGTCGAAAGATTTTGTACTATACTATTTGTTTTTCATGTACATCTATGTTATTACTAGATGTTGACTAATTAGAAAACTATCTGATCTCAATTCCTGTATCTAGTTATCGTATATCTTGCAACCTAGTTTCAATCTTTTGTCGCCGGTTTCTGAACTCAAACGTGTTCATATGGAATTTCTTCTGGAAAAAATACGAAAGAACTTCATTCACATTTTAATGACTTTACAAACATATCTTGTGAAAAGGCACTATCTATTTATTAAACATCGTTCCTTGTATCTATTTAATGAACGACTATACTTATAAGTTTTTTTGTAGTTTATACAGTGACTTATGATTTTAAAACAGTGATGGTCCAAATCACTGGCTTTCGTCATTTAGTACATTAACTATTTAAGAGACGGTCTATGAGAAAATCGACCATCATTGACACCTGTTAAAATTAACTTTTTTCTCTCTCTATGTTAAATCCATAGAGCATATTATCAAACTAATAAAACGAAAATATCTCATTTTGAAAATGTTTCCTTCACACGATGCAGACTTAACAACTTTAACCACTAAGGATCAGTATGCATAAATATGCATTTTTTAGTCGATTTTGTTTTTCATCATAAGTCCGACAATGTTGGTTTATATACCATTCGATAGAGGACAGAAAACTCTAGACACAGTGTTATTTTGAGCCTCATTTGAAATTACATCAGGCGCATTAGACATAAAATACTCGATAATTGAAGGATCCGACATATAGCGATTTTCCCAGTATTTCGAATGTTTTCATAAATTTTTTAAAAGACTCCATGAATATTTTTTTGTTGATTATGTGCACTGATCAATTCGGTATCGAATCGTATAAAAAAAGCTGAATAAAAGTTGTTAAAACACATCGAAACATATCTTCTAATGTGATGGGGGTATAGTATAGTAAAAGTGACATGTTTCCAAAGTCACTACAGGTTTTGGCTGAAATTCTTTTTTTTTCACAAAAAAATAGATGGAGATTCATGTTCAGTGGTAAAAACTGAGTTAGTTTTCCATATTACAACAGAGCACAGTTTTTGATAACAAAAATGACACAATTATTTAAAACTAATAATTTATTCAAAATCAGCTTAAAACATTGGGTGCATTAGTATGTGTTCCTAATATTTTTTAAAGCTTTTTTTTCGTTGAAAAATTGAAACCTGTCAGATTACGTTTTTTACAGCTCAGCAATCTTCCATTTTGTGTTCCATTAGCATTATATGATCTTAGAAGTTGGCTTCTAGTGTAAAAACGCTTTTTTGAGCCAACTAATTCTTTTTGGTAGGTCCCTGAGGGGAACTACGGCAATTTTTTCAATGAAAAAAAGAAGTTTTCAAAAATATTAGAAACGTATACTAGTGCACCCAGTTTTTTATGTCGATATCGAATATATTATTAGTTTTAAATAATTGTGCCATTTTTGTTATCAAAAACCAGAGGTGTAGAATCTGCCGCTAAAATAAAAAATTTCCTTCGCTATAGAATTCAATGAAAAAATGAGTCATCCCCATTTAAGACAATGTTTATTTAACAAAAGAACAAATACAACTGCATAACAAATTGCAAATACACTTTAAAAAAAAGAATCTTATTATTCAATATCGTTTGGTTCAGATAATTTCCCAACTTGTACTTCACGTAAATGATTTAAAACAGCTGAGCCAGGAAAGACAAGTTTCCAAACTTGATATTGGTCACTTTTCTTATAAAATAGCCATTGTCTATTCTTCGTATGACTAAAATACGCACAGGAAAGGAAAAGGAGAAGGAAGGAGAACTAATATAAATATATTAAGAAGAAGAGAACGAATCGAATATATACGTGTACATATCTATCAGAGGTGCAGAATCTTCCGTTTGCGCACCCGCCGGGTGGGGAAATTTTTTGAAAATTGGCTTAAGAGAAGCGAAAAACATTTCCCCCGGGTGGGGAATTTCTTGATTTTGTGGAAAATTCTGCAGCTCTGATATCTATATATAGATAAGCGAACACAAGAGAAAAGGAAAAAACCAATGTAACATATAGAAATAAACCATAGTTGATATGTCATTGTTTATACTGGAAAATACCAGCATATGACGTACTTTATATATAGGATTAATCCATAACGTCCTATAGTTAGTATCATCGAGGTTAACCTCGATAACAGTAGTGACATCGCATCAGGGAAAAGAACAAAATTTAAAGAGAAGAAAACAAATAGTGTGTTTTGTGTCATAAATTCACACAAAGAGAAAGAATGAAGAAAACGTAGTAAGATGCAGGAGCACTGTAAACCAAAATAGACGATATTGGCATTACGAGAAAGACACGAATCATTTTTTTAAAAGTTTAACAAAAATGAAAGAAAGAAGAAAGGTGCAAGATCTTATTGATGCAGATATAAACAAAATAAGATTTGTTTGGAAAACTAAGATTTTTCCAAAAAATTTCTTCGTACGGCCGTACGTGCACACGAGTAGATTCTGCACCTTCGTCAAAAACTGTGCTATGTGTCTAACCGAAATATACTAAATATTCATGATCTACACATATACATTTGACCTAGAATCTCTGTTGTAATACGGAAAACTAACTCAGCTTCTATCACTAAACATGAATCTCTCATCTATTTTTTGTGAAAGAAAAAGAATTTCAGCAAAAACCTGTCGTGATTTTGGAAACATGTCATTTTTCCTACACTATACCCCTATCACATTAGAAGATCTATTTCGTTGTGTTTTGACAACTTTATTCAGCTTTTTTAATGCCATTCGATACCGAATTGATCAGTGCATATAATGAACAAAAAAAATTCATGGAGTCTTTTAAAAAATTATATGAAAACATTCGAAATACTGGGAAAATCGCTATATGTCAGATCCTTCAATTATCGAGTATTTTATGTCTAATGCGCCTGATGTAATTTCAAATGAGGCTCAAAATAACACTGTATCTAGAGTTTTCTGTCCTCTATCGAATGGTATATAAACCAACATTGTCGAACTTATGATGAAAAACAAAATCGACTAAAAAATGCATATTTATGCATACTGATCCTTAGTGGTTAAAGTTGTTAAGTCTGCATCGTGTGAAGGAAACATTTTCAAAATGAGATATTTTCGTTTTATTAGTTTGATAATATGCTCTATGGATTTAACATAGAGAGCGAAAAAAATTAATTTTAATAGATCCCGAAGATGGTCGCTTTTCTCATGGATCCTCTCTTAAGTCTTCAATTCAAAAAGTCGATTTTATCTTGATTGATGCATTTTATTCAACAAAATTAAAAATGAAAGAACCACACCATATATCAGTGAAATATATTTTTAAAAGTGTGTTTTACAACGACAAATAGACAAAATGAATTAATTATCATTCTAACGACTCTACACATTAATCTAGAGAATAAAAATTAGTCAATTATAAATGTAATAGAAAAACCAAATCTAAAAGTAAATATTTTATAATCGAGGAAAACAAAGTTGATTGTTTTTATGAGCTAGATATCGAAAATTGACTTGAGCAATGGTTGTTCCACTTTGAACAACTCTAATAGGTATATCAACATCACGATCTTTTTTTAATAGAGGACATGGCGGTGTTCGAAATGAAATTGTCTTCGTATCGACAGGAATAATTACGATATTTTTTAGTCCATCGTGTTGATCAAAGTCGAAATAAAGAGTTCGTGCTATTTTTATATAAATAAAAATTTAAACTATATATACAAATTTCGAATTACTTTTTCGTCGATTTAATTTCGGTATAAACATTAAAACTTCATCGCCACCACTCCAATTTCCTTTTATTGGTGAATAGCGAACATTATATTTATTTACTGATGAACGATTTTCATTGACAACCATATCTTTATAACAAAAAAAATAAATCATATACGATGTGTATTCAATATTGACTTACTTGTTTGTTCGGTCTTTTTATCGCACATTATTTGCGACATAACCGATGTTGTAGGTATTAGTTGAAGTGTATTATTTGATATATATTCGACAAGTGTAAAGACAAATTGTGATCGCCAGAGTTGATAGATTTTAATCACTTGTTTCGGATCGGACATATTTTTAACACGATCAATATCCTTGCGATCTTTACAAAAGAAAATAATACATAATTTGATATATGTTACAATTTACCCGAATCATACATTTGCAATGGTCCATATGTTTTCAAATGATGTTGAATCATTTTTCTGCGTATTATTTTAAAACTAAAATGAGAAAGAAAAATATAAAATAATATTTGTAATTTTTCGAATTCATGCTTTACCTTTTATGACCTTTGTTCAATTCTTCATTATTTATCGGAAAAAAGAGCCAATGATAATAATATCCATTTTCATTTTCAGATTGTGTTATATTTTCAGGATATTTAAGGACATTTACCTCCTTAGTGTCGATTCCATACGGATGAATACATACAACAGGCGCATTATCATTTGGTACTGTTGCTAAAGTCACACGAATGTACAATTTTCTATTCGAACTACGCCATATTGCAGGAATCTATGTATTAAAAAAATACAAACAATTAAATGATGTCTTGATGATGAGTGAGAGGGCCTAAGCAGCATCGTTACGAGACTTCAGAATTATACATATGAGAAACAGGCTCCAGGCTGTCGTGAAACTTTAAAAGCATAAAGTTGGTCAACTCTCTCCTTCCTCTCAGGAAGAGTGAACTCTAAAGTATTATAAAATGGATCGACAATGCTAATCTGACAAGGTTCCTTTTTTTAGTAAAAAAGAAAAATTTGAAGATTACTATCGTACTTCAACAGTTGGGTACTGAAGTTCCTCTGGATGGCCTTCTTCGGCACGAACAAATCGTGGTTGCCGGTTTCGAGTCTCATTCGTTTCACTCGAATACCGTTCACGATACATTGCTTTTGGTTGAGCAATAATGCGAAGTTGTTCCATAGGTTGGACTTGTTGTAAAGTAATACGTTGGGTTGATTCTGATACGATCTCCGAAAAATCAGATGATGATAAATCGAGAAATTCAGATACCAATGGCGAGGATGAACCATAGTTGAAGTTAGACGAATTGATACCAGTCTGAGTACTACTAGCTTTAATAGAGACAAATTTTAAGTCAATAAATAAATTTCAATTCTGATTGGTTTACTCATATCAAAAGGATTAATTTCTTTTTTTGATGATCAAAGTAACGATGAATAACTATTGATAATAACGCATTAACAATCCTCTATCTCAAAGCAGGGCTGGAATCGGACCAGACCATGTTCGGACGATTCAGAATTCATAACTTTGCCTGTTTTTTGCAGTTTTTTCGATTCCAAAACTCATCGAAAATATTAGTGATTTGCTTTGATACAAAGCTGAAATTGGAGTAACAACTCGGTACTATTGTCGAATCATTTTTAAATACCAAGTATCATTTTTTGAATAACTTTTGATCATTTCAAGCTATCGAATTCAGCCTTGCATTATTAAATAGAGCAACCTGGAGAGTCTTCTATCTGTATAAGATTCATACGGACTAAAGAAGTTTTTATGGTAGGTCTCTAATTGATACATTATTTCATTATTTATTTTTGTTAGTTTTCATCGAGACCTACGCTTAAATTATACCATAATGTAGCCCAGCGGATCCTGTATTTGTGTCAAAATCTCAAGATTGTAAAGCATTATTGTACTCGAGACAATGACAGAAAGAACTGAAAATTTTATCACAGATACAGTAGGATCTAGGCTATATTTTGGTGTAATTTAAGCATAGGTCTCGATGAAAACTAATCAAAATAGGTATCGAAATAATGTATCAAATCGAGATCTACCATAAAAACTTCTTTAGTCTTTAAGAGCATTATATAGATAGACGCTCCCAAATTGCTCTATCTAATAGAGAAAGACCGAACTCGATAGTTTGAAATGATTAAAAGTTGTTCAAAAATGATGGTTGGCATTTTTAAAAAAATCCGACAATAGTTTAATAAATTACTGTTCCGATCTTGACGAAGTTTTCCATTGGCTGGTTTTTGCTAGTTAGGATTTTCTCAAACGGTTACACATCTGTCGCAAGCACATTCTTGTTCGTTGTTTTTCTTGGAAAAAAACTGTATATGATTATAGCTGAAACTGTTCTCTTACATGATTTGTTATCATCATATCAAAATTCAATTAGTGAATTAAGTAAGATTCTGTTTTTTTTGGGAAAGCTCTTAATACTCATCAAATAGAAAGATTCTACTTGAAATAAATTCAATTCATAGATCAAAGTAAATTTAGAATGTGATAACCTTTTGAACTAACTCATAACAGATTCAACAAAAGTAGTAATCGCATTCAATATATCTCAATGTTGATCTCAAAACAATTTTAATCAGATTGATCTAGAATTTTTAAAAAAACCTGAAATGATTTCTTTGTAACTTATCTCTAAGCCGGGATACAGATAATTCAATATATATATATGTATATTTTGATACTTTTGTTTGATTTTTTTATAGTAAGATGTTGTACTTTCTGAACTATTCTGTAACAGAGATGGAGCCGGTTCGGTTCGGTTCCAAAAAAACACGAACCGATCCTTTCTCTGTTCTATAAAGCAAACAGTATTCCCTAGAAACTGAAATCGACTTGTTGAAGGCAGCAATTGTGTACTTACCGGAATATTCGCATTCGCTGTTTGGCGACAACAATGGAAAAGAATTGTTCGAATCTATAAGAAAAAGAAAGATATATATTATTTTATTTCATGATAGTCATTCGTACTAAATATGCATACCATTAAAATATGGAGTTTCCATTAGAAAAACAAACAATGTGTATTTACTTTCTTTGCAATCTATAAATATGTAACAAAACCCTCTTTACATAAAAATACATAAACTCATTAGTAAAGTATCCTAATAGTTGAATCGCTTTATTCGAAAAAACAGCGACTGTTTATATGCTCGAACTTGGAAAATCTATAATGCTTTGGAGAAACCTGACTAACGATAGGAAGAAAATTTTGAGTTACATATATATGTCAACAGAGAAGATAATATATTGGAAAATACCAAAATGCGCAGAAAGCAAAAGAAATCTATATGCATATCGTATGTGTCATCCATGCATGCTAACAGATTAGGCAAGAAAGGAAGAACGAACAGCAATACATATGTACAGAAGGATAGCGCTGTACAACACTATCCCTAGTACATGATTTTGGATCTTGGTACGTGGTCAAGTACTTGAATAAGAAATGTAGAAAGTACCTGTTGATTTTTGCTAAGTAATTTCTGTAGTGGACATCTGTCAAGTGATATCCGTAAACAAACACAAAGTTTTTGATTGATTTTCACATCTGTTGATTGAACTAGAGGGAACAAATGCAAAACCTCATGATTTAGTTCAGTACACTGATGAGAGAGAGTTTCGAAAGATTTTTGATAAGCATCACGCTAGCAGCAATCTTTATGTAGTTTACTCCGTCGCGGAAACTTTCTCTCTTCAAGGATCGTAGTGCAGTAGCGGTACATTTTCAGTTGTGATAGACATCTCTGCATGGTAGTCAACCTTGAAAGTAATTTTCTATACTGTTTATATTTTAATATTGTTTCAATAATTAATAAACAACGATTTCTCTTTACGTTTCATTCATCGAATGATACTTTTCAATTATCAAAGATAAACTCTGCTTTTGCAGAAGTCTGTATTGCTAAATAAACGATAAAACAAAACTTTGCCTCTTCTTTTTAGTTCATCAATCCAAGTTTTTTCAAATTAATTAAGTAGGTTTTCTGTGTCATCATCGTCATCAAACTGAGCAGCGACTAGATCAAATCCTTTGATGATATCATTAACAGAAAGATGAGTGAGGCCAATTAATTTTTTAACATTAGTCCGGAAAGTGTCATCTTCTTGCTTTATTTTTGATAAGCCGTTGTCTTGAACATGCCGTCAAACACTTTGATAATAATGAAAGAGACAACCTAAAAGAGACACTAATTAATACAGAAAATTCAAATTAATATGCATCATACCTTCGTGCGAGGCTTTTGGAAATGATTCTTTACTTGATTTTATTGTTCCGGATTCAAAATCAGTTTGAACTGATTCAGGACGAAAGTCACCTTGTTCAAGAACTTTTTTGAGAAAGCTGTTGTAATATGTAGTGCTTCTACCAACTAAAAGAGCATAAACAATAGGAATAACAACTGATGTCATTAAAGCGTGTAATACAAATAATTGATAGAAGTCATTAGAGCAGATCTAAAAGAAAGTTAATTAACGGTGTATATTCCTTCATTGATAACTCACCTTAAGGGGAGCCCCCCCTCAGAAAAATGTTTTTTTCGAAAATAACTCAATATTGAATTTTTAGTTTAGGAAGATGCGCCGAAATTTCCTCTTTCAGAATATGTATGGTTTTTCGAAAAATGGCTAGGTTTCAAAAGACTTATCAAAAAAAATTTCTACCCTACTACTCTGTTTTCCTAGAAATTTTTATGGTTCTCACGTTTTGAAAAACTGCTTGTTGTTCCATATAACCGTATTGCATATAACATTTTTTTATATCAAGTATGATAGATGGCGTTAGCTTATTCGCTTGTTACGCGCTTTCAAAAAGTCCATTGACATATATTGAAAATATACCATGTAAACATGCTTTTCGGGATTTGGCTGTAAAAATCCATTTCTAAAACTTCTTTTGCGTTTTTCTCAAAATCAATTTTTTCGACCATACCGTTTACGCGGGCAAGGATTTCTCAATAACGACTCAATAAAGAAAGGATAATTTTTTTTTGTTGAATAGAGGACAGTTAGGGCTAGATCCTCACGTTCTCCGATTTTTGAATTTCTCTTTTGCTGAAATAAAAAACTTAGATATATCATTTTGATGAGCGCTTTGAATTTGAACATTTTGCGACAAAGTGTTTTTAAAAATCAAACAAAGGCAAATTCGAAAATCAGAGATCGTGAGGATCTGGCCCTAAGGCCACTCTACAATTTAAAAACCACCCCGACATGATTAGCTAATATTTTTATATCGAAAACCTTGCCCGCGTGGAGGGTACTTTTGACCAATAAATTGACTGTAACTCATTCGTTTCTCAGAGATTTGAGGAGATATTTTAACCACAGTCTCCTCTAGCCAAGACTAACATTCTCTGAAATTTTCGTTGAAATCGGATGAGAAATAACAAAGTTCGGTGGTGAGGGGGGGGCCCCCCTTAAACGTTTCATCAGCGAACCAATGTTTTGATTGTTTTAATATTGATAAATTAGTTTCTGTAGCAAAAATTATCATTTCATTATCTTCATATAATAAGAAATCTTCACCACGCAAGTTTTCCTTAAATCTTTCAGTAAATGACCATTTGAAGTAACTGCTGGTGTTGCAAGTTGTCGATGAATTGTTTGCATGATGATATCAGTTCTTGGTAATTCACCAGCGGCACGAAGAGGAAATATTCTTAAAGCTGAATGAAGAATCGAGCTTGTTGGTTCATCAATAGTTGCAGCACGTTGTTTAACTTCATTATGGAGTTGAATAACTGGAATACGATCTGGATTGGGAGCATGATCGTGTATTGTTGGTGGAGTGAGAAAAGCGTCGATGGATAAGGTTGTGTGACATCGGGCTTAATTAACAAAATATAATTCTTTTGATGAGATCAAAAATAGCGCTCCATTAATTACCTTTACAGTTTCGATTTTGACATCGAAAGATCAGTTTGGCTATTGTTGCTCGGTCTTGAATGTAAATATAATCTGCATGTCTTACCTCTGGTTTTCTTTTTTCCGATAATAGTTTTTCAATAAGCGACATTAGTAGATTGTAATTAAAAATAGCTTTTTGAGAATATTGAATAAAAGAGCTATTTCTCAAAGAATAAGACTTATTTATATTTTTCATTCTCATAACTCAGAACAGCAACTTAATTATCGCAACTAATAAGTTTAAGTCGAGATTCATTATCAGAACACGAAATCCAATTAAGAACTGATCGTTTTACCCTGTTGATATCTTTAGAAATTAAAGACAATCATCTAATGCTATTCGATTCATTAAGTTCATTTCCTAGTTTAGAATATCAATGCTTTAAAGCTTTGTCTCATTTTTATTTATTAATTATATTTTTGTAAAAGGCAAGTATCACAGAAAGCAATTATTAGAGAGAGAAGCACGCGACGACATTTTATGCGACTAATTGATTGCAACGAATTGAGCGGCCACGACATGATGTAGCGCCAATTTCAATATAAAAAACGACAAACAAATTCATCCAATTATGATTATAAACATCGTCGTTATGGCCGAAATTATCATCATTACCATTGAACAACAATCAAATCAATCGATTTTTTTCTCAATATCAACGTATACGTGCTAGTGAAGATGAAATGATTGAAGAAGAAATAAAAAGGAAGAAAACTGAAATGTTTTTTTGTTTTCAACTACTCATTTTTTGTTCACGTTACTTGCTATTGCTATTATTTCGTTTTCTTTTTTTATTTCTTGCCTTTATTCTTGTCACTGTTTAACATGTATTGATTATGTAGTTACTCGTTCATTTCTTGTTGACGATCATCACTTTTATTGTTATTTATCTCGAGAAAAATGTTGATAGGACAAATTTTTTTGTTCGATAGAGGAGTATGTTATAGTGATGTCGTACTTATTCGTTTCTAGTAGATTTCTCTCTTTTTCTTAATTCTTTTAATTTTATATTATATTTCTTTATTTATGATATACGTTTTCTTTTGATTCTTTGATATCATCTATATTTCGTCCTTGATGACGTTTTGTTTCTATCATTTTCTGTGATATATATATCCTTTTTTTTCCACAAATAAATGGGCAAATATACGATTATGTAATATCGATTTATATACTACGTTAACAGATGCATTCAATAATTATCGAATAAAGATATCATATTCAATGCTACCTTTCCATTACCTGGACGTGTTTCGTTAATCATACAGAATTGACTAATGTATTTTTGTTCATTTTTTTATACATCAACTATAATTAATATTTTAGTAATGTG
Organism: Macrotrachela quadricornifera; assembly: GCA_022393335.1. Lineage (NCBI taxonomy): Eukaryota > Metazoa > Rotifera > Eurotatoria > Philodinida > Philodinidae > Macrotrachela > Macrotrachela quadricornifera. The sequence continues at coordinate 1,641,705 of JAJEKB010021277.1, read as the reverse complement.
ACAGACCTGTGCAATTAGCAATTGTAATTGTTTTCTTCATACATTAGTGTCAAATAATGTCTATTATATGCACTAAAAAAGGCGTTCGTCATGGCTTCTTCTATCTCTATATCTACTGGAAGACAAAAAAAATTAATCTATGGATGGGTGATCGGAACAGTGGAGTACAGATAAAAACATCTGCATTTCAAATAATTGTTTACTATTTTCTACCTTCATTTCGATAAACAACAAGTGTGTTTATCTGTTATTTCTTAATTTTAATCGTTATTGGAAGTTATTTAACGGTAAGCACTTTTTATAAGATTTTCGTCTAGACTTCAGTCTTATCGAATGACAATTTGTCATTATACACTACTCATTGTTTTAGTGAAAATTGATTAACAATCGTACTGTATGTTTTAATTCTTACAAACGGTTCAGAATATTAACGATTTAAAGCGCGCCAGAAATAGAAAATATCTCTCAGTTCTTGTCATCGAAATCGGGTCGTTATTGGTGATTAATCGCGATTTTTTTATAGATAAGAAAAGTCGGCAATTAATCGTGATTAATCGGTGATTTTCTTATAGTTAAAAAAAACGGCGATTAATCACCAAAAATGACCCGATTTCGATGGCATGGGAACAATCACAGTAATTTTATTTCTAAAAAAAAATTTTTATTTAGATCAACAAGTGACGCTCGTCTAAAGACTCGCTCAGCTCTTTCTCGTATAAACCGTGTTTCTAAACTATCGTCAAGTCATTCGTTTATAAAATTAAAAAAACTGAAGTCAGATTCAAGTTCCTCGACCTCAACTGCCATTGACCAAACTTCATAAAAACAAATGTTCTTTGTTAAAAATTTGTCGTTTGTTAAAAAAATTCAGCATCAAAAAATTTTTATGTAACTGACTTCAGATTTGAATTCCTGGTACTCGGTTACTCTTCGGTCTACTGTTATGAAATTTTTTTTTATAAAAAAGTGGTCCTTTGTCAAAAAAAGTTGATCCATAAAAAAATTTTAAAAAACTAACATTAAATTCGATTTCCTCGCTCTCGAGTATCCTTTGGTCAAGTTTTATGGGGAAAATAATCTCTTCTATTTTCGTATTGTTCGACCAATCAGTGAAGTACGGACATACAAGCAATTAAGCAGAGAAGCAAACAATTTATTTTTGCTAAACTCTTCTCTACGAAGAAGAAAACTTTGCAAAAACTAATATTATCATTAGGTTCCTCCCCCAAAAATCCTTTTCAGCAAACTTCATAAAACTTTTTTTACGAAAAAAATTGCTTGTTTCGTAAAAAATTTTTTTTCCAAAATCAGAAAAAAGCTAATGGTATCATTGAATTCCTCGACCCCAAAAACCTTTGGTAAAACTTTATAATAAGAAGATCCTTTGTGTTGTCACATTATTTTTGAGTCAATCTGTGAAGTGTAGACATACAATCAATCAATCAATCGATCAACCAAGCAAGCAAGCAAACAATTTATCTCTGCTAGACTCTTCTCTACGAGAAAGTGAATAGCAATATCAATCACACTAATTATATTTATAAAAAAATATATATATATTTATTTAGGTGAACGGCAATATCGAGACAGTAATTACACTTATTAATATATATATATATGTATTTAGATCGATGGCAATATCGATTACATTAATTACACTTATTAATATATATATATATGTATTTAGATCGATGGCAATATCAATCACAGTAAGTAATTTTATTTACAAAATATATATATATATATATATTTATTTAGATTAATGGTAGTATCAATCACAGTAAGTAATAATATTTATTTAAAGAAAAGGACCGCGGCGCTTCTCATGGCCTATCTCAAATAAAGATGCCATATATATAGTTTTGTAAAGCTCGTTGAAGCGCATCAAATGGTATACAAGCAAACTAGTTTTCATCATACTTTGACATCCTGAGCAGTGGCGTAGCCAGGATTTTAGGCTAGAGGGGGGGGGGGGGGGACTCAGCCCCCAAATTTTCTGACTCACTAGAAGTAATATGAAAACCAAATTTTTGCATCCTGTGTGGAGGAATTTTTTGTCAATCCTTCGCGGCATATCATTTGTTTTCTCGGTATGAAATTTCAATGAATGAGGGATGCATAAGTCGATAAACCAGTTGGTCCTGCTGCCGAAGGTGGCAAAAAATTTTCACGTATATCAGTTGTAGCTGGCTATGCCAAAGAAAGTCTACATACTCCCCGGTAGATAAAGAAAAAGTTCTTGAATATCCTAACGTCTACCGCTGTAGGCGGGAGAAAAATTTTGTCACCAGTCACAGCCGTTGTACGCCAAAATAGCACATTTTTAAGCCTTCTGTTTTCGTTTTCCATTTTCTTAGAGGACTATCGGATTTATATCGGTTATTTACCTAGTTAGTTTGAACGCAAAAAGATCAATTGTTCCCAGAAAGTATGGATAGTTCCATGGGTTTTAAACACAAATACACAAAGTATTCAGAAAACTTCCTGTTTTTATCAAACGTTGTAGAGCTATTTACGCTGATCATTTCGGTATAAAGAAGTTGCGAATTTCATTAAGAAATGACGATGCTATAGTCAAAATAAAAATCATAGCAAAATAACTTAAAATCCTATTTTTCCTGCTGAAACACCTGAAAAAGTCGAGTCTCTAATCTCAAAGTGACTGAATTCCAGCGAAATACGAAATAGTAGGTTTTGTAGAGAAAATTTTTCTCTATAAAACCCTATAGATGATTTCTCAAAGACATTGGAAAAATATTGAATAGATCTTAATGAAACATTGTATAGTATACCCATTGAAAAAAAGTAAGATTATGTAAGATTTTATCAGATTTCAATCGAATTTTTCTGCACCAAAATCAAAATTTTAATTGATTTAAATTTTTCCAAATCAACAATAATTTGATTTTTAATCAAAAATAATTCTCAAAATCTGATATAATTTTAATCTCAATCAAAATTCTACTTGATTTAGAAGATTATTTTTCAATCAAAACTACCCCTTCCAAATCAAGTAGAATTTCGATTAAAATCACATATTTTTTGATTAAAATTAAAATTATATCAGATTTTGAGAATTATTTTTGATTAAAAATCAAGTTATTGTTGATTTGGAAAGATTTAAATCAATTATAATTTTGATTTTGGTGCAGAAAAATTCGATTAAAATCTGATAAAATCTTACATAATCTTACTTTTTTTCAATGGGTATACTATACAATGTTTCATTAAGATCTATTCAATATTTTTCCAATGTCTTTGAGAAATCATCTATAGGGTTTTATAGAGAAAAATTTTCTCTACAAAACCTACTATTTCGTATTTCGCTGGAATTCAGTCACTTAGAGATTAGAGACTCGACTTTTTCTAGTGTTTCAGCAGGAAAAATAGGATTTTAAGTTATTTTGCTATGATTTTTATTTTGACTATAGCATCGTCATTTCTTAATGAAATTCGCAACTTCTTTATACCGAAATGATCAGCGTAAATAGCTCTACAACGTTTGATAAAAAAAGGAAGTTTTCTGAATACTTTGTGTATTTGTGTTTGAAACCCATGGAACTACCCGTATTTAAAAAAGTGTAAGTTATTCTTGATAACGACAGTCCTTTTCGAAACTTAACAGTTTTTGTTATGAATTTGCTTTGTAGTTAATGTTCTTCTTTGCTACATAATAGGTCCATAATATCTTTTTTCATGCCATTTAAGCTGATATCTCCAAAAACCGTACCTATTGGTAATATATATAAATCACAAACTGGCCATGACTAGCACTGTAACAAGAAAAAAAACATCGAAGTTCAGTGCGCAAATTTCCGAATTTGATGTAAAAAACACCACTTTTCGATACTCAGAAATTTTTACAGGACAGAAGGACTGAGACATACAGAGGGGGCTTAGCATCTCTTAGCTCTCAGATGATCTCACCACCATCTGTTACCAATTGTATTTCTAACACTTATTTTAATTATTTGAAAAACTACTTTGTCAGGACAATGCACAACCTACTGATTGGCATGTTTTTTTTATCCTTTTGATACACAATCACAGAGGTGACCATATTCGACCAAAAAGAGATAAATGTGTTTGGATATTCGATTCTAAAGACAGGCTAGTACAAATTGACCAAAGGAAAACATTAAAGCCTTGATGTGCCCCAGCTAAACATAATTTTTTTACCACAAAAAAAAACACTTCAAAAATTTCACTAGGGGGGGCTCAAGGATTCCTAGAGGTAGGTGAGCTCCTCCCTGCCCCCCTCCTAGCTCCGCTGCTGGTCCTGAGGATCTTAATAGTGATTATAGCGCTTAATGAGTATTATGTGATACCCATAAACATTGTGATCTTTAGTGTGTTAAATAAGTCTATATGAATTTTTTGTTAAAACTCTTTTCAATAGAGTTGTAGATACTCTTCAATTTCCTATATTCACTAGTATTCATTGTTTCTATCTTCTTACATAAAAATGGTCACTTTCCGTAGGACTATGTTATTTATTGACTATAAGGCATTCCCCTATTGTAAACTTTGTACCACAAAACAAATTGGTACTAATATGGAACTTTCTCAAAAATTACATATTATCAAGCTCTACATATCTCATAAATAACTTCTTCGGTTACAACACGGCCCGTTGTCATATTGCCAATTTACCTTCTAAAAAGACTTGTTTTTCTATCTAAAGGGGTCAATATATTGACTATTTTATTAATAATATGAAACGTTTCTTGAGAAAATTTTTACGCATTGAGAATCAACACTAGATCCCTGATAAATTAATACGGAAAATATCTTTGAAAATGGAAATTTTTTTTTCCACTTCAGGACCCCTGGAGGGGGTACAGACAGGAGGGAAAAATTCATTTTTCGAATAAACATTGGATATCCATATATTCATATACAGTTTCATATACAAATGAAACTGGGATATTCAGAATGAAAATTTCTAAACGAACTAATAAAAATACAAACTCTTGCTGTAACCTTATCCCCGTACCCCCTTTCAGGGATCCAGAGATGAAAAAAAATCTTCCATTTTCAAAATGTTTTCCGTATTATTTTTCAGGGATCTAGTGCTGACTCTCAATACGTACAAATTTTCTGAAGAAACGTTTGGTATTATTAAAAAAATAGTCAATATAGTAACCCTTTAGATAGAAAAACAGGCTTTTTTAGGAGGTAAATTGGCAATATAGTAACAGGTCGTGCTGTAACCGAAGAAGTTATTTGTGAAATATATAGAGCTTGTTAATATGCAATTTTTGAGAAAATTTCATATTGGTACCGTTTCGTTCCGTGGCACAAGGCTGACAATACAGAAATAGTTTCTAGTCAATAAATAACATAGTCCTGTGGAAAATGACCATTTTTATGTAAGAAGATAGCAACAATGAATACTAGTGAATATAGGATATTGAAGAGCATCTAGGGCTCTATTGAAAAGAGTTTTAACAAAAAATTCATATGGACTTATTTAAGACATACTAAAGATCACAATCTCTATGGGTACCATATAATATCCATTAAACGATATAACCAATGTTAGGATCCTCAGAACATCAAAGTATGATGAAAACTAGTTTTCTTATATGCCATTCAATGCGTCTCAACAAGCTCTACAAAACTATATTTATGGCATCTTGGTTCGAGATAGATCATGAAAAGCGGCGGGGTTCTTCTATTTAGATCAATCCCAATATCGATCACAGTAAGTAACTTTATTTATGAAATAAATATTTCATCTTTATTTAGATCAACACTAATATCAACATAAATTGGTAACTTTTTTTTATAAAGTAATCATGTATTTTGTTTAGATTGAAGCATAAGCACCAGTAGGCATTGTGGTAACTAGTATTTTGATAATTGCGTTATACTATTAAAATCGAGAGAAATTGAAAATAAAATCGTCAAAGATCGCTGATTTTGATAACATGAGTGATTCGTTGAAACTTTCTTACATATTCTATTTAGCTCTTAGAATTGTCTCGTCTAGGTTCTGCACACATATTTGATAAATTCTCACTTGAAACTTGAATGGTGTAGTTCAATCGACTACAACTTTGTTGACAATGTTTTTCCCGTAAATATAATATTACTGTTTGTCATTAGATCATCAAACGAAATAAAACATACAGATGTTTGCAAAAAATCTTGAAACTTGTTTTTTTGGAAACCTGTTTCTCTACTATTATAAGTAACAATAAAAGTCAGTTTTTGAGGGATTAATAGGTGACAGATATACTACACGTTGTATGTATAGAAGTGTAATTTCTTTCCTCTTCAATACTTCTAGAAGTGAATAAAGAGAACATGAAATTATACTGTTGCATAGTATTCTTCGTAGGCTATCTACCACACTGTAAAACAATTCAACGAGCACTTATACAGAAGATGACATTTGTCCAAGAAGATTTCCAAATTTTTTTGTAAACACTTATGATTAATGAAAATCATTACAAAAGTTTGTCCAAAATACGTGCGCTAATTTCAAAACCATATTGTTCTGATAGAGGACAACTCAAATTATCTTTTCCTATATTTATCTTAGTTTCAAACTTTGCGATGAAAATTGATTTCTTTGGTAGGAGAGAGTTAGTATCAAACGAAACTGTCTTTCCAGACTTTCTGATCTAATCACTGAATCTTATTAATTAGGAATTGTCAAGAATTCATGTCATTTTTTACTATAAGATGTCTCAAAGCAATCACATACAAGTATAGGTTTTGTAGTGGAACCTTGTGATCAAAACTCCATAGAACGCGATTCTCAGCAATTTCAATCTTATTTTATTTTTTTAAAACTGTATTTTCACTGCAAAAAAATTCATTCAATATTAGTTTTTTATAATATAGCAATTGCCTCAACTTTCAACTACTGATTACTTCTATTATAGTCGTTAAAGTAGAACTCTTTATTTCTCTTCAGATAAAATATAAAACATGGCTGATGAATCAGTGATTGCGAGTAATACAGGTAAATGTCCATTCATCTCTGTTCAAGAATTTACAACTACGACTGACTCATCCTCAACTACACACATTGATGATCAGAGCTCGTTACTTTGGGTACCACAAATAAAACCTATACAATTACGCAATTATCAAACAGGTCAAACAGTACAAGTAAAAGGTCCATTAGCTAATATTTATGGTGATTGTCGTCATCATGTATGTACAGCAACCTTAATGTCATTTCCAGCACATCCTCATCACAGTAATTCAATAAATGATAATACAAATGATGAATTAGAATCACATTCACCTGGATATGTTAGAAAAGAAGCATATGATTATCAATCAATTTATAGTAAAGATAAAAATATATCAGAAGATGATTATCAAAAACGATTAGAAGAAATTGATGTTGAACTTCAAAATACAGGTACATATACACATACAAATGGTGAAATCGAATATGGTTGTCAATTAGCATGGAGAAATGCATCACGTTGTATAAATCGATTATTTTGGCGTAGTTTAAAAGTAATTGATTGTCGACATGTAAAAACAAATTATGAAATGTTTCGAGAAATATGTGATCATATGCGTTCAGCATATAATAAAGGCACATTACAAGCAACAACTCTTGTTATGAATACTCAAGCACGTCTTTGGTCAACACAATATTTACGTTATGCTTGTTATGAACAATCAGATGGAACATTACTTGGTGATCCAATGAATAAAAATTTAACTAAAGCAGCAATAGATCTTGGTTGGAATAAACCAGAAAACGAAAGAACACAATGGGATTTATTACCAATTATTGTTCAAATTGATCCAAATCAACCTCCAAATTGGTATGAACTTCCAAAAGATTTACGTTATGAAGTATTTTTATCACATCCTGATCCAAAATATGATGTAGTTATTAATCAACTTGGTCTTAGGTGGGTTGCACAACCATATGTTTGTGATAAAGCTATTGAAATAGGTGGTATTTTTTATCGTTGTGTTCCATTTAGTGGATGGTTTATGCAAACTGAAATAGGAAGAAATTTATGTGATATTCAACGTTATAATTTTATTCCAAAAATAGCTGATTTATTAAATTTTGATATAAGTGCTGCTGCAAATAGTCAAATGAATATTGATAGAATATATATTGAAATAAATGCAGCTGTTCTTTATTCATTTGAAAAAGCAAAAATTAGTATTGTTGATCATCATACAGCTGCTGCTGGTTTTATGAAATTTTTACACCAAGAAATAAATTAAAGAGGTAATACACCAGCTGATTGGATATGGGTTGTACCACCTATTAGTAGTGGAATGAGTAGTGTTTTTCATCAAGAAATGTTTAATTATGTACTTAAACCAAGAGTATTAGATCAACGTGATCCATGGACATATTATGCACCTTTTCAAAGATATAAAAATACTATTAATTTATCAAAAGAAAATAAACGTCGTCATCGATGGTTAATTATACGTGCTGCATGTGCTATTATTGGTTTTGCATTAAAAGCTATGAAACAAAGAATATCAATTAATGTTCTTTATGCATCTGCTAGTGGCACAGCTCAATCATATGCTCAACAAATGACTAAAAGACTCAATATTGTTGGATATAATGCAAAATTAATTGAATTAGATTCATTTCCATTTCAACAACCAACTAATATTCGATCGATTGTTTTTATTATAACATCAACATTTGGTCAAGGAAATGCATCAGAAGGTGGAAAAAAAGTTGAAGAATGGTTACAAAAAGAAACAAATAATAGTGTTATGAATAATAATGATAATTGCTCATTAAATTGGTGTTCATATGCTGTATGTGCTATTGGATCATCAGCGTATCCATTTTTTTGTGGATTTGGTAAATTAATTGATACTTCATTTCAATTACTTGGTGCACAACGTTTAGCTCCATTAGCTACATGTGATGCACTTAATCAACAATATAAAAGTTATAATGAATGGGAAGAAAATACTGTTATGGCGTTACTTAAAACTTATCCACATGCTTGTAAATCTAAAGAAAATATTCATCGTATTTCAATAGTTGAGTCGTCTTCTCGTCCAAGAGGAAATTCATATGTCGAAACACAAGTTAGCCTTAATACAACGGTTCGACCTTCTTTTATTCGATTAACTTTTAATTCAGATGCTATTGAAAAAGTTCAAACAAAACAAATTGGACCTTTCACAAAAGAAAATCCATTTATTGCAACTGTATTACAAAATATTGAACTAACTGGTGGTGATAATGTTATCAAAGAAACTACAGTAGAACAATCACAACATCATCGATCATTATCACCAGGTGATATAACATCAAGAAGAAGATTATCAATTCCTTCTAACTTTGATATCGTTAGCAAAGATAAGTATCGTTCTGTCCGTTTAATCACATTTGACTCAACTAGTTTAACACATTATCCTGGTGATCATGTATGTATTTTACCAGAAAATACATTAGCAAATGTGAATGGTGTTATTCTTGCATGTGGATGGCAATTAGGAAATAAACTTCTAAATGAACCTTGTTCATTAGAAAAGTTTGCTAATGGTAAATATCAAACTCTACGACAAATCTTAACAAATTTTGTTGATTTAACTACAACACTACGACCACATACGTTGAATACTCTTGCTACATATGCTACTGATTTAAATGAACAAAGACAAATATTTGAATTAGGAAAAGGTGGTCAAAGATATACTGATTGGCTCATTAATTCACCAACTGTGAAAGAAACATTAGAAATGTTTCGATCCATTAAAATTCCTCTCGAAGAATTGATACAAGTAAGATTTCTTATTTTAAATACTAACTGAATTAATCAATTCAAGCTCATACTAAAGTTATGAGAATAATTCTATCGTTTATAAATAACATTTAGTGTAAGATAGTTTTGAAAATTGTTCATAGTAATAATTACCAATATATTAATAATTTTCTTTTTTTTGCTTTTATTTAAAGCTATTACCACAACTTCAACCACGATATTATTCTATATCATCATCAAATCGTTTTCATCCAAATCAAATTCATATAACTGTTAGTATTGTTACTTATCTAACACCTCGTGGAGTTACTCGAAAAGGTGTTTGTTCTCATTATTTACAACAAACATTACCAAAATTAGATGATGATGGAGAATTAATTCGAGCAGTATGGCAACGAAAACCAAGTCAAGTACGAATGTTTCTATCACCTAATCCTCATTTTCGATTACCAGGTCAAGAAGATTTATCGTTAACAATAACACCAGATATGATAACAGGTGGTGATGCATATCTTCCACTTGGTTCTCCACTTTTAATGTTTGCTGTTGGTTCAGGTATAGCACCATTTCGATCATTTTGGCAAGAAATGCAAGTTTTAGAACGTTTACAAGGAAGTGTACAAGTTGAACGTGTTTTATTTATGGGTTGTCGTACATCAAATGATTTTCTTTATGCAAAAGAACTTGAAGCACTTACTAGTAAAACAGATGGAAATGAAAAACTTTTTAAAGCCGTTATACCTGTTTATTCAAGAGAAAATACTATTACAAAACGATATATTCAAGATGCTATGCTTGATTATGAAGATATGATTTATTCTTTATTAACAGATGACAATGCTTTTGTATATATGTGTGGATCAACACATTCATGTCAAGGTATTGAATCAGCATTAGCATCAATATTACAATCATATAGTCAATATGATTTAACATTAATGCAGGTCAATAATCGTATTAAAGAGTACAAAGAATTAGGTAGAATCAAACAAGATATGTTTGGATAAATTTCAAATATTAAACACTGCTTTTTTTCTTATTTATTTCTTATTTATTTCTTATTTATTGATTTTTATATTTTTCTATTATGATGATTTCATCTCGTTGCTACCTGTAAAATATACTAATATCTACTAACGTCAGTCCCATAAAATAAACACTCATTCTCATCAATCTTAATCCAGAATTAATACCATTTCATCAAAATCATGTCTATAAATATTTACTAATGTTTTTTCAATCCTACTTTGATACATAATCATCTATGAATATCATGTAAATGCTTTTGAAAATCTACCAGTACCAGTTATTTGACAAGTGTGCGCTTGAAAACACAATACAAAAGCTCGTTACGTTTATTTTTACCAAATAAAATATATGAAAAAAAAATTCATAATGATAATGGCGATGATTTATTTATTTTTTCGAGATTTTGCAGGGAAAGTGCGACTTCTCCATTGCTCTGACTTTTTTCCAGTCTCATGAGGAACATGGAAGACAATTGCAGCAGGTTGTGATTTAGAAATAAACGAATAGTAGTTATTAATAACTATATTGTGCTTTTGAATTGTTTTCAATGCCTATATGCGAGAATCGTCCAGAAACCTATAAAAAAACCTAGTTAGTAAGACATGATAATATAACGAGGAACCAATTCCCAATCACTGGTGTCATATAAAGATCAAATCAGATAATTCTTTCGTGTTGTTATAACCTTGCTGATAACAATGATGGCATCGGATAAACATTTAATTTCCTAATTGGTTGAAATTTTTTAACACATGATTCATTGTTTCAACATCGTTATTATGGTAAAGCTACAGATTACCAACCATATCGACGTAGTCTATTGAAAACCGTACTAATGCCAACATATAGTGCTGAAAAATATTCGATTGATATCATTCAAACCAAGGAGATTTAATCCGCCATATGTACGCCTGAGATTCCCCAACAACAAAATTTTATCAGAGTCATGAAAATTAGTTTTTAAACTTTTTTATGGCTCCAGTAATATTTTTTAAAAGGACTAATTATATATTCTGATAGAGCTTGAAATTGTCTATCATCCTATATATTTCTCTATTGTCTTAACAATACCTATTCAAAAGGAAAATCAACTAGATTGAACATAATCTCAATTTTGAAGGATCAAAAAACCCTCTTTTTTTTGCTGATCTTGTAAGTGTTTTTCAATTATTATTTAACATAGCTAAATTTTCACAAAACTAATTATAGATTTTGATAGCACTTGTAATTCTGTACCATTCTATATGCTTTTGCATTATCTTCAATTTATTAAATACAACATAGAGGATAATAATGCATTGGAAGCTGTATAAGACTATATAATTACATTCCTCAAAGTGTCTTTTGAGTAGGTATTGTTAAGACAATAGAGAAATATATAGGATGATAGACAATTTCAAGCTCTATCAGAATATATAATTAGTCTTTTTAAAAGATATTACTGGAGCCATAAAAAAGTTTAAAAACTAATTTTCATGACTCTGATAAAATTTTGTTGTTGAGGAATTTGGGTATGAAGGTGCCTTCATTGTACTTCATTTATCTTTATAATGCAGAAGTTCAAACAAAAACATAAATATACAGGCTGATAGAAAATTCCACGGGCTTTCAGAATATATAATTAGTTTTTAAAAAATGTGTTTTTATAGTCATGATATACTAAAAGTAAGGACTTAAGCTATTTTTTTCCAGGCATATATATCAATTATTGTAGAGTGAAGAAAAAAATTAATTACAATATCATATTAATTAAGTATAAAACGATTGTCGTTTATTATATATTAGTCATGAATAAACTTTGGACTAACGATTATTGGTTTCTGAATAATTCTTAGCACTCACCAGCGTTTTAGGACGCTTCGGTCTTCGGTCTTCGGCTTCGGCCAGTCATTATTACCCCCTTGTGCAATATAATATAGATATAATTTTTTTCGTTCTATGACCAATCGGATGAATGCTACTGTAGGGAAACTGCACCTTGTGCAATATAATATAGATTGTATTTCTGTTCTAGATATATCTACATATATTATTTGTCAACAACATTATAATCAAGTCAGATCGTCTAGTCCTAATGTAGTATGTTCTACAATTTATCATAAATTTTCACCGAAAGCTTTACATATTTGACATATTGAAAGTCTTCTTCCGATTTTAATAGAAAATATATTTATGTACAATTATAACTCCCTACCGATAGTTTTAGTAACAGTCGAAAATGATCGTGACTGTGTTTTGTACAAAACTTGAAAATTCAAAGCACTCAACTCTCTATTGCTGTCAAAAATTATTCGAATTAATCTTTGAGTTATTTCATATTCCTTAAATTTAATTAAAATTCAACGTCTTCATTTATGCAGAACAGTTAAGCCACTTAAGGAGACTTTGATATTAAGTTGAAATCGGTCGCGGTATTCTTTCTCAAAACTCCCCTTCAAGATCAAAAGATAAATCTTTCAGACAACTGAACTATTTTCATTATTGTCCTTCTCTAGTTTTGATAACAGAATACTGCTATCTTATAAACCGTTTGATCATATAAATATGCATTCGTATATTTAAACATCAAAGAGTGATCAAAAGAAAATGGAAGAATAATATAAACTAGCAAGAAAATTACATGATTTATTCGAATGATGTCATCAGAACAAAGGTATTGACTCATGCTTAGAAAAAACACAAAATGAAAATAAAAAAAAGCCTAGTAAAACGATTATGTTGCATACATATACGTGTTTGATTTTTTCTTATATCAAGCAAAGAATCGAAAGAAAAGATAAAACTGTATTGTGTAGCGTGATGAAAAAGAAGCATGCGAAACATATTCATTGATATCTACCTCATTATGACGCGCATAAAATAGCACGGTTGATTGATTCATGTAAATAAACATTAGTTAGAAGAGAATAACTAACTACATTAAATATAAATACGTAGAATACCTTGCTTCGACTTTCATATATCTTAGCGTTAAATTTCATCGTAAGTACATCTAATGATCTATATATCAATTTTTATATGTAATGCAATAGTTCAGACATAAGTATTTACTACAGAATTTGAAATAAATATTTATATCACGTTGTAGAGTAAACTCAAAAATGTAAAAAACATATTTTACTATTCGGAAGGTCGTTTTTATATATCCTTAAAATATATACATTAAGGTTTAATTGCAATATTCTTCGTTGCAATATATTTTATCTTGCTTTGAAACTATTTATGCCTCCTAATGTGAGCATCCAACCTCCGCTATCAAATATTGTTTAAACTGTTCTGTATGATTTTTCGGTGGGAAACAAAAGAAACATTTTTCCTTTTATCTACATGAAGTTATTCTCATGATAAGATTGATCAGTATTGATGTAATAGCGTTACGAAAAGATCTTGTTAAAATTCAATAACCTACTTATGGAATATCAGTAAAAACTAGTAGACATTAATTGACTTTTGACAGCGATTCAAATACGGTAGTTGTCTCTCAAAAATATAGCGCCTCGAGCTGGATAAACGTAACGTTATTGCGAAAGAACTATGCACAGTGGGGAGCCAGGGAAACATATACGAAAATATTCTTTTCCAGAATCTAACCGTTTGTGTGGATACATGCATATATAATCTATCATTTTCTAAAATAGCGGTTCTCAAAGTTTTATAGAGCCCAAGAAAAGAGCCTACTAAGACTTGGGCTTAGAAGTCAGCATAAATAAAGAAAGACAATCCATTCAGCACTATGAAACAATATCACAAAAACTTCCTCATAAGTGGGCCTTATGTTAAAAAGAACTGATCCAAATTGAATTTATAATAGAGTAGAAAACAAAAGATCTCGAGCCCCAAAACCTATCTGAAAACATACCTTTCTGTATATTGTAAACCCTACAAAGAGGTAACGTCTAATCAAACGCGTATTTTTACCACATACTCCTGGATATATATCTTAACTATGGTAGCAGCTTCAGCTCATGAAACCTTTCCTAGGCTGTTGTAGATAGTGCCCAAAAATCCGAGGTCTCTGGCTATAAATCCAGTTTTAGACACCCGTGTTACGTTTTGAAGGAAAACTAAGGTGATATACGGAATCAGCGCATCAAACTACATTGAATGATATGTAGTTCAACAATATTTTTCTAAAAAACGATTTTCTGAGCGGTATATTGTTGTTTCTAGTGAGATAAAAGTCAATCCTAATCAAAAAACCGTATGTCCACCTGCTTATGCGAAAGCTCTCTATTATACCAACGACGCAAGTCATAGGAAGATAAGATTCTTGAGCTTGTTCAAAGTTATGATAAATATAATTATTTACATTTTCTAATTTTTACGTTCTCATTCCTTCCTTTGCAATATAAGCATGAAAACGAGAAATACATATGAATCTGTGGCACGTGTAAATTGGCTTTTTAGACCTTTTCTAAAACTGACGACGTTTTCCTGTGAAAGGATCCTTTTCATCATAATATTCAATGAGTTTTTCGTGTAATCTAGAGAAAACTTTTGAAGAAGTACATCACCCTATTCATCGTCTGTATCGTTGAAATCTGGATCTAATTCAGAGTCATCTAATGCAACATACTGATAAATTTCATCTTCGGTTAATTCATTAGTAATGCAATCAAGATATGTTTCACTTTCTACAGTAAACATGTGACAACTGATAATTAAAAATAAAAGTTCAGTCAAATGATTCGCAACCTCTTGCTCACGTATTGATGAAGTTGAAAGATTATCTTTTATCGATGCTACAGATTGAGAAAAATTCGCTGAGAGTAGAAAGGATACAATCGATACATTTATCATTTTCGTTAGAAACGAATAAAATGAATATCAGGTAAAAAATACATTATTATATATGATTCTTCTCTTTCACACACACGTGCTATATATTCAGCCCATCTATGTAAATTAGTTTGATTTATTTCTTCTCATTCAATAATGCGTATCAAATCGTACATCGAAAAATCACTATGCATGTAACTTATCATATAAATGCCGTAATAACCAATAAGATAGAAATGATAATAAATACTATTGTGAAAGATAACAGTTATCTTATATTTTGAAAAGTACTCTATACAATGACATGTAGAACAGCATTAATATTGTCCAAAACTGATAATTGAATCTTCTCAAAAGTGTTTGAAGTGAAACTTTCACATTATGTCGCACATGAGTACAATTATATATGAGAAAAATTTCAATTCGTTTCAACGAGTATTTATTTATATATTACTTTTTTGCTGATAAGATAACCCTTATAATTGTAATAATAAAAATGTTCTATTGCCTCAGAAACAAACCCGACACTCGAACCTTTCTTTATCATAAACACAACTCACTATGGGCTACAAGATGCATGAAGTCCCGATTGAAAAGTGCTTCGACACCTGGGAATATTCCCTTGTAAGCAACGTCTTATAACATTTACTGATATATAGAAGATAATCACTTGATCGTATAGTTCAATTGAACAAACGATGAATGAGCAACATATTGTTTGCATGTTTAAGTCTAACGTGCTGCGCATACTTCTATCATCCAGACTAGTTGGGACTAGATCACTGCATATGACAATAACTTGATAGATGCACCATCATAGATAATCTTCCTTTTTTAATTTAAAATCTATTTTGGATGGGCGTCTAGATGACAGAACATATCTAGCCTTCTTTTCAAAAAGAACTAGACATAATCATAGGTTGACACTAGTCATGCATCAGAACTTTTTGAGAAATATATATTATGAACGTAAATTTTTTATATTTCGGTTTCTCTGATTAGATATTATTTAGTAAATTAACTACTGAATCATGTCTCGGAATACACGACGAAAAAGTATATTCGATAAACAAAATAATCGTGTCGATAGTATGGGTACAAATATTTATTCAGCAAAGGATGATCAAAGTATGCATAAATCATTAAATGGTGAATTTATTCTTTATCAAGTATTACTTAACGAAATAGTGGATGAAAAAGAGTCATTATCACATAATGAACCACCACTTACAAATTATTTTGAACCAGATACTATGGATGATGAAAAAGTAATGGATGAATTTGACAAAAGTTATGATCCAGAAAAAGCAATTTATTGGTATACAAGAGAAAGTTGTATTTATAGAATTTTAAATAAGGCTTTAAGAACACAAGATATTGATAGTATTAACCCTTTTCATACATTTATTAAAGATTTAAATGCACAATTAGCTGAACAACATAAATTATTTGTAGAACAGCAAACAACACCATTTATAAAAGTTTATCGTGGACAATTTATTAGTATAGATGAAGTTAATCGTCTTAAAACTGGTATAGGACAATTTATTTCAATGAATTCATTTTTATCAACAAGTACAAATAGAGAAAAAGCTTTAGAATTTGCAACAAGTCGATCACCACCAAATGATACATTAACATCGATTTTATTAGAAATAAATGTTGATTTAAATGCTGCTTCAAAACCATATGCTGATATAAGAAATTTAAGTGCTTTTTCTGAAGAAGAAGAAATACTTTTTATGCTTGGATGTGTTTTTCGAATTGATAATATTTCTTATAATGAACAAAATAAACTTTGGATGGCAAATTTAACATTATGTTCAAATGATGATCAAGATATGAAAAATTTTTCATCATCATTAGATAATCAATTAAAAGTACAAAATCAATTAATTACAATTGGATATAATTTTATTGATATGCTTAAATATGATGATGCTCAAAAAATTTTTAAAAAAGTTTTAAAAGAAAATTTAGCAAAAAATGATATTGAATTTGCTTATTGTCATCATGGACTTGCAAAAGTTAATGAAAAACAAGGAAATTCTAATTTATCTATAGAAAATTTAAATCAAGCATTAAATTATTTATCTAAAAATTCATCATCAAATGATCATCCACTTATTTCACAATGTTATAATGATTTAGGATTAGTTTATTCTAATCAAGAAAATTATAAAAATTCATTTGAATTTTTTGATAAAGCATTACAAACAAAAAATAATATATCATCAACAACTTATTCTGGTTTATCTCAACTTCATTATCAAATGAAAAATTATCATATAGCATTAGAATATTTAGAAAAATCTCTTCAAAGTCAACCAAATAAAGATCTTGTATTTATTACAAAAACATATATCGATATGGGAAAAATTTATGCTACAATGAATAAACAAGAAGAAGCAACTAAAATGTTTGATAAAGCTTTAGAAACTCAAATAAAAGAACTATCTTCTAATCATCCAGATCTTGGTTATACTTATGCTGAAATTGGTTTAATGTATTCTCAAATTGATGATCAACAAAATGCTTTAGAATTTATTGAAAAAGCTTATAATTTACAAACAGAAACATTACCTAATAATCATCCAGATTTTGCACAATCATATAAAAATTTTGGTGATATATATATGAAATTAGATGATTTAGATAAAGCACTTTCTTATTATGAAAAATTATTAGATAATCAATTAAAAACATTATCAACAAGTCATCCATCAGTTATTGAAACTTATCGTATTATTGGAAATGTTTATTGGAAACAAAAAGATTTTGATCAAGCATCAATTTATTTTTATAAAGTACTTGATAGTGAATTAGATAGAAGTGAACCTGGTGATTCATCATTAAGTTCTGCATATAAAATTCTTGGTGAATTTTTTTTTGATAAATATAATACTGATTTAGATGAAGATGAATTAAATGATGCATTAGATTATAGTATTAAATGTCTTGAAAATGAATTAGAAACAAAATTATATGAAGATGAATCATTAATAAATTTATATGAAATAATTGCTACAATTTGTTTTAAAAAAAATGATTTAAATCAATCATTAGTTTATTATAATCGTTTACTTACTTGTTGTTTACAAAAAAAACTATTTGATAAATCACTTATTGATGATATTTATACTATTATTGGAGATATTTATTTAAAAAAAGATCATTTTGATGAAACAATATTATATTATCATAAAATTGATGCAAATGAAACGACAGATAAATCTCGATTAATTGAAAATATTCATTTTGAAAAACGTCATTTAGAACATTCTTTAAATCATTTTCAAGATATACTCTATGAACAACTTAAAACTCATTCAAAATCCGATCCTTTATTATCAAATACTTATTTTATATTAGCAAATATTTGTTTTGAAAAACAAAATTTTGATAAATCAAAAGATTATTTTATTGAATTATTAAATAATGAATTAGCAAGAAAAGTAGTTGATGATTTATCATTAAAAAATACATATAAAGCTATTGGTACAATTTATCTTCAAGAAAATAATGATAATAAATCATTAATTTATTTCTATAGATTTCTTGATTGTCAATTAAAAACACAAACACTTGAACATCCATCAATAATGGATATTTATACTATTATTGGAAATATTTTTTTAAAAAAAGATTATTTTGAAATATATTCAAAAAATTTTCAAAGAAAATTAGACGAAAAAATATCGGAAGAAAAAATACATACTAATAATAAATCACTTGAAAATGATCCACAATTTAATAAACGACATTTAATTCAAGCATCATTTTATTTTCAAAATTTACTTAATAAAAAAAATATTAAATATTCAGTATCAGATATTTATACTATTCTGGCTCATGTTTATTTAGAAAAACACGATTATTTTGAAGCATTATTTTATTTTGAAAAATTACTTTTCAAACAAATTGAAGATTATAAATCGGATTATCCACCCATAGCTCATACATATTCAATTATTGGAGATATGTATGATAAATTTGATATATTAAATCAAGGTAATCAAAATTAAAAACAATGATTATGTGTTTAATATATACATTAGATCAATCTTTAATACATCAAAATTGAGTTTTTATTTTGAGTTTGATTTTTTTTCTTTTATATATAATAATCAATAGTTTATAATTAATATATTCGATCTACTAACATATTCAAAAGAAAATATTTAGAACTAATATCTGACATTTATTAACTTCATTTGTTTATGATCGCTTCAAATTAAACTTTGATTATTTAATACCATTTCCTTTATCATTAATAAAAATATAAAAGTCAAAAAAAAAAACGAACTTCGATTCAAATTTCAGTTTTATGTATACAATAGATCAAGGATGAGGGTGTGAGGATGGCTTTCTTTAGAATGATTATAAAATAGAACATTGAATACTGACTAACTAGACTCTGTTAATGAATTCATAGATATAGTAGTATAGCAATTAGAGTATTGCATGGATACAACTTTTTGTACTCGTATCCGCATATTTCATATTAGTATCTTACCCACACTTGTAATCATGATTCACAATATAAGTTCACTAGTTTATTTAGCTGGTTTAAATAAAAACAAGTAGCTATATCCACTTGTGTAGATATAGTTGACTGGCTATAGACACATAGATAGATATAACAACCTGATATATATGAAATCATTATAATCTTATATATATGTCGGAGGTCAATCTTAGATTCGCCTCGGTCAAAACGGAATAAATTTGTCAAACAAGACAGCTGAATTTTAGTGATCGAATGATATTTGTTTTAAGTGTAGAACAATTCGAGAAAATGAAAATGAGAGTCATTCATTGTGAATGAGATGTAGGTTTGCACTTAAAAACATTGTGTATGCTTATGCAATTATCGATAAATATACCAAAAATCTTTTCATGGGTCCCACTGCTCAATTTTATCAGCTCGTCGGTGTAGAGTAGGTTGATTTAGATGAAATATCTGTGAGCAGGGCGATGAAATTCCAGTTTTATAGCACTATCAATTGCATCTGTTGTTTCAGCAAAACAAGGTATAATCAAGGACGTATTCGAAAGTTTTCCATGAGAGAAGGACGAAATCAAGTTTTTTGTCCTGATACTACAAACAGAAATTTTTAAAAGAAATATTTTGAAGCTGACCCATGTAAAAAAATAAGCAGGCAAAAACCAACTTTTTATTACTTTTCAAAGTTTTTCTTAGCAGAGAAAATCTAGAAAAAGTACTTATAAGTGAGCCTTTTTGAAGTACTATAAAAAATAAAAAATAGTGGGAAAAATTACTTTATTTTCCTTAATTAATATTAAAAGTACTTAAAAGTGGTGTTTGTTCACTTATTTTGACATGGACTAAAGAACAAGGAACCAAAATATTCTCAGCAAAATTTCTGAAAGAATGCATCGAGTCCATTAGCCCTCTTTTTCCTTAAATACGTTCCTCAATATAGCTCACCTAGGCGCTTGTAAAAGTGATCAATATTTCTGCTCAATATATGCCGATGAAAACTCCATATAATGTAGAAAAATATGTAAGAAATAAAGGATTTTAGTCTCCACTTTGTTAATATCAATATGATTCTTCACTCTTCTACGCAATTTATTTATGAAAGTCAAATGTGGCTTGAGTGATTAAATACTCTATCCTGTGTTAACCTAGGCGAATTTGGGATTGGACTGACAATTTTAGTGAGTTTTGAGATTGGCCTAGAAAAATGTTAGGCCAAACTCGGATCTCAGAATGGTCTAGGTGAATCTTTGATTGAACTCCGACATATATATAAGATTATAATGATTTCATATATGCCAGGTTGTTATATCTATCTATGCGTATATAGCCACTTGCTTAAAACAATTCCATAATGCTGTGTTTAACGACGATTGATAAACAAATATGATTTGATAGATAATATTTAACAACATCGAATTGCTATTTACGCACATTAATACTACTTATTTATCTTCTATTTATCGAATATAATGGAGTTCTTTATTGGATTTATAATAGTTTGGCATCTCGGCCATTGGTAATAATCTTTCATGCGTTGTTTATAAGCAAAAAATCCGACACAAAACCTTCAAAATGTCATATAAGAAAAAGCAAAAATAAGAAAGTTAATGTTTCTTGACTATCGAATAAAGAGGATTCATTTTGTCTAAGCCACATAGCGTAAAATATTATTTTGGTTTGGTTGTCGTGCCAAATATTCTTTTTCTATTAAAATATCGATATTTCTCTAGAAAGAAAAATTATGAAAATTTGTTGTTTTTCCTTTTTCCTATTAATAAATGAAGAAAATTTTTACTTTAATATCTTGAACGCTTGGCTTAAATTGTGTATATTTTGAATAACGCCTATGTGATATTTAATATGCTATATACCATAAAGCTTGATTATATAATTAAGAATACATAAATAGCTGTTCTTATAGTTACATCATAAACGTTAAATATTTTTGCAGTAGCTGTATATTTCCCATCGCTAAGCATACGGTACATTATATAAATAGGTTTTGGTTGAAATATCGGATTGAAAGTGCAGGAAGTAAATTGTGCAAGACAATATCAGAATAAGTAAAGTATAGTGCAGCAGGTATGTCATCAAAATAAAATCTATATTATTGATAGAAGAAAAAACGAAAAAAATGAAATAAAGTTTGCTTGATTTAAATATAATTTTTACTTAAGAAATAGATCTCTTTTAAAATACATTATAAGTGTCATTCGAATAAATTTGAGTATGATAAATCTTGTATACATTAAATAAATATTATTTTCTCTATTTACTTCAAGAGGACAAAAGAAAAAGAAATCTTTTGTGTTTTGTTCGGATATATTTATATGAAATTTAGATATAGAGAATTGATTCGATTAAAATTTAAAAAATTAATTGATGTTTATCAGATTTTTAATTTTTTTTTATAACTCATGTATATATAATTCGAAAATTCTTTAAGAATAAAATTTTAGTTCTATTTATTTTATCTTATTTTGAAATATTCAAATAAAATATTATCAATATAATATTTGAATAAAATAAAACATTGAATTATGTCAATGAATTGTAATTTGTCTATATTATTTTCAGAAACGAAACAAGTGAAAAAATTTCAATGTGAAAATTGATGGTTAATGCATTGTGCTATAGTATATAAGAAAGAGAAAAGAATAAATTTTGAGGAACTGTCACTTTTAGTAATGATAATGATATAAAAAAATCATTTAAAATCTCTGAAAAAAACCTGAATAAAACTTTCGCTTCTAGGTCGAAAAACATTCGAAATATTAATTTTGTAAAACACATTAAGAATACTTGAGATTATTGGTAAAAGAAACTTTGTTTATATGGCTTAGATTATGATTAAGAATCAAAGTTTAATAAAACATGATAACACCCAAAATTCGATGAGGGTAGCTTATAAAATGAATGATTCAAAAGAGAATCAAATCTATAGAATACAAGATTTTTTTTTCATTTCATGATATAGAAATGTTAATATTTGTTTAGATTTTCATAGTTTATTTAAAAGGAAAATAGTAGTGTTTATTTTTCTGTTTCTATAGTGGTTATGAAAATAAACACATGTTTTGGAAAATAAGAGAGAAGTTGAATTTGTATTTCATAATATAGTGAATATTTTCGAATCGAAATTTGGTTGTTAAACGTTTGATTTTGTATCTATTGGATGCAATATGAAAATATTTACATTATTTATAAATGTATGATTTGTTAAAGTAACGAAAATACTTACTTGTTTTCGTAATTATTTTAAGCAATGATATATCTGGACGTCTTCGAGTTAAATGACGTTTCGTATATGAATTATTTCGATGGTTGACAATCATTTTCAATTTTGTTACTGACTTTTCATTGAACATGAGCTTGTAGATTTGATGCATATCACCTTTGAGGGTTTCTATAGTTGTCTTTCATGCCTGCGATGAATGCTACTGCCTACATAGGATCGTGAGGGTGAGGGTTGAAAGTGGATACAGAATCTATTCAGGCACAACGATGGATTGTTCAAATTTATCGATGAATTTTGATATTCTACATATACGCGGCAAGATATTGTGTGACATGTTTGTCATTTAAACATGTTAACGTAAGTTTCGAATTAACTTGCCCTTTGTTTCTTTTCCTTCTTATTTTCCATACTGATCTTCGATTATTAGTTTGTACTAACAAAAGGAAAAGTAAACCAAAATTCGTTTCATATTCAGCATTTGTATTTAGAATATGATCTCTCTACTATGAATCTTATTGATGCATGTATGAATGAACTGACATACTTACAACTATAGGAATTGGCGAGGTCGACTACACGCGTTTAAAACATAAAAGGTTCTCTATGAAACCTGAAGAGATTACGTACAAAGAACTTGGTTATACATCTTTCTTTTTATAGCGCCCATCACCCCTGTTAAATAGAAGAGTTTTCCATATTCAAAAGTATCCACAAAGATTTGACATGGTGAAGATAACAGAAGATCTTCTTCTCAGCTTTAATTATTATTTTACGGTTAAAAATATTGGTGATCTAGAATTATTTTATTAAAACGATCTGTAAACTGAGAAAATTATAGAACCCCGTAAAAATTCATGAGAACCCAGAAAGACTTTTGAGTGTATCTGAAAAAGTACTCGTTAAATAGGAATTTTTTGAAGGGATTTCTAATAAAAAACAACCTATATCAAAGATAGAAGGCACGTCTCTTTGAACATTCTAGCCAATGATCTCGGTTATCTTCAAAACTTTTACCCTTGTACAGCTACTTAGTTGGAACGAGTTTATTATAACAGATATTGAAAAAAGAAGCCAAGAGAAAACTAAACAAATAAATCGATGAAGTCAATATTGACGATAATGTTTTACGATTGAAGTATTGTGTATATATGTTGATTCTAATTTTGCTTGTCTTTAAAAAGAATGCATTGATGTTAAATTTATCAAAAAAAACCGTGCATCGTTCTTAAACCCTCGCTTTTCATTGACTTTTCTCGGAAAATTTATATAGTCAAAAATGATTAACATTATTTCATCACATACACAAATAACTGCATTGTTTCACAACTAGATCAAATTATACATGTAAAATATACATTCGTTATATCCTTCATGGAATAAAAGCGAAATCATATTTTGAAAATTACTAAAGTGAAGATGTTTATCAGCAGAAATTTCTGCATTATTTGTAATATAGATAGATTTTTCATAAACATGGAAAAAGATAATAATAGCTTAGCAAACTATAATAGGTTACTATAATCGATATGTAATAAATGAAGTTTTTCATAGTTCTGTGTCAATAAACTTCTGTTGATTTTCTTTGTTGTCGTCCAGGTAAAGTACGAAAGGCCGCTTTTTTCGGAGAAAATTGTCATACTTCTTTCCGGAATTTATTTGTTTATTGTTCTAATAGTTATTAAAATGTTATTGACTAAATTATACTTTTTTAAGTAAATGAAAAATGGACAAGCAAACGAGTAACACTTAAAAAAAAGATCAACAAAGAGAGAAAAAGATTAGAAGATATATAGAAGAGTAACATTATTAGTTTTACTTCATTTTTTCTTCTCGTTTTCTTTGAACAAATAATCGATCAACAAGTTTAGTTTCAGTAATTGACTTTTCTCTTTTGATTGATAATCTTTGTCGAACAAATTGAAATTAACAATTGTTTCAATTGTTCATCATGATATCAACTGATGATTTGAATATATGGATGGTTTTGATGCTTATTGGCAAAGTATCTGGTAAATAATTTATTTCTTCTTATATCGGACATTTGTTAGTTACACATATTTCTCTCAATGAATTCTTTATCGGACTTTAAAATTAATTGGTATTAAGTTGATGATTAACAGAAGAGACACAACTAGTTTTTCCCTAAATTCACTCTATCAACAAGGATCACTAGAAATGCCCAGGGTTTATTTTAATGTCGAAATTGATTTTATCTACAATTGGAATCTGTGATCTATAGGAAAAACAGAGTTCGCAATGAGTCGCAAATATATTTTGCAGGTGCATTCAATCCAAGAAGATCAGTACACCCTTCCGAATCAGACTTACGAACCCGAAATAATGCTTATCGCACTAGTTGCGCAAAAAAAACCATATCGAAAGGTCCATAAAGTCAGTGATAAGTATTATGCATATTTCGATGACTTTCAGCATAGAACGTTCTCTTAAGATAAAACCCTGGAAAATATCCCATATTACGTACAAGAACTTAACTTATTAAAAAAAAATTAACTAAGACTTCACATTAGTACTATCCAAATTTTTTCCTTTACACACGGACTGCTTTGACTGGTAGGGTCCTACAAGATGGTGATGTTCAGCAACGTATTTTTTCTAAGAAAAATACACACAATCCATAGAACTGCACCGCATTCAGAACATGTTGTCTTCTATAAATTTACGCATATGAGTCCAACGATACGAGCCGTATCATTTCACCTGAGAAATTATTACGATTGATTTGGTCGATAGAATAGCAATTCATGTAGCTGTTATAATTTTTCGAGTGTTAGACATTGGTGATGATGAACTTCAACTATAACACAAAGTTTAAAAACAGTGAAAGTGTCGGATTGAGTCAGCTCAACAGAAACCTTAGTCTTCCCTGTTCAGCGTCTCTGACATAATGGGCTATCTGGCTCGGGAGATCGCGTTTGTTGAGCTAGATTGGGTGGCTCATTCCGGTGTTCGGTAGACTATGATAAAAAGATGCTATGAGTTATTGTAAGATTGAAGAACCATGAGCAATATAAAAAGAAATTAATGCTATTCAAAAACATTTTTATTAAGATGAATTTAAAAGTATCGCTTATTTTCAAAGCTCTGTTCAATCTGTCGGTCTCACGAAGAGATTGCACGAAATGATTAACGGTTATTGAGTTTATGCTCTGGACAAAAGTAGAGAACTCTGACACTAGAATGATATTCAGAGGATATAAGTCCATATATCTGTGAAGCTACTTTATAGCCATTTTACTGAATTTTTTCTCTAACGGGTGGTCCAGAAATTCTCACTCGATTTGTATAATTAAATTTTTTATACTAAAACACATACTTAAAAATTTGGCCCTATGATAAAAAGATGCAGTAAATGACACTACAAAATAGCCTATGGCCGATCTTTTATAAATTATATAGTAAGAGAGTTATAAGCATAGAAATGTACCTCACAAAAATGAAACATTAACAATGAATGTAGTTCCAGTATTTTTATATGAACTCCTGTTCTTTAAGTTTCCTAAAACCAATCCTCTTTTTAAAGAGGAGCACCATGAAATTCTCTACGAAATTCTTTCAAAACTTTAATATCAGATCATCAATCAAGACAACTAACCAAATACTATACGATACGAAAAATATGAAAATATTACAAATTCGATATTTTTTCGACATGAACTATTTTGTTTACCTATTATTTTCATGGAAAACTTTAGCAAGACTATTTTTAAAGTAGATTGTACACTCGAGAATAAAATTTCAAAAATCGAAGACTTCCGTTTACGATAATGCGTCCAAATGAGAAAGAAAAAATATAATCAATGTTTGGTTTTGCAGTTAAGTAGAGAAGAATAATCATCGCTGATCTAAACAAAACAAACCCAATCGAAAATTCTTTTGTTTTGATGGAATTACAGGATTCTTATTGAACGCAGCATTACACAAAAAAGTCCATGGTTATTTCTTTTTTCTTAGGTGCATTTCTATATTGACAACTTTCTTACTATATCTTTTTACTATAAGGTCATATTTTTAAACATGTGCTTTAGTACAAAAAATTTAATTATACAAATCAAGTCACGACTTCGAGGCCACCCTTTATCGCAATGGTTTACCAGCAAAACTCAAATCAATAAATTCTCACTTGAATTTTTGTCCATGAAGAGGTCCTACGACAACTAGAATACTCTGTCAGTTTCATACTGAACCAATGCATTCTTTTTAAAATATTAAGGTTCTACAAACTGATTATTTCTTGAAAAGAATTAGAAGAACATGAATTTATCTTACAAAGTATTTTAGGAGCTGTTAGGCCTCTCATGGACAAAATTTCAGTAAAACGGTTAAAAAGCAACCTCACAGATGTATAGTACCAAATATTTTGAGATTTATTCTAGTGTTAGGATTCCCTACTTCTATCCATAGTATAAACTCAAAAACGGCTAATTACTTCGGGCGGTTTCCTCATCAAGTTCGAGTCATACGCCGCTTATAGAAATCGTTTCGCCACTCGATGGGCCTATCCAAACCAACTTACTATATTTAGAAATTTAGGATTTGATGACCAGCTTATTGCAAAAAAGGCCATAATTTATTTAATAATCAAATTGAAATAAACACAATAAGAATCGTTTGTCGGATGGAGTATATAGAACTCGTGACAGAGACAATTAAAAGATCCATACTAGTAGTGGACTGGGTCAGGCGGTAATTTGTGTTGATTTTGTCGCCTACGAGGCTCCGAATAGATCGGGCAACGGTGGGCTGCTTCGTGAATGAATAAATCAGGTAAAGCACTCCTGATATCCCGTAGATCCTCTACATTGAATCATTTTTCAAGAGAAAAAATTAAAGTTTTGACATACACTTTTAAGGAACTGACGTTAAATGTAGACCTGAAAACTGAGAATTGTGTATATTTTTTTCAGAAGTATTTACAGGACTTTTAGTGTTTTGGAAATATATGCAGACACAATAGAAATCTTCTTTGAAAACTTAACATCTCTAAACACACTAGAAGCGATGAAATTTTGTATTCTGTATAAGAAGATGGATTTCTCATTAGAATGTCAACTTAATATTCATTACTTTTTAACATCATCCGTACCGTCTGATAGGGTTTTTTTGCAGCTATCAAGTATAATTTATCGTAGTAAAACCGAAGTGTTCTCTAGAGATAATCAAAACCTTCACACGCTTTTTCATTGATTATTATATTATATCGCTTTTACTGCGATAAGAGGGAAAGTTGAATGGCATTTTACTTTGCAACATGTTAATACATAGAAGAATAAACATAATTACCTCTCAATACTGCCTTTTAGCTGTCTCTTATAATCAGCCGAAATTTTGTGCAACTCCGATGTGGAATCCAAACGCCACAACTTTTGCGAATTCTAGTACAATTGGTATTAATCCTGAAGATATTTTTATCAATATGGACAATACAGTATTCATGACTAACGGAAACAATGCTCCCATTCTTGTCTGGTTCAAAGGGAATACTACACCAGCACGAAGTATTCCGAGTTATTTGTCAGATCCATTGGGTATCTTTGTCACCGAAGCGGAAGATATCTATATCGACAGTGGTAGCACACCTAATCAAGTCTCTAAATGGAGATTAAATTCAACAGCAGGTGTCACGATAATCTCTACATGTACAAAATGTTCGGATCTTTTCGTCGATATCAATAATACTTTATACTGCTCAATGGCTGATAGTCATCAAGTTGTTACGAAATCACTGAATAATAATTCTAATATGTTAACGATCGTGGCGGGAACCGGTACTGCTGGTTCTACCTCATATCAACTTTTTTATCCTTATGGAATTTTTGTTGATATCAACTTCGATCTTTACGTGGCAGATTCTAATAACAACCGAATTCAATTATTTCGACCGGGACAAGTAACCGGAATGACAGTCGCCGGATTTGGATCGTTAAATGTCACAATCACACTGAATCGACCAACTGGAATTGCTTTAGATGCTGATAAATATTTGTTTATTGTGGATTCCGGCTATAACCGTGTTGTGAGCTCAGGACCATCCGGTTTCCGGTGTATAGTTGGATGTAGTCAATCAGCAGGTGCAGCTTCTAATCAGTTATACTCTCCATGGACTCTTAGTTTCGACAGCTATGGCAATATGTTTGTTGTTGATCGTAATAATCATCGAGTTCAAAAATTTATTTTGATGACAAACCTATGTGGTAAGTGAAACCGAAATAGAACAACAAAAAGCAGAAACTCTTCTGTGAAATTCTCAAGAAAACTACTTCATAATGAGAAGGTTATCTTAATGAAAAATGTTCTCGTGCTGAATCTTGATCAGCTTTAAGTATCAGTCTTCCACTTTTCGATTAGTTTGCTTCTTCTCCTTGTTTCATAAATAAAAATGTCCAAATGAAAATGAGTTCAATTCTATAAAATAATACTTTATAGATAAAGCAACAGCATCAGAAGAAACAATCACATCAACAATGAATGATAGTAAGACAGTTTTATCTTTCTTTCTTTTATTTTCTATATTATAATCACATTATATTTATTTTTAGTGGCAACATCATCAAATTTCTTTCCAACAATTAGTGATCAATTATCGAATGTAACCATGAACTCTCTAAAAAGTATGTTCAAACTAAATATTATTGTTGAGGAAATCCATAAATCACAAAAATTTGTTTTAAAAAAAGTTCTATTTTTTAGATCTATAAACTCTTTTAGTTTTCTATTGAGAAAATGGCCTTCACCTTGAGTAGTTCAAATCACATATCATGATTTTCTTCTTGAAATATTTTCCTTGAAATTCTAAAGAGAAGAATAAAACCAAGAATGTATTTTTCTCTCTCATTAAAATGCATAATCTCTTTTAGATGCTTCATACAATCAACCAAAGCTGAATACAAATGCCACTTGGAGTGCCGATGCAATCACATTCGCAACAAGCACTACAATCGGCACAAATCCTTATGGGATTTTTGTTAATATGAATGACACCATCTATGTGGCTAGTCGACAAGCAGGTCAAATTCATATTTGGCTTGATGATAATACAAATCCAACACAAACAATCGCCATTGCTGGGTCAATTGTATATTCCATTTTTGTTACAGCTAATGGTGATATCTATGTTGATAATGGTTTCTTCTATGGAAAAGTCGTTAAATGCCCGTTCAATACCAATACCAGTGTCGTTGCAATGTATATTAATCAGGGATGTTTTGGTCTTGCTGTTGACATAAATGATTTCTTGTACTGTTCCGTTTATGGTCAGCATCAAGTTGTGGCTAAATCACTGCATAGTGTTTCGAATATCTTAACAATTGTTGCTGGTACAGGTCGTTCTGGATCATCTTCAAACATGCTTTACTATCCTCATGGCATTTATGTCGATATCAATTTTGATTTATACGTGGCTGATTCTGGCAACAATCGTATTCAACTATTTCGAGGAGGGCAATCAAATGGAATCACAGTTGCAGGAAATGGATCAATAAGTTTCACAATCACACTCAATCGACCAACTGGAATTGTCTTAGATGCTGATAAACATTTATTTATTGTCGATTCTAGCAATAATAGAATAGTTGTTGGTCCTGGGCCAAATGGTTTTCGGTGTATAGTTGGATGTACTGTTATGGCAGGTTCAGCACCCAATCAATTAGCAAATCCAATTAGTATGGCTTTTGATAGTTATGGCAATATCTTCGTCGCTGATACGAATAATCATCGAATTCAAAAATTTAGTTTGATACCAAACATATGCAGTAAGTGTAATCAACATAAAATTGAAAGGAAAACCTTGCATGTTTAATTATATAAAAAAAATTACAAAAAATTTGCTCACGATAAGTAATGATAGATTGTCAATGACATTTCTCATAAATTTTCTCAACATAGAGCACTGATTTCCTTATCGCAGGCACACTCAATTCAAAGCTGTTATTTAGGATAATTTCAGCTATTTAGGAGAAATAACAGATCAAATTGATCGCCTAATTAGAAACATGTACGATTTCAGGCTAAGTTGGGCACGACAATTCCATGTTTGGTCATCCTAATGCTCCAAAATATAAAAAGAAAAACTTTTTTTGCTATGAACTTGGCCGAACTATTTTTCCTGTTTATTGTTGAAAAACGCATTTTGTATCGTTAAAACAAGAAATCAGATTTTCTGGCTGAGCTTAATGTACTCTGGTATTGAACATCCTTTTATTCATCCTGTCTCTGTACAACTGGTAAATGCATCATCGGACTTTGTAGAGCAAGATCTATTCTGTCACATTTGTCCAGACAAAAGCCTTTTTGATATATGTGAACAAACGTTTCCTTAAATTCTAAGTCATTTTACAATATTTAGCATTTTGAGTAAAATATCGATATTTCTCAATGAAATTTGAAAATTTTGTTATATTAAAATTTTTTGAAAGAAAGAATTTGACGCAGCCAATGTAGAGAAAAATACTCTGAATTTTTCATTCTCTGCTTGTGGGACCATCCAACGATATTTTCTCAGTAAAATTATCACTGACTGAAAAGTTTTCGATCAGCTCATTTCTGTTGATTGCTTCACAGATAAAATTACATACAATAATTCCTTGTAGATGGAAACACAACAAAAGTCGACGAAATAATGACATCAACGATGAATGATAGTAATTAAATTTTATCGTTTTTTTTTATATTCTTCAATTATCGATGGATTATCTTTAGAGTCAGAAGAAACTTCATCAAGTTTCTTTCCAACAATCACAAATGAATCAATAGTGACTTCATACAATCAACCAAAGCTAAATACTTATGCTACTTGGAGTGTCAATGCAATCACATTCGTAACAAGTACTACAATTGGCACATATCCTTATGGCATCTTTGTTAATACGAATGACACTGTTTATGTGACTAATCAACAATATGGTCTAATTTATATTTGGTTTGATGATAATGTCAATCCAACAAGGATCATTTCCAGCAGTGGATACAGTATCTTTTCGATTTTTATTTCAACTAACGGTGATATCTATGTTGGTAATGGTGTCATAAATGGCCGAGTCGTGAAGCGCACGTTGAACACATTCGCTAGTGTTGTTGCTATGCGTGTCAGTCACAAATGTTACGGACTTGCTGTTGGAATGAATGATATGTTATACTGTTCCATTCGTGATCTTCATCAAGTTATTGCCAAATCGCTGAATAATGTTTCGAACGTCTTAACAGTTGTTGCTGGTACAGGTTGTCCAGGGTCATCTTCAGACATGCTTAACAATCCTCATGGCATTTATATCGATATCAATTTAGATTTATATGTGGCCGATTCTTACAACGATCGAATCCAACTATTTCGAGCAGGGCAACCAAATGGAATCACAGTTGCAGGAAATGGATCATTGAACGTCACAATCACACTCAATCGACCAACTGGAATTGCATTAGATGCCGATAAGTATCTATTTATTGTGGATTCCAACAACCATAGGATTGTTGGAATGGGACCAAATGGTTTTCGATGTATAGTTGGATGTACTGGTTCATCAGGTTCAGCATCAAATCAATTATCATCTCCTACCAGTATGGCATTTGATAGTTATGGCAATATCTTCGTTGCTGATACGAAAAATCATCGAATCCAAATATTTGTTTTGATGCCAAAATTTTGTAGTAAGTGTGATAAATAGAAAACACGAGTAGAGAAACTTGTGTGCTTTGCAAAGTAGATCTTTTTGAAATTTAATTGTTTTCCACTCAGTGATCTCTCTATAAAATATCTTCGGTTTGTTCAGTTGTTCCCATTCGCTCATAAAGAAAATAATTTCTTTTAGATGAGACAATGTCAATGTCGCAGGAAACACTTACATCAACAATGGATGATAGTAAGATAAATTTCCTTTTTTTTTGTCTTTTAATTCTCCTGCTATGATAATATAATTTTTAATTCTAGCTACAACATCGTCAAATGTTTTTTCAACAATTAGTGGTGAATCCTTTAATGTGACAATGAACCCTTTAAAAAGTATGTTCAAATCAAATAGTTCCGTTCAGGAAATTCATTTATCATACGAAAATAAATCTATTCTTATTAAAAAAATTTATTCCTTAGAACTATGAATTTTTCGATTCAATAATTTTTCCTTATTTGTCATTCAATTTCAACGAAATTTTCAGAGGATGTTAGTCTGGGCTAGAATAGATCATAGTTAAAATATCTCGTGAAATCTGCAAGATATTTCTAAGTTAATTTCCATCTGAAGGATACTTAGACTTATTCCCTCATCTCTCAAAATGTCAAACGGTATAGTGGTAGTGGCTTCAATGAAGTTAGTATCACATTCGAGCAAACCTATCCATATTTATCTATGAGCTTCTTCATAGTTTCCTACCCTTATATCAAGTGCCATAAGTTGAACTTGAATCAATTTTGTAAACAAGAATTTCATAGCTCAATCTATGATTGAAAATACTGTATTTTTATATTGAGATTTATGCAGCATCTTCTAGTGGTATCTGTCGATATTCGTCTAATAATCTACTCTAAGTGTAGCATGTTTGTTCCGAATACAACTCAATGAATTTCAGATGAGGGACAAAAAAGTAATGATAGTCATTCTATTTTGGTGTTGATCATTACATGATTTTTGTGGAAAGAAGAAATAAAAAAAATGGAATAGATTGGTGTATACCAAAACTCATTCATTGAGTTCAGAGATTCATTGTTAATTGCAAAAGAAAAGGAGATTTTGATGATATTGTGTGAATACTGAACAGATAGTTTAACAAGAATCTTTCCAAAGCCAAACTTTATGTTGCATCATCACTAATAGAGAAAATTATTGATTCTTAAGGAAGCGAAAAAGTTCTGAGAGATTCAGACTGGCGCCTCTATTTTTTATAGTATATTCATGGTCAAAAATATTCCTTACGCAACCAGAGTTTTCAAAACAAAACTATCAGCTATTTAAGTCGAGATAGTTTGTGAGGTATGTTCAGAATTTCAAAAAAGGAAATTTTCGAATATACCAAAATTTCCATTATACTAAATAAACGGCATAGCTGCTTGTGAAAACAAAATTTCCAGAAAATTTCTATACTTACCATTAAACGAAAGAAATTGCGTGGAATATTCTGAAATCTCCATGATTATCTCATATAAACATAAAAAAATAAATATAAATTTAAGGATCTCTACCTCAAAAAACACTAGAATTTCTGGTCATTTTGGAAGTTTCCTGGAAATTTCCACAATTTCTATGTTTATACTGTGTTGATATGCTAAAATAAGTATAAATTTAAGCACCTCTGTCCCAAAATAAAAATAGAAGAGTTTTCAGTAATTTCCGAAATTTCTAGAGAATTTCTTTTCATTATTAATCGTTAATGCTGAATTTCAGTGCGGTATTTATGATAGTTTTCAGTATTTACTGAAATATGCATTTTATATAGATGAAGTTTTCTTTTTTGGAAATGTGCCCTCTGTTGCAGTTTCTAATATGTAAAATACACTTAGACTTAGATTCTAATAGAGCACAACTCTTCAATTCCTCTTTTACTTACATAAAAAACTTCCATGTTTGATAATGATTAATCACTTTTCGCTTCAAATTTGAAAAAAGAAACAAAGGAAATTTACAGAATTCATGCTCTTTTATAATAGGACGCTAACGGTACTCTAAAAGTTTAAAACCTACTCTGACATTTATAGGTCATGTTCTTATTTTCAACACCTTCATCATCTAAAAAGTATTTTTGCTCAGTAAATTGATTACAATACGTGAGTATTTTGGAGATTTGACCAGACATTTCGATTATGATGTATTCAAGCCAAAACTAGCACTCTGTCAAATTGGGTTAAAATTTGATGAAAAAAATTTTATTTCTGAAAGGCAAAACTCGTATAAAAAAGCCTTCAGTTCTCATTCAGTCTTTCGTGTTCTGATAATCGTTTTTAGGTGTTTCATACAATCAACCGAAACTTAATACATATGCAACTTGGAGTGCCAATGCAATCACGTTCGCAACAAGTATTAATATTGGCTCACAACCTTACAGCATCTTTGTTAATAAAAATGACACCATCTATGTGGCTAATCGACAAGCAGGTCAAATTCATATTTGGCCTAATGGTAGTGCCAATGCGACAAGAACAATTACCACTGCTGGATCAAATGTATATTCTATTTTCGTTTCAACTAATGATGATGTGTATGTTGAAAACGGTATCACAAACGGTCGAGTTATGAAGCACATATTGAATACAAATGTCAGTGTTATTGCCATGCATGTCGGTCACAAATGTTTTGGAATTGCTATTGGTATCAATGATATGTTATACTGTTCTATTCGTGACTTTCACCAAGTTGTTGCCAAATCACTGAATGATGTTTCCAACATCTCAACAACTGTTGCTGGCACAGGTTGTCCAGGATCATCTTTGAATATGCTTAATAATCCTTATGGCATTTATATCGATATCAATTTGGATTTGTATGTGGCCGATTCTTACAACGATCGAATTCAACTATTTCGAGCAGGACAATCAACCGGAATTACAGTTGCAGGAAATGGATCATTGAATACCACAATTGCACTCAATCGACCAACTGGAATTGCCTTTGATGCCGATAGGCATTTATTTATTGTGGATTCCAATAATCATAGGATTGTTGGAGACGGACCAAACAGTTTTCAATGTATAGTTGGATGTAGTGCTAAAGCAGGTTTTGCATCCAATCAATTATCATCTCCCATCAGTATGGCATTTGATAGTTATGGCAATATCTTCGTCACGGATACAAATAATAATCGAATCCAAAAATTTATTTTCTTAAAAGAAACCTCGAGTGAGTGTACCATAATGTACTCATGGAAAGCAGAAATTGGAAAGTGTATTTCAAAGATATTGCGATCAAAAGAACATAGTTTTTCAGAAAGTAATGACAGATTCTAAAAGCTCGTAAAATTCTCTATTATCTTGTATATTCATCTATTCTCTCACATGCATTTATAATCGCAAAAAGTTGAATGCAGTGAAAACAAAGTCAACTGATAAGTCCTAAAAATCTGTAGTTTTTTCTTTTTTGTTCAAAAATGGTTACCATGAAACTGATTCAAGAGACGCGCAGTTATAGAGTCTGGTAGCGCTTCGAATCCTCTATCTTTTCTTGTATTTTGGTCTGGTCTCAAAGTTATCAACCGAATGTGCTATCGTACATACATGGAAGATACTGGACTGATAAACAGGATGATAAAAAATTTGAAGCTCTGTTCACTACATTCAACTTTTTGCGGTAATAAACGCATGTGAGAGAATAGGTGAATATACCAGGCGACAGAGAATTTCAAGCTCTATGAGAATATATAATTACTTTTTTTACAAAGTCTGTAGGAAGTTGAAAAATCAGTTGAAAACTATACTGCACTGC
The DNA here is from genome assembly GCA_022393335.1 of Macrotrachela quadricornifera. Lineage (NCBI taxonomy): Eukaryota > Metazoa > Rotifera > Eurotatoria > Philodinida > Philodinidae > Macrotrachela > Macrotrachela quadricornifera. Next base: position 1,604,997 of record JAJEKB010021277.1, on the reverse strand, counting down.
AATGACTAAATTCGATCTTGGAGCATCAGTTTGAAAAGTTCTTTTCGTTACTAACGATTTTTTCTTTTGCCAATCAACACAAAACGAAGAGGCTTTTATACTGAATGATAGATAATTTTACGAGCTTTCAGAATCTGTCATTACTTTCTGAAAAGTTATGCTCGTTTGATCGCAATATCCTTGAAATATACTTTTCACTTTTTAGTTTCCAGGAATATAGACATTATTTCTTATGTATCTATAGTTGTTCTATGAAATCTACTTAAAAAATGGAATCAAAAGCGTTAATTACAAAAGAAATTTCGAGAATATATGAATTCGAATTTAAATGACGATGTTTTTCATGTCAGTAATCATTTTAATTTGAGAAAGGCTAGATGCACTGTCTGAAATTTTTCGACGAAGAGTTGTCCTTCTTCTTGCGAACCAAATTTACTGTTTAACTTGATTTGTACAATCAATATCTGCTAAAGTTTTTGAGCATCATTGCCTCTTTGCTTCTAACTTGAAAAAGATTTATTTTTTCTAATATTCTTCTCATTTCTAATGAAAAAATATAGCCATGCCAATTTCTACAATTTTATTGATTTGTATTGATTTATTGGGTTTTAGTTCCTTCATATAATCAACCAAAATTGAACGCATATGTGACTTGGAGTCCAAATGCATTGACATTGGCAAGAAGTACTACAGTTATCACATATCCTTATGGCATTTTTGTGAACAAAAATAACACTGTCTATGTTGTTAATTCTCAAACTGGTCAAATTCATGTTTGGATGAACGATAGTATTAATCCGACAATAACAATATCTGGCAGCGGATTAAATGCATATTCCATCTTTTCTACATTGAATGGAGATATATTTTTTTCTTCTTACTATATCCCACTATATCGAATTCAAAAATGGACATTGAATACAAATACTACAAGCATCTTGATGCAAGTTTTTACACCATGTTATGGTGTGTTTGTGGATGTTAGCAATACTTTATACTGTTCAATGGGTAATTATCACCAAGTTGTGAAACGCTGGTTAAATGATCAGGTGAACACAACGACGATTGTAGCTGGTAACGGTACTTCTGGTTCTTCTTCAAATCTTCTTTCTAATCCCCGAGGGATATTTGTCGATGTTAACTTTGATCTATACGTGGCAGATTATTCGAATAATCGAATCCAACTGTTTCGATTGGGTCGATCAACCGGAATTACAATTGCAGGAGCTGCATCACTAGCTGTCACAATCATACTTAATCGACCAACTGGAGTCGCCTTAGATGCTGATAACTATCTTTTCATAGTGGATTCCGATGCTCATCGTGTAATTGGTTCTTCAAGAAATGGTTTTCGATGTGTAATTGGATGTACTGGTTCATCAGGTTCAGGATCCAATCAATTATCATCTCCTATCAGTATGACTTTTGATAGTTATGGTAATATCTTCGTTGCTGATATGAATAATAATCGAATTCAAAAATTCATTTTGATGCCAAAGTTATGCAGTAAGTGTAATCAGCATAAAACTCAGAGCCGCTATTTCAGAAAATCTCATTTTTCTACAAGAAATTATCCGTGAAATTGATCAACTAAATGGAAATGCGTAGAATTTCAGACTAGGTTTTACACGATAATTCCACGTTGGACCAGTCAATTTTTTTGGAAAATAGAGAAAAAGCGTTTTTTTCATATGAACTTGGTCAAGCATTTTTTATATATTGTTGAAAAATTTATTTCGAGTGTCATCCAAAAGTAACACGACTTTTGCCAAAATATTCATCATAAAAACAGAAGGCATCAAATGTTTTTGATAAGCGTAATGTATTTCCTGTGGAAGCGAGATTAACTACTGTAATTCTGTTCGCCTACCACTAATAAATGAACTATCTTCACAGTTCAGAAGAGAGTCACTTTGGAATATATAAATAAACGTTTACTCATATTTGAAACTATTCTACAATATTTACTATGTTGAGTGTAGCATTAATATTTTTCAATCGAATTCGAAAAATTCCTTTTACCAAAATCCGTTGAGAAAAAAAAATCAAATATTTCGATATGAAAGAAAATGTTCCGATTTTTTATTCTTTAATTTTGAAAATATTCAGCGACAAATTCTCAGCGAGAATTTATCAAAAATTGAGCATGAAATCATATGTACGAACCATTTTGATGAAGTGTATATGTTATTGAAGTTTCAGTCCTATACCCAGTCAAACGTGAGTCAGAAAAACGCGTGTATTTGCAAAAAATTTCTTAAAACCTGCATCGACATGCGAAATATTTTTTAAATCGTCATAGAGCATGCATTATCATGCAAGTTATACGAAATATTTTCACTTTTTGCATGTAAATACAAAACATAAATACATGCGTGGAGTTGCGTTTTGTAAATACATGTACGGAAGCGCAAATTTTGAAATTTTTTAATAAAATATGCGAGATTGTGCATGAAATCTACTCATGCGGATACTCGCACGCGCTTCTCTCGCATGTTCATACAAAACATATGTCTTGCATGAAAATGCTAAAACGTTATCTGCGTGTACTTGCAAAATAGTGAGATATTCTCTAAATCCTGTATGTTAACGCAAAAGAAGTGTATTTATGAAAGCTAATACTGAATCGATTCTGCGTTGGCATGCGAAGTTTTCTTACTTTATACTCCACATGCCCCTTCTTGCAAGAATTTGGTTTTTTTATCGAAGCGTATTTATGTATTTTCCATAAAAGTTGGCACGATTTTCTTGTAGCTATATTATATTTGCTTAAAAAACTTCTTCAGTTCTTAAAACTTTTTATTACCGTTAGACTCAAGTGTGAAAGAAATAAAATCAGACTTTTTTGATTGATTAATTATAATGGTTAAAATCATTCTTTTAAATTTAAAATCACTTGATTTCCAATTTAAAAAATAAAAAAAATAAAAAGCATCTGATTTCAATGTTTCATCCTTGAATTGATATTTTGAACAGCAGATATTAAAAATTTAATGATACGTTTTTTATGTTTCTAATATTGTTGGTTAGATTAATTTTTTTCTGATTAAACTGATTTTTTGGTCTAAGATTGATTCTAATCAGAAAAAATCTATTTTTCGCCCTTAGTTAGATTTTATGCACATGTATATATAGTAGTTATCGGATGATCATTATAAACTCAATTTTGATTATATTTCTTAATGTAAGTAAATGGTCGAATGGTGCAACAGCTCGTCGTATAAAATAAAGTAAGTATGTTCGAATCTTATCTCTGGAAAAAAATTTATATGTGTTAATGCATGTTCACAACATATACTTCATTTGTGAATCATTATAATATTGCCATGCATGTCCTCGCAAGGGAAAATACAAAGCGTGTAGATGCAAAAATTTTCATGCATGCACTCGCGAATATGGTAAACTCTGTGACGCGTCCACACGTACGCTATATCATAATGATGCATGCGTGTACACGTAACGATAATACTGCATTTACATGCGTTTTTCAGACTTTTGCGTTTGACTGGGTATGATAAGAAAAAGTATGAAAAACATCATTAACAATTTATCCATTTGTATGAGACATTTCAGTCAGTCCATTTGTCTTAATTGTTTCGTGCATGAAACTAAATTAAGATGTAAACCAGTTTCATTCAATAAAATACTTCTTTATAGATGGAAATATAACAACAGTCGACGAAATAATGACATCAACGATGAATGATGGTAATCGAATTTTGCCGTCCTTTTTCTCATATTTCTCGATTATCGATCGATTATTTTTAGATTCAGTGGAAACCTCATCAGACATCCTTTCAACAATCAAAAAACAATCTAATGTAACTTCATACAATCAGCCAAAACTAGATGCCTATGCCACTTGGATTGCCAATGCATTCACATTGACAACAAGTTCTTTAATTGGCACATATCCTTATGGTATTTTTGTTAATACAAATAATAGCATCTATGTGGCTAATCAACAAACCGGCCAAATTCATATTTGGTTTGATGATAGCATGAATCCAACAAAGACCATTTTTAGCAGTGGACTTGGTATCTTTTCGATTTTTGTTACAACTAATGAAGATATTTATATTGATAATGGTATCATAAACGGTCGAATCGTCAAACACACTTTCAATACGAATGCCAGCATTGTTACAATGAATGTTAACCACAAATGTTACGGAATTGTTGTTGGTGTAAATGATATGTTATACTGTTCCATTCGTGATTTTCATCAAGTTGTTGCAAAATCCTTGAATGATATTTCGAACGTTTCAACAGCTATTGCTGGTACAGGTTGTCCAGGATCATCTTTGAATATGCTTAACAATCCTCATGGCATTTATATCGATATCAATTTAGATTTGTATGTGGCCGATTCTTACAACGATCGAATTCAACTATTTCGAGTAGGACAATCAACTGGAATCACAGTTGCAGGAAACGGATCATTGAATGTCACAATCACTCTCAATCGACCAACAGGAATTGTATTAGATGCTGATAAATATCTATTTATTGTGGATTCTGGCAATCATAGGGTGGTTGGAATGGGGCCAAATGGTTTTCGATGTATAGTTGGATGTACTGCCACTGTAGGTTCAACACCCAATAAATTATCATCTCCTATCAGTATGGCATTTGATAGTTATGGCAATATCTTCGTCGCTGATACCAATAATAATCGAATTCAGAAATTTGTTTTGATGCCGAAATCATGTAGTGAGTGTAGTCAATATAAAATATGAAAGAAGAAACGTGCATGTGAAACTCTATAAGAACTGAAGTATATTTGAAAGATTATTTTAATAAAAAATGATGCTAAATTTTATGAAAGTTACATTGAAATTGGAGATTTATGAAATTTCATTATCTCTTTTCGGGTTTTCTACAAAAAATTCTTGATTACCTGATTACTTTCCATTCGCTCATAAATAATTTCTTCTAGGTGGAACAACAGCAACAGTGCAGGAAACAATCACATCAACACTGAATGATAGTAAGACAATTTTACTTTTTTTCTTCATATTAAAATAATATTACTATTAAATTTTAGTGACAGCATCATCAAATGTTTTTTCAATAAGCGGAGGTAATACATCCGATGTAACACTGAGTCCTTTTAAAAGTATGTTCAAATGAAATACTTCCGTTCAGAAAATCCGTCTATCCTATGGAAATTGATTCTTATTATACAATGTAATCATTGAAATAGCTTCTGGAAAGAGATATTTTTTAATTAAATATCATAGCTATTTAAAACATTATATAGCTTCTTAAAATAAGGCGCCTCTACAATATTTCTGTAACTTTTTGTTTAAGTAGCTATAGAAAAGTAAAAGTTCAGCTATTCAAACGATATTTACAACTATTACATTATTTAAATAGCTGAATCCTTTAACAAAATTTCATAATAAAAATAAAATATTGTTTTTAAAATATTCAGCATTCATAATGATGAGTTTTTAACTAGTAATATTAATACACTGCTAATAGATATGAATGCTTTTTAATAGTCAGTAATTTCAATGCGGAACTCTATTTTTACATATTGTAGAAAATTCGGATCTATAGCGAGCCAATATATATATATTAGTAAAATAGATTTTCTTTGTTTAATAAATAAAATATAGTTTTAAAATGGATGATTATTTAAAATTTTATTTTTTTTAGCCCTTGCTCAAATTGGAGTTGTTACCTCTAAATGAGTAAGAAATAGTAGTCATCAGCATTTTGAATATATATACGTAAATAATAAATTGACGATATGGATTTGTTTGATTAATAAATGAAACACAGTTGAACAATGGTTTATTATTTAAACTTATTTAAACTGATTCATTTTTTTTATCTGCCTCCTGGTAAATGCATTAAATAGTGCTAACTACTTAAAGTCATCGCCAAGAAAATATACGAATAGATTAAATAACTACTGATATCGATGAAGAAAATGGCAAGCAAGTCTTTAAATAGCCATTACCACCGACTAAGTAGTGCTGAAAAAGTTTAAATTGTGCTAGCTACTTTAACTCAGAAATTTTGTTGTCTGTAAAACATTTTCAAATCAATATATATAGAAAAAAAGTATCTCTTTTGAGACTGAGCTCTGAGATACTCATGAGTTAGTCAATTCATTAGTCATAAATGTCCTTTAGGCAGTCAATATTTTCAAAACAAAACCACGGACTCTGCAAGGCAGGCCAGTTTATAAACCACATTGTACACTCAGAACCAGACTCTAATACATCCCGATTTATTGCAAATTCATTTTTTCCACCTCAAACTTGAAAAATTTTTTGAAAAAAGTTCCCTCAAAATAAACAAAGGGAATTTCCAAAAATCGAGCTCTATTACTTAGGGCTGACCAAAAGTTCTCAGAGCATTAAATAAAAATATAAAAATAAGGAGATATTTTTACTTTTAAATTATCAAGTGTCGAGGATAGTTGCCATTATTAGTTATACCAAGTTTGATCCCTTCTAAAAATTTGTTAAAAGTCCTTTTCGAAAAAATGTTTCAGTACCTGGGATACTGCATGAGCTAATCATATATTTTTTTTTTTAAATTTAGCGAAATTTTGTTGAATCATGTTACTTGCGCTTTAACATTATTAATGATGGAATATAAATTTACTTTATACAGTTTAGTCATAAGTCATCTCATGCTAGCTGACTGATTGAAGATGAATCCTCAAAGACTATTGTTTCGGAAGACAGATTGTAATCAAAACTTTGTTTGACATATTCCTTGAATCAATTAGTCCTGTTTTTATAGATAGTGTTGATAAACGCAAGGCTGTAGGTCATATATATTATAATGAAAATTGTCCGAAGCTTTTTGTTAATGAAATATGGAAACAAACAATGACGTCTAGGTCAAAATGTCCAAAATTGCTTGACGATTATTGTTGACTTTATACTCATCCAATGTTGCTCATCGTATGACAGAAAAAAAACATCAATATAATGTCATATCCACTACATTCATCAGGCCTGATACTATGTAATCTTTGACTAACTAATCCAACCGAATGTAACTTAACCCTTTCACGGCGATGAGGTCCACGGGTGGACCCCACTATATTGTAACAAGAAACTTAATAGAAAAACACTTCTCTTTCTTATATTCTTAGACAGAAGAGTACACGTAAGATTTTATCTGCTCTGCCTTCGCTATTTTTAAAATCATTTATTACATAGCGTGATGCTTCTAGTTAAAACAATCAAGACAAAAAAAATTCCTACAATCAAAGCAGATTAATAATGAAAAATAGAGTATGCACCTATGTATGATGAAGTCATATAACAGCGACGGTAGTGAAAGAGGACGAGAAAGAGATCATAACAGCATCTAATAGAGTCAAAGATAATGTAACGAAAAGAATGTAAAAGAAAAAAACTTGAAATTTTGTTTCTTTATTTCGTTCCTACTCTAATATATGTAACAGAGACAAAAGAAACTTGAGCAACTATTTAGTTCGACGTGATTGAAGATCTTCTATGCGATGATACAACCAACAAAGCGAAAAACAAATAGCTGCATATACCGAAAGTATCAATGAGCACATTTACGGAGCGTGGACACGCATGATAAGTAGTATGTTGAAGCTATTCTTCTCGAAAAACTGAATCGCCGTAAAAGGGTTAACTGATTAAATAAATGAAATATGACTAGTACATGCAGTATCTAAGGTACCGAAACATTTTTTCGAAAAAGACTTTAAAAAAACTTTTAACAAATTGTTAGAAAGGATAGAATTTGGCATAACTAATAATGGCAACTATCCTCAACATTTGATAAAATAAAATTAAAAATATCTTCTTGTCTTTATATTTTTATTTAACGCTCTGAGAACTTTTGGTCAGATCTAAGTATAATCTGATCCTAACCATATTCTACAGCTAAAAAATCACTCATACTTTCATATCTTGTGTTCTTATTTTGAAACCTCAATCACATAGACAGTATTTTTTGATCAGTGAATTCTTTACAACTTGTACATGTTCCAAAGATTTCAGAAGACCTTTCGATCATAATCTGTTGTAGTCAAGATTAACATTTTGTGAAATTTAATTGAAATTCGATTAAAAACATTTATTCTGAGAGGATGCCTTGCATAAAATGTCTTTTGGAAAATTCCAAGCAGAAGCATCAAGGCAAAAATGTTTTCAATTCTCATTCAGTCTTTCCTATTGTAAGTATCAACTCATTCATAACTCTACTATCTTTGATTTTATGTAACAATTTCCACAAACGTAGAAACCTTTTTAGGTCTTTCAAACAATCAACCAAAACTGAATGCATATGCAAGTTGGAGTGCCAATGCAATCACGTTCGCAATAAGCACTATAATTGGCTCACAACCTTACAGCATCTTTGTTAATACAAATGACACTGTCTATGTGCCTAATCAACAAACGGGTCAAATTCATATTTGGCCTAGTGGTAATATTAATTCAACACGAACAGTTACCACTATCGGGTTAGCTGTCTATTCCATTTTTGTTGCAACTAACGGTGACATTTATGTTGATAATGGTATCATAAATGGCCGAGTCCTGAAATACACATTGAATATAAACGCCAGCGTTGTTGCCATGCGTGTCGGTCACAAATGTTATGGACTGGCTGTTGGTATCAATGATATGTTATACTGTTCTATTCGTGATTTTCACCAAGTTGTTGCCAAATCGTTGAATGATATTGCGAATGTCTTAACAACTGTTGCTGGTACAGGCTGTCCAGGATCATCTTCACATATGCTTAGTTATCCTTATGGAATTTATGTCGATATCAATTTAGATTTGTATATAGCAGACTCTGAGAACAACCGAATTCAACTTTTTCGAGCAGGACAATCAACTGGAATTACAGTTGCAGGAAATGGATCATTGAATGTCACAATCACGCTCAATCGACCAACTGGAATTGCATTAGATGCTGATAAATATTTATTTATTGTGGATTCTCTTAATCAACGGATCATTGGTTCTTCAAAAAATGGCTTTCGATGTGTAGCTGGATGTACTGCTACGGCAGGTTCAGCATCAAATCAATTATCATCTCCCATCAGTATGACTTTTGATAGTTATGGGAATATCTTCGTCGCTGATACGAATAATAATCGAATCCAAAAATTTATTTTAGTAAACCAAAGTTTAAGTAAGTGTGCACCAATTGTTAACATGTCTTATGCTTCTACAATTTTTCTATGAAATTAACTTTGAGAATGGAATCAAAAGGGTTAATTACAAAAAAAATTTCGAGGATATGTGTATTCGAATGTAAATGATGATGATTTATGAGCATCATTGTGTCAGTTTCGAAGTTGAAAAGATTAATTTTTTCTAATGTTTTTATCGTTTCTAATGAAGTTAATCTTTCTGCATAACGTAAACCAATTAATAATCGAACATGTAAGATATTCACAAATATTTTTTTCCTATTAATTCAAAATTTTACGAAATGTTTTTCAAAAAAGCAGGTACAAAATGGATTTATTAGTTTTTTCAAGTATTGTATATAAAACTATAAGTCACTACGTTGTATCATAAAAAAATATAGCCATGGCAATTTCTACGAGTCTATTGATTGGTATTGCTTTATTCCATTTTAGTTCCTTCATATAATCAACCAAAATTGAGCGCATATGCAACTTGGAATCCAAATGCACTGACAGTGGCAGCAAAAACTACAATTGGAATAATTCCTTATGGCATTTTTGTTAATAGGAATAATACTGTCTATGTTGCTACTTTTCACACTGGTCAAATTCATGCTTTGATGAACGATAGTATTAATTCGACAATAATAATTTCCAGCAACGGATCATCTGCATATTCCATCTTTTCTACAATGAATGGAGATATATTTTTTTCTTCTTACTATATCCCACTATATCGAATTCAAAAATGGACATTGAATACAAATACTACAAGCATCTTGATGCAAGTTTCTTCATCATGCTATGGTCTGTTTGTGGATGTTAGCAACACTTTATACTGTTCAATGGGTAACTATCATCAAGTTGTGAAACGATGGCTAAATGATCAGGTGAACACAACGACGACTGTAGCTGGTAACGGTACTTCTGGTTCTTCTTCAAATCTTCTTTCTAATCCCCGAGGGATATTTGTCGATGTTAACTTTGATCTATACGTGGCAGATTATTCGAATAATCGAATCCAACTGTTTCGATTGGGTCGATCAACCGGAATCACAGTTGCAGGAAATGGATCATTGAATGTCACAATCACACTGAATCGACCAACTGGAATCGCCTTAGATGCTGATAACTACCTATTTATTGTGGATTCTCTCAATCACAGGATTGTTGGATCTTCAAGAAATGGTTTTCGATGTGTAATTGGATGTACTGGTTCATCAGGTTCAGAATTCAATCAATTATCATCTCCTTTCAGCATGGCTTTTGATAGTTATGGAAACATCTTTGTCACTGACACGAATAATAATCGAATCCAAAAATTTAATTTAGTAAACCAAAGTGCGGGTAAATTTGCTACAATTGTTAATATTTCTTACGTTTATTTAGATTTACTCTGAAGATCATTGTCAAAACCAGATAAAAAGGGTTAATGACAAAAACAAACTTTTAAGAATACATTCACTTGAATATAAATAGTGAAGTCTTTCTAGTCAGCAGTAACGTAAATGTGAGAGGTCTAGATGCGTTGTTTAAAATTTTTGGGCGAAGATTTGTCCATCTTCTTGCGAATCGAATTTATTTTTTAACTTTATTTGTACAATCAATATTTGCCAAAGTTTATGAGCATCATTGTCTCAATTTCGAAGTTAAAAATGTTAATTTTTTCTAATGTTCTTATCATTTCTGATAAAGTTTATCTTTCGAAATAACTTCAACAAATTTATAATCGAACATGAAACATATTCACAATTTTTTTTCCGTTAATTCAAAATTTTATCAGATAGTTTTTAGAGAAGTAGATACAAAATGGATTTCATAGTTTTCCCAGTTACCGTATATAATTTACAAGTACTACTCGTCAAGGATAACTCGTTGAACCCTCGTCCAAAGCCATTCTATCTATTTTGAGAATCATTATCACATAATTCGTCGATAAATGTAATACTATAGTCATCTGAATCGGAACAAAGTCTTCACATTTTATGATTTTCAAAAACAACACTATGAATTTCAAATTCGAAATATATCAAGCATCCGCATTTATCATATCATAGATAACATTTTTAGATTTTTATGGAACATTAATAAACTCCTGACATTTTAGTCGCTTAGGCTACAGTTAGCATACTTCTTTCCAAAAATATCCTAGACTTGGTTCAAAGTTTACGCAAGAGAAGTTCATATTAACCTTGTAAATGAATGATGGATTGCCTGTCACCGTGTTTACAAAGCATCACTTACGACTGATGAATACCCTCATTTTATCTTATTTTCAAACTAAACGCAAACAAAAAGAGAAGCAAAAAACTAAACCAAAGAAAAAAATACAGAAATAAATATGCTGAAGAAAACACATGTGACGATAGAGATTTAGTTTTGTATTGTTTGTGCACCAAACCTTCCAAATATGTTCCTTTTTTTCCGATGGAAGCACATTCTCAGTTTCCATAAATCGTGTAAGGCCGTTAAAAGTTTGTGAAAACATCTTTCTTGTTTTGAATGTCTGCTTCAGCAGCTAATAGTTCAGTGTTGCTCACAATCTAAAAAATTTATGCCTGACTGCGTACAAACGGTTATGAGGTTTAAAATAAAACTCTTCACAAGCGAAAAGCAAAAACTAAGCACATTTTACGTACTCTTTGTGGTAAAGTGCCTTCAGACGAACTGATTAGGATATTTCTGTAGTATTCGACTAGTATTGTTTTTAAAACTATGTTTATGTTGAATTTATATCAATTACTGTCCATCATGCATGTAGAATCATCTCAATTTATTAAGTTTATGCTCGTTTGCGAAATATTTCATGAGCAATAGATCATCTACGTTTGTTAGTAAGTCTTCTGCTTATGAATAGATTTGGATACTGTCAAAAAATAATAATTTATACATAAATATGAGATGATCTAAAAGTTGCGAAGTGATATGTAGATAATTCTTCAGTGTGGATTTAATTTATTCATGGATGATTATCATGATCAAATTTTCTAGACAAGTGTTTCTGTATATGTCTGAAGGTATGTTAAATTGGTAAAAGTCTATTGTAGATTTATCAAATGAGTTTGCAAGGCACATTAAGCTAGTAGTTAAATAAGTAATGAAAAGGAAAGCAATGATGATATATCCGGAAAAAAAATTAGAAAATGATTAGTTTGTCAATCAGTAAGAAATAAATAGAATATGCCACAACAACTAAAGCAAATTAAACTACTATTCGAAATGCAAGGATAGAAGGCACAACGTTTGTGCGACAATTGAATGCTATTAGAAAAGAATTACAAATGTTCCAGCATTCTTCAATTAAGACATATCGTATTGCTATAATGAGCTGAAAAAAATGTAAAAGTTCCACATTTAATATATTAAGAACTGTGCTGAAAAGTTATTTATATACCGCTATATCAAACTGATCTTTAGCTTTCGAGAGAAAATTCTCTGATTTACAAGAAAATAATTCTCGTTGATCATAGGGAAGTTCAAGTTTCGTTGGCAGCTATCCATCGTAATTTCAATTTCGTTATCTTTCTAAAAAATTAGCATTATATTGCAATTTCTAAATATTAGAATCTCGCTGAAATTTTTTCGAAATATCTGGTAGATTATCTACAGATCTTCACAAACGAGTGACTAGTCGATTCCCCTGCCAAATACAAAAGCATCAGAGCAAAATACTTGATAAGTTGAAGACTGGATATTGAAAACAACGCATGCAAATATACATGTAAGAGCACAAATTCATTATATTTCATATGATCTTTCCCTCAGTCGACGAAATAAGAAAAATGTCTGGTGATCTCATTTTTATATTTTACCATCTCATTTATGCAATATTCCTTAAAGAACCCATCGTTTACTATTGTTTGTCAATATCCTATTTTGTAATTATTTTGGACACATTAGTTTAAGACCTTTATCTATCTGAACTACTATGAAACACTTGATTGGTCGAACTTTCAGCCCGAAAATATCTCATTTTTTAAAAGTTCGACATCAAGAAGACCTAAATGACTGAGTTTCTATCATGGCGAGGTGTACCTATTTCCAACTACCTCTAGCTACCCTTAACTAGCCATAACTAGTTTTAATGAGACTTATGTGTTATTTACTAGAATTAACCAATTATAGTTATTCTTGATTTGGGTGGACTACATTTCTTCT
>JAJEKB010021277.1:1546100-1591675 GCA_022393335.1 Macrotrachela quadricornifera | reverse complement strand
TTAACCAATTATAGTTATTCTTGATTTGGGTGGACTACATTTCTTCTTGTCTCAATCCGAACTCCAGACATATGTCCGCTCGTTTGGCATTGAGTTTTTCTTCTCATAGATTGATGACAGTAGTTTGTAAACAACTGTGCACAGGAGATCGTAATAGAAAAGTAAAGAAATCGATGTGATTTTTCTGGATGTTCGGAATAGAATGCTGCTTGCTATATAAGATATCGAGTCAGAGATCTTAATGAAAAGAGTCACATGTTGCATATATATGCTAGGAGTACTGTTTACAAAAAAAACTAAAAGAATAGAAAGATCTTAATAAAGCATTTGAAAAAGAATTTACTAAGTGATCGAGATGGATATTAAAACTTTTGTTTCTGTTTTTATACATAAGAATGATTGTAAGATAAGCATGCTACTTCGTATTCTCTGAAAAATCAGTAAACTTTAAATTCTTTTGAATTTCTTTTCTTATTCATCTTAAACATCCTGTGCCTTTCATTACGAACTTCCGAGCATTTTCGTTCCGATCTCCGGTCAAGATTTCTCTGTTCAACCACTTATAGCCTGTTACCAGGATTCATTCCAAATATCCTCTGTTTTCTTTTATTCTATCGGGTTCTACCATTATAAAAAGCATTCCGAAATTCTATCTTTTTTTTTGCGTCCAGAGATCGTGATGGTCTACTTCAATCGGAGTTCATCATGAAAAGCCAACACGAATCGTAACGTTTTTCTTGATTTCAGCTAACTTACTTTACTCTGACCTTTCGCTCGGAGAAAACACAAACAAAATTGCTTTTTTCTATATAAGCCTCCATTCAGTCAAGGAAATGAAAATAAGACATTTCGCACCAACTTTTCATTACAATTTCTGATACAATATGTTCGTTACGATCTTCAGAATTAAGCGAATAGAATTTCAGAATGTTAATAAGCAAATAACATTATGTTAGCATTCACAAATCTTTTACCGAATAGGCCCTGGTTATCTTAAATGTCTAATAAAGAATTATTTTGTCTCAAGAATCGAATCATTCAATGTTTTCTCAATGTATCTTAACTCTCATTTATTGAACTTACGATAGAACCTTTAAATTAAACAAACCAAATAGATGTATCTTATTTGTGTTCCACTCGAAAAATGACTCGACATTTATTAATATGCTCAATAAGAAGAAGCTAAAAAAGACGGGAACCATTTAAAAAATGCTACAAATAGAATACAGTACATTGTAGTGTAGAAAGACTCAAAAACAAGACTTCAAGTAGTTAGTTCGTATTTCTACATGTTTCTGTATAAATCTTATCTTAAGATCTGGCGTGTCGTAATCAACAAAGAAAAATTTTTATATTAGAACCAATTTCAAATATGGATTCACGATCTTCAACTATCCTTAAGTCAAGTTTAAAATAACAAGAAGTACATTAAAAAAATTTTTATTGATTTCGAATATATATTTTCTGTGCTCGATAATAATCACTCCTGTTTCATAAGAAACTATGCTCTATTAATTTATCATTAATTACTAATTACTAATATTGAAAAACCAATCTCAGATTTGTATTCCCCCATAGTCACTTAACTTTCGTAGAGTTTTATCAGAGACAGTTCATATTATTCCAAATCAAACTAGTTTGGACTTATCGACATTCAATTACCTCCGATTAAACTTTTCAAGAAAAATAATAAAACAATCTACAACTTGTTTATTGACTTACTATTAATCTTCGTAGCGTTTTTAAATCGAATATCATAAATTTTCGATATTAATCTAACTAAAACCGTTTTTCGATTAGTTTACATGCACAAACAATACAGACAAACTTTAGAAACAAGCATATGTGTGAAATCACAAGGTTATAGTGTATCATATGGTCTCTCCTTCAATACAAGAAAAAAAAATGTCATGTTCTTTCGAAAAAACACTTTGCGGTCAAAAACATATTTTAAAAAAAATTTACGACAACTAATCATACCAATCGATTCCTTGACCCCCAAAACCATTAGTCAAACTTTATAAAATATAGAAGTTCATAAGGGCCTACGGGCACTTGAGTATGGTGGTCTTCGAGGCCTCAGTGAGCAAAACATACAAGATTTAAGACCATGTTTCTTTGATCCCGGTAGGCAAATGTATTTTAGTTCTCTCCATATGATACACCGTTCAGTCGACGGTAAAAAGGAAATAATTATGTTCTTTTGAAAATCATTGAACTTATCTATACTTTTGATTCTACTTGTTCTCAGAGATAAAAGTAGCTGAAGTTCATAATCTTATGATAAAATTGAGCTGAAAAAAAAAGAAAAGATTTCGATTTTGATTGCTCTAAATAATAATAAATATTGCAGATGAAACCACAACATCCCAAACAACATCAGTGACAATTGGAAAGACTGATGTTGATATTAATCTGTCGACAACTATGCTAGCAGAAAATCTTCCAACAAGTACTCCAACTACCTCACAAGAACAAGGTTAGTCAATTTTCCCTATTAGTACCATATCTTCATCCAGCAAATATTGGCATATTTTCTCTGTTTTTACCATTATATAGTATGTTTCTCGACATTAATAAATTTTCTTTTTATTTTTCGAAAACAATTCAATCGATTTAGCATCGCTATCTAAATAATTCTATTGGTTTCTTTTTCAGAGCCAACTACTGTTTTAACAATAGTCGAAACAACTTCTACTACTAGCTCACATGGTAAATATCATCTTTTTCTTTTTCATCTTTAAGAGAAAATTTTATGCTGATAGTTTCTACTTTAATTAATTTATCATCTATAATTGAAACAATCCAACTAGACGTATGACAGTTCCCGATGAAAGAACTGAACTGGTTCAAATAACCAGTTCTTTTAAAAAGAACTGGTCCCACCACCCAATTCTTAGAAAAAGAACCAGTTCTAGAACTGGTGAACTGTCACACACCTAAATCCAACCCACTGAAACCACGTTAACCAACTATAGTTATTCTTGATTTGGGTGAACCACGTTTCTTCTCGTTTCATTTCGGGCTTCGGACATATGTCCGAGTGTTCAGAATGGAATGTTTATTCTCACAGTCTGAAGACAATAGTCCGTAAACAACTGTACACAGAAGATCGTAATACAAAAGTACAGAAATCGGAATAGAATGCTCCCTTGTTATATATGATGTTGAGCCACAGATCCTAATAAACAGGATCACATGTTCCGAATATATACTAGGAGAACTTTTCACAAAACAAAAATCAAAAGCATGGAAAGAATTTTATAAAAAGTTTGGAAAAGAATTTATTAAGAGATTAAGATGGATATTAAGACTTTTGTTTCTGTTTTTATACATAAGAATGATTGTAAGATAAGTATACTACTTCGTATTCTCTGAAAAATCAGTAAACTTCAAATTCTTTTGAATTTTTTTTCTTATTCATCTTAAATATCTTGTACCCATAGTGACGACTCTCATGTATTTATCATTACGAACTACCGAGCATTTTCGTTCCGAATTTTTGTCAAGATTTCGTTGTTCAAACACTAACTGACTGTTGTCAAGGTTCTTTACGACCTTTTGGACAGATTTCATTCCGAATATCCTGTATTTTCTTATATTTCATTAACTTCTGCCATTAGAAAAAGCATTCCAAAATCCTATCTTTTTTCTTGCGCGCGAAGACCGTAGCGGTCTACTTCAAACAGAGTTCGTAATGGGATACCAAGACGAAACGTAACGTTCTTCTTTATTTCAGCTAACTTACTTTAGCCTGACCATTGATTCTAAGGAAACGCTCACACAAAATTACTTTTTTTTCTATATAACCCACCGTTCAGTCAAGAAAACAAAAATGAAACATTTTGCATCAACGATTCATTATGATTTCCGGAATACTCTGTTTGTTAAGATTTCCAGATATAAGAAAACGATATGATGTTCGCAATTAAACGAACAGAAGTACAAAATGACAACAAGCAAATAACATCATGTTAACATTCAAAAATCTTTTACTGAATAGGCTTTAGTTACCTTAAATGTGTAATAAAAAATTATTTTGCCTCAAGAACCGGATCATTCAACATTTTCTCAAGATATCTCAACTCTCACTTATTAAACTAACGATAAAACTTTTAAATCAATGTCTACTCGATTGCCCACTCACGACTACCCGTTTCCATATTACTGCAACTTTGAAGCGAGTAGATGCATTTTATTTGAGTTCTTCTCAGAAAGTTATAGGACATTTATTAATACGCTTATTAGGAAGAAACTAAACAAACGAGAACCATTTAAATATTGCTATAAATAGAGTAGACTACATTGTAGCCTAGAAAAGATCTTCATTTATTTTGAATATTATTTTACGGTTAATGTCTAGAAAGACTCTAAAATAGGACTTCAAGCAGTTAGTTCGTATTTCTACATATTTCTGAATAAATCTTACCTAAAGATCTGACATATCGTAATCAACAAAGAAAACTATTTATATTAGAACCAATTTCAAACACGGATTCCACGACCTTCGACTATCCTTAAATCCAGTTTACAATAACAAGAAGTACATCAAAAAAGTTTTTATTGGTTTCGAATGTGCATTTTCTGTGCCCAATGCTAACCACTCCAGTTTTATAAGAAACTATGCTCTATTAATTTATAATTAGTGAATAATTACTAATATTGAAAAACCAACCTCAGATTTGTATTCCCCATAGTCACTTAACTTTCGTAGAATTTTATCAGAGACAGTTCATATTATTCCAAATCAAACTAGTTTGGACTTATTGATCCACGATTACCTTCGGTTAAACTTTTCAAGAAAAATAATAAAACAATCTACAACTTGTTTATTTACTTCCTATTAATCGTCGTAGAATTTTTAGATAGAATATCATAAATTTTCGATATTAATCTAACTAAAACCGTTTTTCGATTGGTTTACATCCGCAAACAATACAAACAAATTTTCGAAACAAGCATATGTGTAAAAACACAAAGTTATGGTGCGGTATATGATCTCTCCTTTAATATAAGAAAAAAAATGTCATGTTCTTTCGAAAGAACACTTTGTGTGGTCGTAAACATATTTTTAAAAATTTTACGACAATTAATCATACCAACCGATTCCTTGACCCCCAGAAACCTTTAGTCAAACTTTATAAAATATAAAAGTTCATAAGGATCTACGGGCACCTGAGTACTATACTTTCGATTGCACTTCTTCCCAGAGAGAAAAGCGGATGAAGTTTATAATATTATGATAAAAATGAAGAAAAATAAGAAAAGATTTAGATTTTATTGCTCTAAATAATAATGAATATTGCAGATGAAACCACACTATCTCAAACAACACCAGTAACAATTGGAAAGACTGATGTTGATATTAATCTGTCGACAACTATGCTAACAGAAAATCTTCCAACAAGTACTCCAACTACCTCACAAGAACTAGGTTAGTCAATTTTTCCTATTAGTATCATATTTTCTCTGTTTTTACCATTATATAGTATGTTTCTCGACATTAATAAATTTTCTTTTTATTTTTCGAAAACAATTCAATCGATTTAGCATCGCTATCTAAATAACTCTATTGGTTTCTTTTTCAGAACCAACTACTATTTTAACAATAGTCCAATCAACTTCTACTATCAGCTCAGATGGTAAATATCATCTTTCTCTTTTTCGTCTGTAAGGAAAAACTTTATGATGATAGATTCCACTTCAATTAATTTATCATCCACAACAGAAACAATCCAACTAGGCGTATGACAGTTTCCGATGAAAGAACTGAACTGGTTCCTCCACGCAGTTCATAGATAAAGAAAGAGTTCTAGAAGTGGCGAACTGTCACAAATCTAAATCCAACCCACTGAAACCACGTTAACCAACTATAGTTATTCTTGATTTTGGTGAATTACGTTTCTTCTCGTTTCATTCCGGACTCTGGACATATGTTCGAGTGTTCAGAATAAAATTTTTATTCTCATAGTCTGAAGAAAATAGTCCGTAGACAACTGTACACAGAAGATCGTAATACAAAAGTACAGAAATCGGAATAGAATGCTCCCTTGTTATATATGATGTTGAGCCAGAGATCCTAATGAACAGGATCACATGTTCCAAATATATGCTAGGAGTACTTTTCACAAAACAAAATCAAAAGCATAAGAAGAATTTTATAAAAAGTTTGGAGAAGAATTATTTTATCAGGAGGTTGAGATGGATATTAAGACTTGAGAATACATCCTATTCCGTGATGTTGAACATTAGTGGAACCAGTTCCGCTTAGGATCTAGTTACATACGGTTCCGGAAACAGATATTAACATAAGACGATTCAATTCCATCATCAGAGGGAATTCCTAAGAATTCCGTCTGATTGCGGAATCATATATGCATTAGAATATTATCAGAGACAGTTCATATTATTCCAAATCAAACTAGTTTGGATTTATCGATCTTCGAGTAACTTCGGTTAAACTTTTCAAGAAAAATAATAAAACAATCTACAACTTGTTTATTTACTTCCTATTAATCGTCGTAGAATTTTTAGATAGAATATCATAAATTTTCAATATTAATCTAACTAACACCGTTTTTCGATTAGTTTACATGCACAAACAATACAGACAAACTTCAGAAACAAGCATATGTGTAAAAACAAAGTTATTGTCGGTTATATGATCTCTCTTTGAACACAAGAAAAAAAATGTGATGCTCTTTCGAAAAAAGATTTGTGGTCAAAAACATATTTAAAAAAATTTTACGACAAATAATCATACCAATCGATTCCTTGACCCCCAAAACCTTTAGTTAAACTTTATAAAATATAAAAGTTCATAAGGATCTACGGGCACCTGAGTACTATACTTTCGATTGCACTTCTTCTCAAAGATAAAAGCGGATGAAGTTCATAATTTAATGATAAAACTGAGCTAAAAAAAGAAGAAAAGATTTAAATTTTGTTGCTCTAAATAATAATGAATATTGTAGATGAAACCACAACATCTCAAACAACATCAGTAACAATTGGAAAGACTGATGGTGATATTGATCTGTCGACAACTATGGCAGCAGAAAATCTTGCAACAAGTACTCCAACTACCTCACAAGGACAAGGTTAGTAATGTTTCCCTATTAGTATCATATTTTCTCTGTTTTTACCGTCATATTGGATGTTTCTCGGCATTAATAATTTTTCGAAAACAATTCAATCGATTTAGCATCGCTATCTAAATAATTCTATTTATTTCTTTTTCAGAACCAACTACTATTTTAACAATAGTCCAATCAACTTCTACTATCAGCTCAGATGGTAAATATCATCTTTTTCTTTTTCATCTGTGAGAGAAAATTTTATGTTGATAGATTCCACTTCAATTAATCTATCATCCACAATTGAAACAATTCAACCCACTGAAACCACATTAACTAAAATAACAAGTTGTTTATACTGTTCAATCTAGTTATTGAAAATTTTTTCTTGGTCTTTAGATAGCCCATCATCAGATTATTTTATTCCAAATCAGTGCTCTGATCCTTCACGTATAGGCCTCAATTGTTCAATATCCAAGTCTCTCTGCGATATGTTAAAACCTTGTCATAATAACGGTACTTGTTACGAGAATACTGCTGAATCGAGCGAATTTTTTTGCATATGTCCATCGGGTTTCAATGGTACTTTTTGTGAACATGATCATCGACCTTGTCAACCAAATACATGTTGGCATAACGGTATTCTTCTTTCTGTTATAAATAGATCGTGATACAATATATCGCTTTTAGGTACTTGTAATGAAACATCGAATGGCGGATTTATTTGTAAATGTCTAGATGGTTGGTGCGGTCAACATTGTGAGGAAAAGGTTAATTACTGTGAACATAATCCTTGCAAGAACAATGCTGTTTGTCGACCCTTATTTCTTAACTACACTTGTGAGTGTCTTGGTAATGGTTATTCAGGTCAACACTGTGAAATTGTAGCAAATAAAGTTCTCATCTCTAAGTTTGTGTCAAAATCGTTTGCTTATGTAGTTATTATTGCATTGGTTAGTATGGCGATGTTTCTTATTATTATTGATACATTGAAACACTGTTTTGGCATTGATCCAACTCGAGTAGAGCTGGAACGTTATCGAGGAGAAAAACGAATGAAACGACGAAAACCAATCATTCAACGATTTACTTATGTCAATGCACCTTCATTGACACCATCTGAATAGTCCATTTCTACGACAGTACAATCAGCACTCTAAAACTATCGATTTGCAGAAACTTTGTCCTTTCGTTATTCTTTACTTGCAAAAAAAAATACATTATTCAAATCACTCATATTAATTATTTTTTTTAAACACTTAACATCATTCATTTTCGTGGAAGGAGTCGATGATAAATCTCAGTAATATTATCACTAGAATTTTGCTATACTTCGAACATGCCAAAAGTAATAGAGCCGATTCTGTAATATTTTACAGAAAATTTTAGAAAATTTAAAGCAAAAGTTTGAATACTCTTAAGTTTTCTGCTACTTTTGTAAATCTTCAGTCTGAAACTACACAAGAACTAAATACATGCACAGAAAAAAACAAACAGAACAGGTGTGTTTCACATGTATAAATGAAGGTAAATACCAAAGAAGTTGAAAAAAAAGAGAAGAGAGAAAAAACTAAAAGGAAATAAAAAGAAGAAAACAGAAATATTACGTTGAAAACAGTATAGCACATTGTTTCCAAGATAGATTATAATACGATCAAAACTATTCACTTCTTTTCAAATGAATAAAGAATATTTTCGTTTCTATATTAAAGTGTGTACTGCACTTTCTATTCCACTAATAGTTATTTATAATGAATTACGCAATGTCTTCGGTGATGAAGTTCATACTCTCAGAATTGTTCAAAGATGGTCAAGAAGAAGTTGAAGACGAAGAAAAACCTGGCAGGACCTCTAACGGGGACAGCATCTGAAAATATTAGACATATTCGCGAACTTATTAATGATGATCCTTATGTTACAGTTGATGAACTCGGACCATAAAGTGATTTAAGCCATAGAACCGTTCAACGAATTAAATATTTGACAAACTTTCAAAAACCTGAACGAGTATGAATGTATGAAGGAAACTTGTTAAAATTTGAACAAGTTGTTTGGAGATTATGCGATGTAGTAACAGATGATAAGTTATGGTTTTATCATAAGCAAATCGGTTGAAAATCATCGAATGTTGTCTGGATAGCAAATGAAGATCTTCCTCCAACGATAGTTTGATGTAGTCATTTTACTCCGGAAATTCTCCTATGAATTCTTTTCAAGTCAACTGATCCAATTTTGATTCATTTCTGTTAAACGTGGACAAACAATCGATCATCATTATTACAATAATAATTGTTTGCGACTAGTTATTGATGAAATTAAGAAATAACAACCTTTCTTCGATGTTCAATCAATTAAATTTCATCATGATAATGGAAAAACACATCTTCATGAAGATGTAGTCAATTATTTTCAATCGGATGGCGTAACATCTATCTAATTTTCTAGATTTGGCTTCATGCAATATTTGATTGTTTGATTTAATCGAACAAAATCTAGGCAATTAGGATGATTCAGAATCGTTGCATGAAGCTGTTATCAAATTTATGAAATCGTTGAATAAAGAAGAGTATAAAAATAAAACTTTTGATAAATGAATTCAACGAATACATTTGTGTGTAAACAACCACGGTAATTATTTTGAAAATTTGATGTAATAAAAGCATGATAAACATGTTTCCGAAGAAATTTTTTTTGTCAATCACTCCTTGTTTTTTGTTTTGTTTCCAATATCATAGAGTTGATGTACGATGTTATCACTAATTGTCTATGTCATGAACAAAATTAAATCTGATCATGATTTAAATCATTGACTTAGATAGTGAATATTTTCTTTAAATGAATTTACTGTAAAAGATTTAACTATATTCTATTTTTCGAAAGATGTACATGTTTAAATAGTCTTATAATAAATCAACAATAATATTTTAATATTTCTACGCATTTTTTAGTTTTATCATTTACAATAACTACTCAACGTTTTTCTGTTTCTTTCATATGTTTATGCAATTACTCTGCACCATTTTTTGTGACACAAATATTTTCTTTTTTCTTTTCTTTTGTGCGATAAATTTTTAGTTTCTATGCGAAAGTCGTTTATTTTTTCTTTCTCTTACCCTATATTACAGGTGACTTCTATTGTAAAATACTAAAAACATCGATAAAACAGAAGAATGAAGACAACTACTTCGACCGTCAACAATAATAATAATGTTTCATCTAAATATCATACAGTGGCTATTTGTGCAGATCTTCCAAAGATCGATAAAGATTATAATAGTGAAGAAATTAAAGATCATCCACCTGCTAATTATTGGATTGATAAGATGAATGAGAAAGTCGACAAAGAGTATTGTAACGTTCAACATATCATTGCTAATGGCCCTCGTAAGTGAATTGAAACATTGTTATTATTTTTTTTTTATATCTATAAATTTTCTTATGTTTAGATACATCATTAAATGAGAATCATGCAATTTTTTCGTCCTTTCTTTTTGCTTATAACTCTCATGAAGATATTGTACTTTCTCCTGATGATATTTGGCTGATGATTTGCGTCTATTTTTCGCAATATGTAAATGAGAATGCTGAGCAACTTCGAGCACTTTTTGTCGATCATAATGATCGACAAATGTTAACTATCGTACAGATAGGTTTGGTTGAACCTAAGTAAGTTTTTTGAATTTTGTAAACGAAAAAATATGAAAATATTTTTTATTTTTCTAGTTGGAATGATTTTCTTGAGCGTATACGAATAGAAATAGGAAAAAATGTAAAAAATGATGTTATAAAAATGTTAACATCAAATTTTTCAACAACAACCAATGTCGAATCTCTTCTTTCATGTGTAGCTATCATGGATACGTTTCAAAAATATTTCGAATATAAATGTTATATTACAAGATGTGGTATTCGTAATGTTCATTTTATGGGTACATTAGATGATTGGCATCTTCTACGAAAAAAAACTGAAGAACTTAAAATGTTTACTATGTCCAATTCGGATAATTTTGGTAGTTATATTGATGGTTTATTACCTATCATTGATCAATTTATTCATACCTATCAGGGTAATGTAGATAATGAGTTCTGGAATAAAGTCATGGATATTGAGCATGTGGGTCTTGGAAGATCAGGTGGAAAGTAAGTATTTAACATTGAAGATTGATAATACAGTCGAACTTTGAGATAGAACCAATACTTGTAGCTCATATATTAGTCCGAAAACTAGAAATAATCGATAAAATTAAGCAGACAATTAACTCAAATGAGATATCAATGAATTTTTCTTCACAAGTTGAGTACATAGAAAAAAGAACTGATAGTTTGATAAAATTCTCAGTTTCTTTCATTTATTGATCTTTATTCTACATTTTCAGATGGCCGGGAACATATGTAAGTGGATGGTTTCTTCGACTTTGTTATGGATTACATACAAAGGAATACAGTGAAATTAAACAAATTAAACTTAATTTATTTAATGTACCCGTTCTAGTCGAAAATGAAATGACTAATCAATCAAAAACATGTTATGTAATTGGAGGTTTTCATGGAGTTGAATCATGTGATGGACGTCATAAACCAGTAATGAGCCTTGCCATCATAGAAGATACTAGTACAATCAAACCTTTGAAACAAAATTAATTTTTGTGTATTACATAATCATCGATTCTTTTTTTTTTTCTGGAAAGAAACTATTTCATTGTACGTTCGATATGAGAAAATAAAAATACTATGAATTTTTCCTTTGTCTAAATATGTTAATTAGTGAATAAATTAAAAGAAATGACGTTCTATCAAATATTTGCATTTCAACAAAGACGCTTTTCATAATGATCAATTCAATCATCCACAATGATAATGTTTAGAGTAAACTTACACTCAATCAAATATTGAAATCAACTGGCAAAAAAGATACGAAGAATTTTCATACCATTTCTATCCATGTAATGAGAAAGCATCTCAATATTCATAAGAGGATTTTAGTTGAATTCAACTTTCAAGTTTTATAATACTGGCAAAAAGTAAGTAATCGCATGATAGCCGTTATTTTTTAGTTAATATCACATATTGTTTGCTGTATTCGTGACATTACTTAAGATAGAATGAGTCATTAATGAATAAATATAATTGCCTTCAGTTATTTAGATATACAACAGTCGCATGTGTTCAATAAAATGCCGACACTATCAGAGTCAACATCGGTGACAACAATATCCAATTTACCATCATTATTGAAATCTCCTGAAGCAATTGACTTTGGAATACTATTAACTCCAGTTGAAAAAGTCATTTGTGTTAGAAATGTTCCATTACCAATACCGAGCAATATACCTACGTTGTGCGCATTACTATTGCTTACAGCAAGATCTTGTTCACCATCATTATTAAAATCACTAATAACAATGGAGAATGGTCCACTATAAGTTCCAGTCGACAATTGAATTTGTTCTTCAAAAGTTCCATCACCATTTCCAAACATTATACCTATATTAGATTTATCTGTATTCGCCGTAGCAAGATCCAATTGATTGTCATTATTAAAGTCATTCACAGCGATATAGTTAGGATAACTATGAAGTCCAGTAGAATATATGGTTGGTACGGCAAAATCTTCATTATTAATATTAAGTAGAATACCCACACGACCCTCTGTATTTCCAGCACTAGCAGCGAGATCCAATCGGCCATCATTATTGAAATCACCGGTAGCTAATGTTGACCAACTACCTAAAGTACCTGTACGAAATGTAGTTGAAAATTGAAACGTTCTGTCATTGCTGCCAAGCAATACAAGTATATTTTGAGGAAAGGAATTAATAATAGCCAAATCTAAACAATTATCATCATTAAAATCGCCGATAGCAATTGATGACGGTAAACTATTGAATCCAGTGGAAAATACTACTGCTGTTTGGAAAGTTCCATCACCATTGCCAAACAGTATACCTATGTTATGAGATGCAAGATTTGTGACCACAATATCTAGGCAACCATCGAGATCAAAGTCAGCGACAACAACTGACACGGGATTAATTCCATTAGTCAAATAAGTTATTTGTGCTTGAAAAGTTCCATCACCATTTCCAAGCAATACACCCACATTCATAGAAAGACTATTAAGGACAACAATATCTAAGTAACTATCATTGTTAAAATCATTAATAGCCATGGATTGTGGGCTATCATCAGAAGCATACGAAATTATTGGTTGAAATGTTAATTGACAAGTGAATTCTTAAAAAAAAAAAAGTGAGAAAATTTTACCATGAACATCATGGACAAAAATCTTCTGGATGTAGTTGTGAGTATAGCAAATTAATATATACCTCATACCTACATTCTCTAGTTTAGAACATCACACATAAACTAAGTTGTGCAGTTCTAACATACAGACCTGTTGAAGTAGAAATAGTCATTGTTGAAATACCCGTGATAATTGTTGTGGTTATCGTCGTGTTCATTGACAGGACTAATAGAACAAAGAAAAATGATAAGATCTGGAATGATGTTACTTATTATGAAAGGATGTGCACTACCAATAAAAGAGATTGAATATATTCAGGCTATATGAAAGTTGTTACTGTCAAACTGACAATTTTAAAAATATTGTTAGAGATTTTCAGGATAATTTCTATGTTTTCATTTCAATTCATTAAATAATAAACTATGTCATACCTGCTAATAAAGCATTATTGTTTATTTCTCGATTAAAATAAAATGATGCAATAATCATAGCCACAATCATCAGTACGATAAGAATAAGGCCAAAGATAAACCAACGCATTAATGTTGAGAATAATTTAGTCCTAATAGAAATGAAAATAAATTAAAATTATAATTAAAACTAATATGGTATACTGAGATATTGGATCTACAGTTGTATTGTGAACATTTATGGACGGTATTACTGTATTAGTCATCTCGACATTTGATATAGGTTCAATAATATTCTTTCGCCTCTTCCAATATTGGTAGATTTTAGCTATAAGATAAACTATACGTGGACAAATCCAATGAAGCACAAAAGTGAGACCACCATAAAGACTCAGTAAAACAGTTATTGTATAAAGTAAATTAAACTGTTCAACATAAGTATATGAACATAATGTAGGTGAACATAGATCAAAATATGCTGAGTAATCAATTGTTGTTGTCCAATTTTCGATGAAAAGTTCTTTGACAAGATTGGAAATAGTAGTATTCATTGGAAATCGACTGATATCTGGAGAATATGATAAAGGAATATCATTCACATAACTATTAATGTTAATATTATTTGTAAATTGTTCAATGAGATTAATACATGATAAATTATAAAAACATTCGAGAGTTGAAAGAAAAAATGATTCAGTTGGTGTACAACCCATTCTTAAACCCATAATAGAAACATTTTCAGTAGAATTTGGTTCAATAAAGATTGCTTGAGCTGTGCAATTTGAAGTCAATCCACATGAACATTCGTTATCATAAATTAATGATTGAGTAATTGCATTAATGCCACTAAAATTATTGTTTCCAGGAGCTATGTATTCAAAATTTGTTCCATAAGCTGTTATGATAGCATTGCCATGATTTATAGCTCGAATTAAGAAGAGAAGACGATTGAATTTTGCAGGAGCATTTAATTTACTATATTCAATAAGTAAATTAATTTGTGTACGAAAAATTGAAGGTGAAAGAAGTTGAGCAGTAACAAAGAATGATGAAAGGAACTGATCAATAGAGTCTCTCACTGATTGAATAGAAAAATTACATAATCCAAAAAGAAATTGTAAATGAGCTGATAAGAAACGACGATAATCTTTAATATCATAAATAGAAAGATCAGGAAATAACTTTTTTGTCATGTTTATTCGCCAATCAATTGTCACAAATGGACTCGAACAAATCTAAAATCAACTGAAAGATAAAAAAATAGATGAATTTTCATTTCTACTTACTTGATGAAATACAGGTACAATATCAATAAATTGATTGTATCTCGATGAGATTGATGAACAAGGACATTGAAGTGTATCAATATGCTTAAGTAAAAGATCATTGTAGGTAGTGAGAGATGGTTTAACAAATGTATTTGTTAAAACTTGCTCTTGAACTGCGGTATATAGACTGAGAATAGTAAAACTAATTGAAAGAAGAACAATATAAAGACGAGCGGCCCATTTACTAAGAATTGTTGCTTTTGTGCGATCGATAGTAATTCCAAAAGTTTGTATTGGAAATATATTTAGATTAATTAATATTGTATATAAGAGTGTAATTAAGTTGCGTAATATTGTTTTGATTCGATCAAATAAATTTCTATTATCTATATAGAAAAAGAATAATATCTTCTTGTATTTTGCTATGAAATATATACATTTATTAATCTATTTAAACTAGAGATGTGTTAAAATAAACTTTATAGAGAATACATCCTATCTTGCAATGTTGAACATTACGGAATAGGATAACTGTTTATTTTATACATTCTCAATTAGATCAATAATTTATTAGAATAGTAGAAGAAGAATAAAATATTATTTTGAAGCAGCTTTTAATTTCGTAAGTTATCTGAGCAATTACCTGGATGTTGTCTTCTAGTCTTCGGTTTTATTAGGCTAAACACAAGTTTCACTAGTAAAGGTGTGATTACACGTAGAATAGCTGTAAGACCACCAATTGTAGATATCAGTTGAATAATTATTCCAATGAAATTTGTCGTATGCGCTGTGTAGGAATAAGTACAATAAATCGGTGCACAAGCTTCATAATAATGTTTGAATGAAGAAGAAAGATTCCATCGTTCAATCATCATTTCTTTAATTATGATTGCAAGACTAGTATTTGGAAAGAAACGCGTAGAGTTTCGATCATAAATAAGTGGTTTAATTTGAAACCATTCTACATCTACATCAAGTGAAATCGCTACATTTATCAAAGTATATTGAGCTGATATACAAGAATCTAAATAATAACACTCGAGTGTCGAAAGCAGAAGGGTGTCACTTGTAAAACATCCTTTAACTGCACCTGGTACCGTATAAGGAATAGTATAAACCACTCTGCCATCTGCTGCAAACTTCATTGGAGATGTGTTTACCACGATTTGACAATGAGGATCAGTAGCACAAATACAATCAAAAGATGTTGAATTTATATTTTTCACACCAGTAAGATTGAATTTAAACTATTAAGGAAAGAAAGATCATAGTTTTTTTCTACACTGAATAGGAAGAAGAGAAGATCGAAGATGAGTAGCTCTGACTCCACTCTGGTTCCAAACTCAGTGTTATCTGTCCGACTCCAACTTCAACTCTAGTTTCAACCAAAGGGATAATTGCAGACTCCATGACTCGAACAAAAAGGAATCTTCAGTTTACTTTTAGTTCTGTCTCCAATTTTAAAAATTCATCATTTTCTCTTGTTTTTATCTTTTAATGGACTTTTACGTATTCAAGTAACTAGAAATACAAAATAATAATATAAATGAAGACAAATGTTAATTTCATGAGACTTCTTCTGTATGATCGTATCACGAAACCACCTACAGAAAAAATGTGCTCAAGAGGCGTTAATATTTCAGACGAACTATTCTTTCTTCTACTTGGCTGAATACGCCCAAGGTTGTTCGAGACGACAAGGTACCTTTCAAATTGAATACGTCTGCAATCAACAAATGTGAAGAAAACGAGAAAAATTCGGAACCGAAGCTACTCATTTAAACTTCGACTACCAGTACAAGGCTGTAATGAAGTAGGTTTATTATTTACATGGTATGGTGGTTGATTATTATCTCCATTTAACCTATCGTTGAGAAGGACTTTTGCGTTATCAGATAGGGTAAATGGTTGATCTACGTGAATGAAAAGATGTATTATATCAAGAAGAAGATCAAAATCAGTAATTAATGATTGGATAAATTGATTATAAGTTGTATTTAACTGAGCATCAAAATCAAATTTAGTAAGTACATTTGATGTAACCAAAGATTGAATTTCAAAGCGAATAATACCATCAGCAATTGTATTATTAGCCAGTTTACAGAGAGTAGATAATAATCGAAAGTGAATATCTGTCAAACCAGGCCAGTGATAAATAGGTTTACCCAGCAAAGTAGTCCCGAGATATAAAACTAATGATATCCACGATTCACTAACATAATCACTTGAACATACCTGATGTAAAGTTGCTGATAATGACATAAATTTATTATAAGATATCATTACATTTAGGCAAGGACATTTGAGTGTATTTGAATGTAAATCTAATAATTGCTTATAGTCAGATAACGATGGATTTGATACAGTCATTGTAGTCGTTTGAGTATTCACCGAAGTGAATATAACAAGAATAAGAATTGAGCCTTAAATAACGCAAAAAAAGCATATATTAAAGGTAGATATGTCTTTTTAGAAATTATGATGGAAAATATTGTCAGGATGCAACTCTTATACTCATTCCTTATTTTTTAACGAAAAACTTCCTGATTCATATATAATCAGAATAGTTAACAATCTGCAGTTTCCATTAATCGGAAGAGGAGACTTTGGGACGTCTTTTTTCTCAAGTATATGTATGAAGAAATCATTTAAAATAATGTCATTCATGGAAATCTTTTATTAGAATATAGAGAAACGATGTACTAATAGAATAAATTTTTCATTTTGATATTCGTGTTTTAATTAGTATTATAGCGCGAATAATTTCCAGAATTTTATTTTGTACTTTATGATACGTCAGATTTTTTCTGAGTGAGGTACTTTTCAGACATTTGAAAAAATATTTTTCTCTTTTTTTTCATGTATAATCCTTACAAATTAATACAATAGAGTATGTTAATTACGAATGCCAGTTTTTTCATATTCCAACGAAAGATTTCCATGAATCACAATATTTTAAATGATTTCTTCATACATATCATTGCGAAAAAAGACGTCCTGAAGTCTTCTCGTTTGATTAGTGAAAACTGCAGTTGTGGTGTTATTGAGCTTTCATCCAATCGTATCTGATTATTCAAGTTTTAAAAATTAAAGAATTCATACTTGCAAGTAAAAATAAATACAAGCGCGTAGTTATGCGTTGTTGTCTAATAGCACTTTCTGTTCGATCATTATTCATCTTGAACATATTTAACTTTTTTATCCATTGAATAAATGTACGAATGTAGGCGACAAAATGTTCTATGAATTAGATTTACATATGTAGAATAGAAATTTTTGAATAAAATAGTATACCTTTGTCAAAAATGTTCCTTAGTAAACGACATTTAAGATTCAATGAAATTCTAACTAAGAAAATAGTAATTATACGTAGTATGATTATGAGACCACTGTACAAGCTGATTAATAATGTTATTGTATAGGACAGATTCATATGATCTATTTTTGTATATGTACAAAATGCAGGAGCACATTCCGTAAAATATTTTAAATAGTTCATCTTAGTTGACCATTCTTCAACGAGTAAATCAGTTAGACTATCTTTTAAAGAAATCTTAGATCGATTAGACAATAAAATTGAATTGGTCCAATTCAAGGTTGTCTAAATAAGAAGAGTTTTTATATAATATATAAAATGTTATAGTATATACTTGAGTCAGAGCTGGAAAGTAATTAGCAAAGATTTGAAGACAGTTAATATTATAAAGACAATCCAGTGTGCTTGAAAGAAGAGCATCAAGTGGAGTACATCCTCCAAAGAATCCAGCAACTATTGCAGAAGCATTCGGTTCAAAATAGGGAGGATAATAGGGCCAACTATAATGAATGTCCACACTTCTCTCATATGATAATGAGTAGAAACCAGCTGGAACTGTTGGACCCTTTGAATAGCAAGGTGAACCAACTTGAGCACTATACATAGAAGCATTTTTGTCGAAATAAAATGTAGTATCTGCATATACATTATTCGGTGGATTTATATTCGGATTTATTCCAACTATTCCATTTGTATTTAATGCTGAGATTAAAGAGTTTGATCGGATTATTATTTGTAAAGAGTTTAAAAATGAGATAATTTGAAAAGATATGCTATTTTGAGCGATCTGTAGATTTTTATCAATATAAGATTGAACTTCATTTTCTTGAAGAATTTCAACAGTAACGAGTTCATTGTTATTAAAATTGTCTAGTGTTTGAGAAACTGTGTTTTGACAGAATGAGCAAAGAGCAGCAAGAAGTCCAAACTAAATATAAAGATAAATAATTCTTATTATTTTAATCGACTAAAGTAATCCGAAAATAATTGACGAAAAATTGATTTTGATCGAACTATCGAAAAACTAGCTATCGAGCGTCAATGCTCTACATTTTGACCTTATCTCGTGAACGGATTGGCTATTTGAGCTCTGGGACATTTCAATTGGGCAAAAAACAGTTTCGTCTATAAATTCATTCTACTCAAGTGAGTAAATTATGAGATAAAAGAAATGCTAGAAGTTAAAAACTGAGGAAATCCGAAGAAATATTACACTTTAGGAGGTGGTATTTTGAATTCTTTTGCCACTAAAGTATAAGAATAAAAAACCTGAGAAGCCAAGTTAACATAGATGACACTGTAGGCAACCCTATCTAATGTTCATTGTCTCAATTCCCAGAGTCATATCATATTTTTAGAAGTCACAGAAATTGAGTTCAGATTTGTGCTCAGCTTAGAAAATTGGATACAGAGGAGTTATTAAAGAATGATTTGGGGCTTGTATCTGGCAAGATTATGGTCATAGGTAATCCCATGGATCTATTACAGATATATGATAAACAGAGATATCCGTATTTTCATAATAATCCACCAATATAAATAGCTATCGAGTTCGGATTTTTTTCATTTGATAACTCTTATTAGTAGCGACAAAACCATACATTTAGAACAGCCCAAAAGCACTAGTCACCTAAGACGTATTTACGTACACTGGCCTCAAGATACAGATTTTGTGCATTTTGGGACCCTGTTTAGGCAACTTTTACTTAAAAAACTACGATTTCATTCAAAACTAATATCATATTCGGAATCAGTGCAAAAAACTGAGTCGATTTATATATGTTATAAATAATTTTGAGAAAAAATTTCTTTTGAAAAAATAGCCCTGTACCTTCTCCCTCAGGTGTGGTCCGGTGAATAATGACAATTTTTTCGATAACTGAGTCATTTCTTGACGGATCCTTCTCATCTTCTCCTTTCGATAGAGAGATTGATGAGACAATTCTAAAGTGTACTCACTTTTTGAGTACATAAAATAATTTGTTGATAAAATTAACTGAAGTAGTGAAAATATACTAAATCTTTTCCTATGCGACTTTTAGAACACTCTGATGTTCCTAAGGTATTAGATTGACTGTTAGTCCTTTCTCAATCCTTTACAATCCAGACAGATATAGAAATGATATTGTGAAACGCGATCTTAAAGGAGTGCTGAAGTGTTTAGGGATAGAAATTTGCATCCACCACTTCATTCTCTCTTCCCTCTCGCCACAGACCGTAACTGATATTTTAATTAGTTAATGAAATCAATTAATCACACTTACTTAATTAGTCCAAGTTATAATTAATTAATAGTTTTTATTAATGTTTTTGAAATATTCTGCACTGACAATCTGTTATTTTTTTATAAAAATATATAATGTTATATCTAATGCAAAGCGATATTGCAAAACAACAGTTGGAAAATGGTAATCTTTAACTGATTATTGATTAAAATATTCGAAAAACCTTGTATTTTTTATAAATAATATACTAATTAATTAGTGTCTGGTCTGCTAATAAAATCGATGAGTTTGGGTTTAGACACGGTCTTATATTGGGGATGATCATCTATCCTAGGATCACGAGTCATCTATAGATGTATAGTCTTCGTATAATCAGCACTAGCAGCTATATCATGTGTCACTTTTAATTACACAGGGATTG
Source organism: Macrotrachela quadricornifera (assembly GCA_022393335.1). NCBI lineage: Eukaryota > Metazoa > Rotifera > Eurotatoria > Philodinida > Philodinidae > Macrotrachela > Macrotrachela quadricornifera. The sequence goes on along the minus strand of JAJEKB010021277.1, from coordinate 1,570,715 downwards.
CGCGTGACACAACTTTCTTTACAGTGCTTTTCATATTTCCAGGTAAATTTGTCTTCAGTATCTTGTCGATCTAAATTTGAAAATAGATGTTATACGTAAACTACTTTAACAGATATATAAAACAAATCTCTAACTCTAAAATATGTGTCTATTTTTATGAAACGACTAGTTCGGATTTTAGGAAAATTATATAATTTTTAAACAAATTTTGATTTAATTAAATCCATATCAATAAGATCTTGCATGTTTATTTTTCGTAAATGTTCTGAAACAGTAATCTCATCTCGAGTGCTCATTGGCTTTGCAAAAAAACACCCTCAAAAAATTCTTGATCAATATTTTAATCTAGTCAAATGATCCAAACAAAACACAGTTGATTAAAAACAAATCTGAACATGCTTATATAAATTATAAAAATCTCTTATCTTCAAACAATCTTTTATTTGATGATGGTGAACGATATATATTAATGAAAAACACGATTTTCTTACTTGAGAACTAGCCGTTGTTCGAAAATCCATTACTAGAAATGTACTTGCATATGATATATAAAGTGCTTTAATCCATTCTTCACTAATGAAAATACTTGAACATACTGGGTGAAATGAGATTGTAGTAGAAACAAAATTATTGTACAGAATTGTTATGTTTTTGCATGGACATTGTAATGTTTCTCCATATTTACGATAGAGTTGAACAAACAAATCGTGATTGATATTTGAAATTTTGACTGTTCGAATTTGTGGATTTATCAAGGCAATGAAGAAAAGAATGTAAAAAATTGCTGAAAATAAATAAGATTAACATAATAAATTCTGAAAACATCGAGTGTTTCTAATTATTTGAAATAGAATGAGACTATGAATGTGTATATTTTATTCTTTAAAATAAATGATTTAACCGTGCTTACCTATCAAAAGAGGTACATAAAGACGAGTGGCATATCTTTGATATCGGATAACTTCATCTGGATCTTCTGGTTCATTACTTTCATCTTCATATTCATTTTCATCAGGAATAAAACAATTATAATTGTGTATTCGTTTATCAAGCCATAGAACAAATCGTCGAATATGCATTGTTGAAATAATGAAGAATATTTCAATTTACTTGTGTCTTTTTTTTTATGTTTCTTCAAATACTCAAAAAATAAAATCAATTAATAATCAAAATTACAAATTTCAAATTTTTTTGGTATTGAAATTCAAATCACAGAAAATTTCAATTACATAATACTGAATATGATTATTAAGTTGTGAGAACATAAGCGATGAAAAGTTATAAAAATCCATTTTTGAGTTTTTTAAAGAGAAGACATTTTTGAGAATGTAATTAAATATTGATATCTTTTTTTCTATTATGATAATGTATACTTACTTTGAAATTATTAAAACCAAAGAATTGGCGTATATATATTTGATGTAAAAAATCTAATCACAAAATCGTTTCCAACATCTCTTTTTTCTGCTTCTTCATACAGCAATTCTAAATCTTGAAATGAAAGTAACTTCAAATCGGTGTGAAGAGATTAAACAAAGAAAAGCAAAGAAAAAAGAATACTGAAGTTATATTTTATGACGATGCAGTAAAACTAAAAAAAAATTATTAGAGATTTTTGAAGTGCTTAATAATAATTTCACCAGAATAAATGTTGCTATTTCAATGTTTAATAGAAAAGAAAATGATTTGAAAGTCATACCTTCAGACGGAAATGAGAATTTTGAAAAGCAAAATGAAAAAGTTTATATCATGCAGAAAAATGAATAAAATTATGAAGAATATATATATATCCCCTTTTTTTTACTTTGGTCGTAAATGTTAGTACAAGCAAAGACAACAACATATTTCCGTTAAAGATTATTCATATTTTTATGCATTAAAAAAGAAACATGATTCATCAATTAAATGATATCGATTGTTTCTAGTGTTTAGTTCTGAGATGACATACAAAACATAAAAGATCTCGATTGAATTATTACCACTATTGCATTTAAGAATAAAATAATTTCATTTTATATTAAACTATAGATATATTGAAATAAAAGCAGAAAAATCGATTTTATAAACAGATAATCCCTGAAAAATAACAATTAATAGAAATGAAAGAAGTATATTAAGAGAGGTATTTTTATTTGGAAATGCATTATATATTAAATATGGAATGATAGCATCAGCAATCAATTGATGTAATGTACTTATCATATATAAACTATCAATAAAAACCAATTTTTGCGGGATCTATACATATTCAAGGCCAAACTACTTAACAAGATCCTGATGGATTCCTGAACAATCTGACATTATCTAGTAACTGGATCCGGTCGGATGCCAGCTATGAGAGATTCCATACTATATCTCTTGATTTTCGACACTTGGAGTCTCCAGAATTCCAATAGCTGGAATTTATTGGAACCAACAGTATAAGATATTACCCTTCTTCTCTCGAATCGAACAATCCGGTAAGGAACCGATCGGTTCGATGCTATTTCGAAGTTTTCATGGAGATAATATTTTGCGCCGGATTTCTTCTGCTGTCTTTTCTATCATATTCCACTGGAAATCAATGGAAAGTGTCCAGGAAAAAAGCTAGGGCTTCCTTGTGCAATATGGCTTGTAGGAACAACAACGGAACCAACTTGATCAGATGCGACTCCCTATGATTTTTCTCCGTACATCTTCTAGTGCCAATCTTGCCAATGTGTTCCACATAATTTGGCTCAATCCCTGCATCTGTAATGCACCAATCCTAGTCGTACTTGTTTCTGGTACGTTTTCTAATAACAAAGTCCGTAACTAACCTAAATGACAGATATTAATAACTTTCATTTGATCTATCAATCGTTTTTAGCTGAATCAGTGGATGTTCCCACCACGTAAAGCAAGCTTCCAACAGATTGTTACAACGTCATAAATTACTTACCAAAATAAAATCTTCATTGTTCTTCAATTCATCTTAATCGTAACACAAAAAAAGAATTATTTTGAGTATCTATTAATGCTAATGTGAAGGATTTCTCAAGGATCTAAAATTCATTTCGTGAAGTTGATGTCTTCTGCACTAAGTTTAATATATTTCAAATCGATTTAAAATCTTTTCAGAAAATACACTTCAGAAATATTTATTTTTACAAGTTGTATTCTGAGATAGGAGTTAAAATCGATTTAAAATCCAAAGAAAGTCCTTTATATGGAGGTTGTGTCGCTGGAACAGACGAGAATATGTGGGATATTTGTGTTTGTCGACGGAAACGGTCAGAGCCTATAGTAATTTATGTTAAGGTTTAAGGAGAAATTGGGGGAAGACGTTGGAATAATTTTTTAATTTCCTAGTGTTTCATATTTTAGAGATATTCCGTCGATTTCCGATATGTTTCAGTGAAGAAGTGCAAGAGAGTAGTTTGAACTGATCGACTTCTAGCTGTATTTCGGTCGAAAACACTTGATTCCTTAGCATATCCGATTTGTTTCCACTGGATCTTTAATATGAATCTGATCATCGAATTTTTCGGGAATTGTAAGAATCGAGTATATAATATTATAAAATTCTAATTTTTTGATAAAGCATCTAATTGTTGTTATAACATTGATCAATAATCAATTACAGTAAATAATTAAACGATGATCGATCGACTAATTGAAATCATAGTGACTATATGATCAAGTTCTTCTAATACACACATTCTAGCATAGTAAATATCGGCTCATAGCAATAAACAATTATATCTACACTATTATACTGCCAGTCTAGAGCCAAGTGAATCGACTATCGATAGACGTTACTTGTAAATTAAAAAGAAAAATATACATGTATTTTAAAATGAAGAGCTAATTTAAACGAACGATTAGGTTATATGCTTTATTATGTGAAAAAATGATTTTGATCCAGCTCGAAATAGAGTCAAAAAAATCCATCATACTGTATTTTTTGTATCATCCAAAGCATTATAATTCTGTTGAGCTCCAACTTTCACTACTTATTCTTTCATGTCTACCTCAACGCTGATCTCAGCATCACCTCGAATTAATGAACACAGCTGATCCTATAAATTTTTCGAAAGCCGCGTTTTTTTTTCTTTAATTTTTATTTTTACAAGGAGGACATCATTTTCGTGCAAAACCAAGGTAATATTCAGGATCAGCTCATCGAGATGCATCTAATCATGTATAATAAAAAATGTTTTTTATTGAAAAAAAAAAATTTAATCTTTATAAAGAAAAAAGTTTAAAAACCGAGACATTCGATATTTTTCCAACACTACAAAAAGTTTTCAGAGTTAAGTCGAAGTCTTTACTAATTGTATATCTTCATGTTAATTTATTATTGACTATATACGGCACCTTGTACCAGCATTTATAGACTGGACAATATGCTCCCAAACAGATCATGATTTTAACGTAACGGCTAATTTTGTCCTTAAATAAACATCTGACAAAAAAAAAGTTTTTGAAAAAATGATTTATCTCCTTTAAAACGATATTTTAAGTGATATAAAACCATTTCCAAGCAAAAAAGTTATGTGCTCATCTGATATGAGAAAGTTGTATGCTGTAACTCATACCCATCCTCACCCTCGGAAGATTATTAGTTACTTAATCCATTCAGGATCGGCTTATTTTAAGCAAATTTACAAATTTTTTAACTTTTCAAAAGTGATTCACTTTGCCAGATTTATCAAAATATGAATATCAGAAAGCTTGCAGAGTGTAATATTCTTTAAGACAGTTGAGGTTTCATAGTAGAATATCATAGTCTGAGAATATGAGTTTATTTCTGTATAAATCTTCCTCTTCATAACAATTAAAGAGCTATATATAGAGCGATAACATGGGGAAAAAGTCCATTTCACATACATGTATGATAGAAACGAAAAATCCATGACATATGAATGATAATAAGAGAAAAGCAGATGAATGTAAGTTCATTCATATAATCATATAGATAATGAGGAAAAATCATTGTGGCTCCATCTGAACAAGAACCGACTCATAGCACAAACGTGTAAAAAAAGCAGACGCAACGTTTACTTTAAAGAGACACGAAAAAACATTTGAATTTTCATGCATCAGATAACTTTAAATTTCAATGACGCTTTAAAGCGTCATCGGTCTTGAAAGGGTTAATTTTAAGATTTATGATCTTATTTTTCTTATCTACCTATAATTTAACTATAACATTAGTAAAAAGTAAGCAAATTTTTATAAGTTAATATGGTACAACAAACTATTTTTATTGTGTCTATTAAGTAATATGACACGTCTCCATATAAAACACTATAAAATTCAACGATAGTCAAAATTAACTTCTTATAAAAATAGACAAATAGACATTATTTCAATAATTTTCTTTCTTTATAATATGAGTAATATACAAAATATAATGAAATTTTCAATTATCTTGTTTACATTTAATTCACTCAGATTTGAATTCTAAAACCAAACGAATTGATTTATCTTTATTGAGATTACGAACATAATCATTAACATTTTTATATTATTCTGTAAGAATTCTTTATGAAACTTCATTAATTATTAATTTAACGATTTTAAAATATTATTTTGTTCAAAATTTATCAATTGTTAGAATGTACGCCTATGTTAAAATATTTAAATATTAAAAAATTTTATTATTAGAATTTAAGAAACATTGAAATATATTTTAATAATTCACTTGCTCACCATCTAAAACAACTAATTATTACTGATTTACCTTATATACATGAGAATCCATTTACAATTTTTGAAATTTTTTAAAAAGAAATACTAAATTTAAAAAGTTTAACATTATCTATGCTAGATAATGAACCTATAATTGATGCTTATCAATGGAAACATTTAATAAAATCATCATTACCTTATTTAGATATTTTCTTATAATCATTATGAAAATAATATTAATACTATAGTTAATAAATTTAAACAATTTCAAAATGATTTCTGACAAAAAGAACATCATTGGTATACTAAATATATAATAAATAATGATTCAGCATGTATTTATATAATGCTCTATTTATCAAATGTATATAAACGAAAGACAGATAAAATTAGATATACAAATAATTTAATAAACAATATTAATACATTTGACAATGTGACAAATTTAACATTAACTAGTGACTACTTAACAAAACAAAGGCTCGAATATTTAAAAATAATTGTTGTTAAACTATTTAATGTAAAGCATTTAAGTATTAAATCATATAGGAGAGTTGAAAATTCATCATTATTTTTAGAATTATTGAAATAAATATTACAATTATCATCTTTATCTATTGAATTAAATGTATTAATATCTATGTAAATATTTATATAAAATGATAAAACGATTAAATATATGCAGTAATTCAAATGAGATATTTTTTAATTCTTTTAAAGTACGACAATTTTGTGAAACATTTAACAACATTGAATATTTAAAATACGCAATTTAGATGAGATGATGATGTATTATTTTTGTTAAAGAATTTACCAAATTGATTCATTATAGAAATAACAAAATTGTTTTACTTTGATGATGTTATTAGAAATTTTTTTGATATTAAAAATGAAATACAAAAATTAGACTTAATAAATTAATAGTATTATTAATTTTATAAATAATTTATTTTTAAATAAAAATGAAAATAATTCGAATCAACATATAATTATGAAAAAATTATGTTAAATTTCTTAATATATTAATGCAAAAGAGTTTTATTTATGATAATAACAATAATATGTAATAATTTAAAAGATTTTCTTAATATTATGTATAAGCGAGAATATTTTAAAAGATTATTAAATCAGAAAAATAAGTTTTTCTATTCGTTTCAAGTAGAATTTGTATATTTTCATGTGAATCTAAGATGATAGTAATTCTAAATAAATTCGTGTTTTTGACTTTTTTTTTTCACATAAATCAATAGAACGTGAGCTGCTGACCATGAAAAAACTACTTTTTATCGATAACAAATCCTTTTTTCTGAATCGAAAAAACAAGAAAAAGTTTAAAAGAATCACATTTTTGAAATGTGAAAATCTTCTATTCTCTTCCTTATACAAGTTTTTAAAAAATAGTTTTTTCAGATTTGAATTTAGCATGAAAAACTAGGCATAGACAAAGTTTTAATTAGTTCTAATTTCAAAGATTTTTTTTTTGATAGCATCACTCCAAATCATGCACAATAAAATACATTAAAGATTGATTTAGTCAATCTATTTAGATTTTGCATGTAACTGATCAAAGCAAATATTTTATTGCATATCATTATTCCTATATTGTGAGATAGTTAGTATAATGTACGGTTGAAAATTTGTCTCTATAAAGAAAAGATGTAATAAAAGACGCTCTACAAAATCTATTTGTTCAACATATAATACTGCGCTGCACAGCGTCTTTATTAATATTTTTTTTGTTCTTTTTAAAGTTTATTTAATTAGTCTTTTTATTCCGTAATTTATTCCAATTCATTTGTGTATATAATTCATATCATACAGAGTAATCAGATGAATTTGGAGCCCAACATGTTTTCGAAATTCCACTCAGAACTATCTATTACATTATCAATGAATTAAAAGAGTCAAATTGGCCCAAATATCGAGGCGGAAACTAGCGTAAATAAGAAAGGAAAAATATTATGACAAAAGCGTTTATTTTATCATTTTAGTAGAATTTCGTCGGAATTATCGTTTGGAGCAGGACAACGATCTAAAATATCGCAGTAATATTTGTAAATAATTCATCATGAATAATGTATGAGAACTAAACATCGAACAAGTCCGATATTAATCCGATTGAGAATATTTGATCAATGGGAAAACGCAAAGTTGAAAAGAAAAAAACAAAAAAATTTCGTCATGGTCATGAAAAATAAATATTTGCCTCTTTTTTATTCTAAAGATGAGCAAATAAAATATTGAAATACAATGTTTGATTATATTTGTTATAGACTATCAACCAGTATATAAAATTATTGGAGAATTGCATATATAACAATTTATTTAGATAAATATTCCAAAAATTTAGTAAAATAATTTGACAGATGTAAACTCTTTAATTTCGTAATCTCTCCAGTATTATTCCATATAAAATACATATTTTTAAATGACCTCTAAAAAAACTACAATTATTGAATGTTACATTTATTTCATTCATCGTAAATGTTAATACACAATCGATAATGAATAGTAAATTATAATAATTTATATCTAATGATTGAACTATGAACTGAAACTTATCTCATAGGAAATAATAATCTTTCATAACGACAAGATTAGCTTTTAGCCTCTGTTACCAATTCAAATCATCAATATAACGTTGTACAAAATATGCCAAATCACTAGAATATATTTCATCTATAAAAATTTGTTCGGAACCACGTCTGAAGACTCTTTCAATCATTGTCCAGTTTTTATATCAATTATTTTGAATATAGACAAAATATATTAATCTGTACAGAAAAATTGATCATACACATTACATATTTACTTCTTAGTTGTATAAAAAAATCCGTTCGCATATGGTTACCTTTAAATTAAGAGAAGGTAGATTTGTTTTGCTTTTGCATTTCAACGGATTCATACCGAGTATAATAGTACTTAGCCTAACCTTCACATAATACCACCAATAAAAGTACAAATGTTGAATATTAAAAAAATATTTATTTTTGTTTTGTCAATATTCACTAATTGCATGAAATATGTATAAATACAAAAACAAAATCAAATAACGTTGTTGCCTTTTTTCATTGTTGATTTTTTACGATTAGAAGAAAAAAAATATAAAAAGGAAAGTGGTTAAACGAATAAAAGGGTTGAAGGCAGAGAGAGAAAGAGTGAGATAGGAATGTGGCGATGCAAGTTAGAAGCTAGAAACATAGAATAAGGTAAATTGAGAAATTTTCACCGAAAACAGTCTTTTGAGTTCGAACGAGTTTTCGATTTCTATATTACTGTGAAATAAAATATTTATTCAGTACATAACCAACTAGGGAGCTAGTCGATATAAGGAATGATGTACAGAAAAATATTTGATTCTCAAATTCGTCTCTGTGAATATGAAATCTGTTCATGTCATAGAACATAGCGTATGTCTGGATGCTAAAAAAAAATGAAAAGAGAACGATATTCTAAAATGAGAAACTGAAATAGTAACTCACCCAATCACAAGATTCTTTGTTAGCTGCTTCACGATCATATTGATCAATTGATAAATGATCTCGTCTTCGATTTTCAACTATTAAACAGAAGCGTAGAATAAAAGTAACAATCAAACTAACGACAAGTAATCCACCACAGATTAAATGTCCACGTTGTTCAGTAACCTTATCAACGTCATTGTAGATCTAAGAAGGAAAAAGAAGGTGCGAGTCAGATTGTAAGAAAATTTAAATATAATGCCAATTGGCATGTTACAATTCAATTTTGTGTTCTAATTTAAAACTTTTTTACAAACAATGATCTCACATGAGGTATGACAATTCCACCAATTTGACCTATGGATACAACGAAGCCGATGGCTATTGCTCGCTTTGTATGACCACCAACATTATGTGTTAGCCAAGACAATATAAGAGGACATGCTGAGAATGCACCACAACAAGCAACACATGCACTGGCGTAGCGTGCCACATTACCGTGATCCATCAAGGAAAATAATAGAACGAATCCAACGAGAGAAAATAATAGACAAAATGCCAAATGAAAACTGTGTTCATGTCGATGTGACGAAGAATATCCAATTAGCAAACAAAATGCGAATGTAATAATATAAGGTGGTGCTGTCATTAAATGTGCGTCTGCTTTAGAGGAAACCATACCACTGACAAGTGAAGGAAGATATGTGGTCAGAAATTTGAAAGCAGCAAAATCGCCGATACCAACCATAGCATACAAATATATTCGCCAATCTACAAAAGCATAACCTACTTGTCGCCATGAAAGTCGAGTGCATGATGTAGATATACCATTAGCTACGCCTGCATCGTCTCGAAGAAGATTTGTCAATAGTTGTTTCTCCCAATTATTCAACCCTCAATATTCAAAAATATTTAAAATATTTACGTCTCGTTTATTAATTCTTACATTGAACAGTATTGGGTATACTACCAAGAAAAAGATAAGTTATAATGCCAAGTGGAATATTTGGCAAACCTTCCAGTAAAAATGTCCATTGCCAACCTTTTAGACCACCGATACCTTCCATCTGTGTGAAACTATAAGCCTACATTAATAACAATCGTTAATTCTATCATATGAGGTTTATGACTACGTACCAAAATACCAGCAAGAGCACCGGCAAAAATGGCAGCTCCATAGAGTATAGCTATTCTCATAGTTTGCTCTTTTTTACAGTACCATAATGAGAAATAAACAACAATACCTGGAAAATAGCCAGATTCACCCATACCCTTCAATAATAAAATTCGAAATTGTATTATTGATCAAGATTTAATTAACTTACAAGAAGAAAACGAACGATAAGCAATTCTCGAGCATTTCTTACAAAAGCCATACCAACAGTGATGCTACCCCATGTAATTGTACTCAACGACAGATAAGGAGTCGGTCCAATAACACGTAGGACAAGATTACTTGGAATTCCAAAGATCAACTGAAGCAAAAAGTGTATTAGAACAATCAAAATCTACTAATGTATTTTCTCACATAGGCAAGAAAAAATATTGAAATGGCCCAATTACTCTCATATGGCGTTAACTGTAGATCAGTTTCAATACCCATCAGTTTAGCATGGCCTAAAGAATAATTATCTATGATAAATAAAGATTCAACACAAAAATACATGCCGATACTATTTCGATTGATATATGAACTCATTTCGAGAATAAAAAGAAATAGAATGAGTTTTCGATCAAGTTTCGAAATAAGACGACGAATAGCAACAGCGTTGAACTGTTGCCTTGTATCTTGATCGATGACATAAATAGCATTCATTGTCATTCCAGTTTCTTGCATTCGTTCTGCTCTCATTGATAGTACAGTCGCACTTATAGTCATTAACATGAGGTTATCGTTTAAAAAAATATCAACATTTTGCTTATGTAAATTGTTCGTTCTGTCTTTTCAACATATATTTCAATCATTTCTTGTTATTTTTGTTTTGTAGGAAGTGACACATTCAAGAGTGTTACAAGCAAGTAAAGGAAGAGAAGGGGTCTACTTTTAATCTGGGATAAAATTATCAATTCTCTTTGAATGAGTTTGCAAGATATTTTGACATCGTCTTCTGCAAAAATACTTTGGACTATCCGTCATGGAAAGAATTCGATTCTCTATTTCTCATAAAATTTGAAAATCGTGTATTGTTGTAATTAGTTAATCAATTAATGCATGATTATTTAACAGAATCGACAAACTTTTGTTTGCATAGAATCTTACATTGATGTGGCCGTGTATTGTGAGCAGAGAGTGATTACCTATAAGTGATAGTCACATTTTTATCCCACAGACCTTTTGGCAACAGCATTTAATTCACAAATAGAACTCATGCAATAACTTATGAACAGAAAGAGCTGGAAAACTGCAATTTTCATCATATATAGATAAATAGATACTCGATACACTGATCAAAGAATAACGCAAAAAACTTTCATAACTTACGAAATGACGTTTAGTTATATAAATGAATATTTAGTTCTATAATACTGTACTGATTTAGTATTACTATTTTGTATAATACTTTAGTATGTTTTTTAAAGTTTTGTTCTATATCCTTACATAATAAAATTAAAAAAGTAAATCAATTTTGGGATACAAAGATTAGATCTAGATTTATTAAAGACACTCTTTAATGTTTTTATAAAACTCGACAGTATCAAATCGATAACTGTCTAAAACATCTTCCACAGTTGCAATAGATAAATCTAATGAAGTCCATGATGTTTTTGAAAATGAGTTGCTATCAAATTTTTCAATTGTTTCAACAGTCTGCTTCATTCCATAAACAAAATCACATTGGATTATGATTGAATAACTTTTAATGCAATCAATCGAAATATAATTTATCTATGAGTTTCACGAAGAAGATTTTCATAATCAACTTAAACTCGAATAACCGTGATATCAAGATCTGAGGACTTGTTTTTTGTTTATACTAAGGTGATGCTCATTTGGATGAGTTATTTATGAAAATAAAGTGAAAATCGACTTATTTATAATATAATAACTTGCATGAATATTTAGGAAAATGTATAGCATTTTTGAACAAAACAGGTGGAGTAACTGTTCTTGTGTCGTTTTATAGAGATTTTTCTAAATTTTCATATGGATATTTAAAATCTATGGCTCAACATAACACTTCGATGTTTTATGTTGTTCATAATGAATCAACAGGACATTGAATTCTCTACACGAGATGAAATTTATAACTTTTTGAATTATCTGAAATATAGCTTTGATCATTGAATTTTTGAGCAGATAGAAATAATTAGTTTAACTAACATTTTATTTACCTAGTTAATAGTAAATTAGCACAGCTAATGTAACAGATGGTATATAGATAATGACCCTCCCATTGTTTTGTATATATTTCAATCTTATGGTTTAATTGCGATTCGTTGGTTAATTTTAGTTTCTGAAACAGATTTATCTAATAAACACAACTTATTAACAAGAAATTTTTAGTAGATACTTTCATTAGAAGTCTACGAAAAAACACGAAGTATTCAAAAAAAATCTATAAAAAGTCGATTAGCATATTTCAAAATGGATGTATTATGGAGGAATGTAATATAATAGATTTTATCGAGGAAAGTTTGGTTTCTAAAGCCATATAGTAAATTTCTTAGATACACTCAAGTGCTATAACAAAATCTCAAACGAACATTGCAGACGATATCCATATGAAAGACAACATAATATCTTCTACTTTTACAATAAATATTCTATGCGACGTTTTATCAAGATCTATTCATCATATTTACACGAATTTGACAAAACCGACTATAGGATTTTGTAGATAATTTTGTTTCGTAGGTCGTAATGAAATAACGAATCGCAATCGAATCAATTGAAAGATGCATCTTTCAATAAAAGAATTTTACCAAATTGAAATACTTTTTAATCATTTGTTCATCATAAAATGATATTATTAAAAAAGAAAATAATTGATCTTGAAAGTATCCTCAATAATGAGAATTTTTTTTTTCAAAAGAATGAAAAAAAATATATAGAAGCAGCAAATACAAAGATAGTGGTCATTAAAAGAAAGGCAGAAGCACGAATAATATTAAAAGGATGTTTCTTAATAGATTCCAATGACCAGATAATATTTGTTATATTAGTTTTATCATAATAACATCTGTAATATAAGCCAATCTAAGCAAAATAAAAAAAAAACAAATTTAATCTTTAAATAACAATGAGTAGAAAATATTCAAGTGAGTTCAACTAAATTAAGTTAAATATTTATCTGTTTACCTTTTTATCAATTTGTTTAGAAAAGCTCTTCGTATAAATGATGCTCTTCATTTTAGTACCATTAATAATTTGATAATTAACATTATATTGTTTATCATAACAGTCACATCTAAAGCATGGTTTTTGAATGAAACTAAATTTACATTTTTCCTTCTTAATATTATATTTTTCTAATAAACATTTTGTTTCAATAGAAATACTTTCTTGATATTTAAGATATTTATATTGTCTAACATTATATACGATATGATATATTAAATAAATTGATATTATGATAAGAATCATATAAATGACAATAAATAATGGTATTAATTTGCATTTCAGAGAAGTTTTCCTATCCATTAATCTATATTTTGTTTCCATGGTTTGATCGACAAAACACAACAAAAAAATAAGTGTAAATCAATATTCTTTTTGTCGAGCTTTGACGATTTTGTGATGCTTTCCTATGATAAGCAAAGAAAGAAGAAAAAGAAAACAAAATCGTCTGCTTTTTAATTTCACAATTAATTCGTAATATGATTCTCTTCCATTAGCACACACAGTTGAATCAACATCAATAAAACATTGAGGAGAAAAAAAACGCCTGGGCAAAACGAAGTTATATTGATAGAACATGCAAAAAGAAATGATGAGTTCGTTTTTCGTACATAAAAAAATACAGATGTGCTGAAACAATTCACTCATTCCTGTTTTATTCAAAGAATCAAACAAATGTATATATATAAGTTACAGGAGAAATTGAAATTCATGTAAACCGCAATAAGTACATCATTATTTCTGCATGTCGTTATGAAAAGAAAAATAACGATCGGCATGATCTCGTGATCCATATTAGCTGAGAGCGAGAGATTCTTAGGAAAGAAGAGAAAAATCAAAGTTATACGCCTATAAAAAAAGAATGTCTCTGACGAGATCAATATTTATACAAATCTATATTGCACATAAACATATTTTACGAAAACCTCGACAACCACATTCAAAATTTTAATAAAAAATTTCGTACTAAGTACATGATTAAAAAGAGAAATTTGCGTAATGGTTGAGGTGATTCACTATTCAAATATTGAGTTCAGAAGTATTTCGTGCTGGTTAAAACTGGCGATTTAAATGTTATGCAAAGTTTCACCAAAAAAAAACATTCTTGGACAAATATCTAATGATTCTTGCAAGTATTGACGCGTGATTGATTCCATTTCAAGTCATTTCTATTAATATTTTCTGTAGGTGTATCTGCTTTGAGCATTATGTTATTTTGACAGATAATAAAGTATTTCACATGGCAATATAAAATAAATGCAAATAGAAATAATGATGTCTTTATTGTGCTGTTTAGGAAAATTCCTCTGTAGGAAAAATTGAAACTTTCGATTCTTGATATAAAATTCATAGGAAAAAAAAAGAATTTTAACTTGTCTGAGGAGAGATTAAAATTTTAATTTTCTCTAGAGTAATTTCAGATTCATCAAATATAAGCTATGTTTCAGTTGTACGATTATTTTAATCGTTTTCTTTATTTTCTAAAAAAATATTTTTAATTAACACAAAAAAAAAATATTAAATAAATAATAAAAATTAAAAAAAATGTTCATATTTGATACAAAATCTAAATCAAATAACATAATTGTATAAGAAGATATATGAACTTTTTTGTTGATTAATGACCAGTTTAACGACTTGTCATAATGTTGTTCAAAATCTTGATGAACTTTTTCTTGTCATTCAAAAGTTTTAATTGTTTTAAATTTTGAAGTTGCATCTAGCTCTTCTCGATTAAATATAATAGTATGAATCAATTCTGACAGCATAAAATATTTTTTTATATTTATTAAATCGACGCTTTATTTATTAATATGAATGTTAAACATCAGTTTTTTATTAGAGAGAAGTAAAACTTTTTATTTTTATTTCCTGTTCTGCAAAAAAAAAATGTGTCATAATGAATTATAAAAGATTCAAGATTTGGGTACCATTTTCAGAAGCTATTAAAGTTCGAGTAGAATCTGGTTCTACCTCAAAATTTTTTTCCTCCTCTTAAAAATGATTCTAGTCTGCTGCAATGCATTATTTTTAGAAACATTCTTTCTTTTTTTTCCATTCGCATAGTGTTTTGTGCCTCTTCATTTCATATCCAATTTTTCGAGAATGAATGTTATCTTTGGTATCATTCTTTCTCTCTTTCCATTTTATTCATATATATGTATATGTTTGATTCATTCATTCATTTATTCTTTTTTTAGTCGAATCTTCCATTTTTGTTTTTGCAGTTTTTCCTTTTTTTTTCCGAATACATCCATTATAGTGTAGTTTCTCTCTCCCTCTGCAGACAAGATTTAGTTCGCTTCACATAGAGTGTTCACATTGTCTGTAATTTTTTAAATATTTTCAATAAAAAATTGTATTTTTTTGAATAAGAAATACAGTTATGAAAAGATTTAGTGAACATCTTTTTTATAGAATAATATAAAAATGAATTTTCCTCATTCTTAATAGACATCATCACAGTTATACAGGAAAGACGATTAGGTTTACAGAAGCTGAATTTAACTTATCTATTTCAAACAAAACTTCCGGCAACGTCACCGATAATTTATTACAATTTATGATTACTAATTTTCTTTTTTCTCTTCCTTACTTAATTTCTTTTTGGTTATATTTGAATTTAGAAATATTAATATTAATTATTTATTTATAATATACATTTATATTAAAAAGGGTAAGTTTAGATTAAATTGATTTAAGATAAAATAAAAATAAAATATTTATTAATGATGTTAAATTAATATAATTAATAAATTAAATTCAAACTCAAATAAAATGAAAATAAATTATTCTTCTGTTTTTTTGTAAAATTTCGATAAAAGATGTTTATCTTCTTCGAACATTATTTGGTATGATTTCTTTACTTTTTTTAAACTTTTCTTTGACATATACACGACTGACCAAAAGTATCCTCCTCTCTTGGATCTCAGTCACAGTATGAGCTGTAGTTTTGAAAACAAGTGTGCACACAGATCTTAATGAATGCTGATCAGTGACACCACCCACAACCCGACTGCATGAAGTATAAGAAAGTTATAATATATGCGGTCTGCCTCCAATATGAACTTCATAACTTAGGAACGAAAAGACTTTATGAATCTGGATTGGTTTCATTAAAATTTAAAGAGCCGTTGTGAAATTAGAATCATTTTACTGTATGCATTGATATACGATAAAACCGACATATCCAGATGTGTACTTCATAAATCACTGAAAATTTAACAAATCAAGTTGAAAATTATAGAAAATGTTCTCTCATAGTGCTCCATTATCCCCTAAAATTTTCAGGCATATATCATTTACTAGAAAGAAGTAGCACTATGGCTCATATGAAGATGTTGTCAGAGCTCTAGACACTCGTATATTCAAGTAAATAATCTCATTTTTTGGGCACATAAGTAGTATACATAGACGCACATTTCTACCAAAAAAGAGTTGCAAAATTCACCAAATATAATAGAAAACAAGATATAAACTTTATTACTCAGGTTTTAGATTACAATGAAAAATCGACCGAATTTCATATAACTCTCTTATACTTCATGCAATCAGGATGCGGATGGTGTCACTGATCAGCATTCATTGAGATCTATATATACACTAGTTATCAGATCTACAATTCACACTGTGACTGAGATCCAAGAGAGGAGGATACTTTTGATCAGTCGTGTATATGTCAAAGAAAAGTTAAAAGAAAGTAAAGAATTCATACCATATAATGTTTGAAGAAGATAAACATCTTTTATCGAAATTTTACAAAAGAACAAGAATAATTTATTTGAATTTTATTTGAATTTGAATTTAATTTATTAATTATATTAATTTAAAATCATTAATAAATATTTTATTTTTATTTTATCTTAAATCAATTTAATCTAAACTTACCTTTTTTAATATAAATGTACATTATAAATAAATAAACAATATTAATGTTTTGTGAAACACGATCTGAAAGAGAGTGTTGAAGTATTTAGGGGTAGAAATATGGACCCATTCCCCCCCCCCCCTCCCCACAGACCGTGACCAACATCTTAATTAGTTGGCGATTAATTGATAATCAATTAATTGCTTAATTAATTAACTAGCGTCTTATTAATTACTAACCACAGGCCATGACCTATAATTTAATAAATTAATTCGTGTCTAATTAATTACTCATCAAAGACTGTCATAGACCGTGACAGACAATGATGTGAATAGTACCTTCAGTCATAAAAGACATAGAACTAAACTATTTCTATATCATCAGCCACAGCAGCTATATCGTGTTTCACATTTTAATCCCGCAGGGATTGCGCTGAAAGCTTTTTAAATTTAATTATAATTGAAAAGAAACTAGGTAAGGATGAAAAAAAAGAAATTACTAATCATAAATTATAACCTTCCTACTAACACGTAGTGAAAGTAAATAAAATCTGTTTATCGGAAATAGATGGAAAAGTCAGATGTCTTCGATGATAATTATGACGATAAACTCCAAGAAAAGGTTACTTTGATTTGAACAAGACGAAAAAGAATGTGTATAGAAACAAATTTCATTGATTTCTCATTTTTCAATTTATCGAGACAGACAAATAACGAAAAAAATCGATGTTGTGATGCTTAAAAAGTGCACCTTTCAGCTACCTAAAACTTTTTTTAAATAAAGGTAAACAGTATTTATAGCGTTGAGTAAGAGCACCACTTTTTTTTGCCCACAAAATAACTTTTTTGTTTCTTGTCTGATCAGGCAATTGCTTACAAAACATCAGAAAGTTTGAAAGTTTACGGAGGAGAAGGAATACAGTGAGCAGTAAGCAAAGACCGAGAGCAAAAAAACTTTCAAGTATTTTGGATAAACCTTTTTTAAGTAAAAAAAGTTTTAATAACAAGTACATATGCGTTTTGTAGCGCGCTTACTGGACTTTCATATGAGATATTATGCAACTTTGTTTGCACGCCATGAAAGTGAGAGAATTAGATATTGAGGGGAAATATTTTGTCGTCCGACTGCCCGCTGTGGGGAAAGAGAGGGAGGAAAAGGACAAAAAGAGGAGGCTAGTTGCTTTACAGTTAGTCGGAACCTACAGTGAGCTGGTCGTCATTTGAATTATATTATGAAATAGTTTAATGTAGAAGTTTTGTTTGTTGTCAAATTAAGACAAATGCTACTAATAGCCATGCACTCATACCGAACTTATCCGATTCAGTCATTTTCAATATCTGATACTCGCAAGTGATCGAATATGATAACGATCAAATCTAGAGATGATCCAAATCCGCGAGATCAACCTGGAAATTTCTGAATTGTAATGGTCTCGCTCCATATCTAAATGTTGGCAATCGTTTTAGGAAGTTCTTGCAAAAATTAAAAAGCTCTTAGAATTAATCACTGCCTTGTCTGGGATCTGTCTTCTCATAATTTAAAAAGCTTTTTGATAAGCTTCCTCGAAATTAACGTTGGTTTGGCGCTTCATACGTCATTATGGATAAGATCATCTACTTCCGTCGCAGGGGAGTCACACTATCAGCATGTGAAAAATTATAAAGACCGTGACAGACCGGTTAGTCAGACCTAGACAAAACAGGTCTGTATGGATCGTAAGTCGCGATCTTCAGCAAACAATAAGTAGGATGTTTGAAAAGAGATTCATGAATTATCACTACCATTCCTAAGACTAGTCCACAAAATTATATAAATTTTATTCGAACAACAGTGTAAAAGGTATTTATATACTGTTAAATATTAGCTTAAAAACGACCAGATATATTCTGGAGATAGAAATTAATAAGTTGTTCACTCAGTGTTCACACGCAACAGCAAAAGCTAACGACATAAGGCACAAAGAGAGATTGAGCAGTCATAAAAATTATGTAGCAATAAGGTTGACAACGTTACGAATATGATGTGTGGAAAGCCATCCAAAGGACCTTGACATTATAATGTAATAGAGCTCGAAAAGTTGTGACTATTATGTCCGAGAACACCTCTTAGAATCATAGATATCAATATCGAGAAAAGCTCGAAGACTTTTTATTATTATGTCAGAGGTAGTCTCGCACAGTCGTTAGACATCATGGCCAAAGATGGTTCAAAAACTAGTCGACAATATCCCTCATTAGTTGAGTTCTACTTAAGTTTACTAATTAATTCGTTCTTGATTATTTACGAGCAACATATTGTCTTATAATGGAAGGTCAGGAGCTGATGAGTAGCAAGATTAGACAGAGATCTTTGATTCTCAAAGTATGTGAAATTTAGATATAAAAAGAATCAGGGAAGAATTTGTCCATTATTATATGGATAAAACATAGTATTGTTGGAGTCGATTATAAGGTTTATTAGAATCTTCTTTCATATGGCTTAAACAACACCATGTTCTGTCTTTATAATAGTAGAGTAAATTTCTTCGGTGCCTGATAGAAAACACTGTTCCTATAAGCTACAGAAAAAATTTATTCTATTGTTATAAGGACAAAACATGGTATTGTTCAGGCCAATCTTAGGGTTATCAAGAATGCTCTTTCATATGACCCGAACAATATCATGTTTTGTCTTTATAACAATAGAATAAACTTTTTCTGCACCTCATAGAAACAGTGTTTTCTATTAGTGACCGAAGAAATTTACTCTACTATTATAAAGACAGAACATGGTGTTGTTTAAGCCATATGAAAGAAGATTCTAATAAACCTTATAATCGACTCCAACAATACTATGTTTTGTCCATATAATAGTGGACAAATTCTTCCCTGATTCTTTTTATATCTAAATTTCACATACTTTGAGATTCAAAGATCTCTGTCGAGGTACATCAGCAGCACATTATATTTTGAATTCGTTAGTTTCTCGATGAGAGTAATCATTTCATCCAAACGAGGTCAATCTTGCTGCTCATCAGCTCCCAACCTTCCATTGCTAGTATCATACCTTTTATAACATGGAAGATGTTTCAGTGGTAAAATGTGAATACATAAATGAATTCGAACTTTCGAGTTTACCTTTTGAGCTCACTTTTTCTATCTTATTCAGATCGAACAATCTGACAACAAAATCTTATAAGAATTGTACGCCTGATCGTATCTGATCTGATAGGATCCGACGAAAAAAGTAAAAAAAATCACGGTCTCTGATTTCTTACGTTACATCATATAAGAAGATTCTTGAAAGATTCTGTTATGTGTTGGAATACCACTGTGATATTTCATTGAAACTAATATTCCCTTAAAATGTCACTAAAAGTTTCTAATAAAAATAAAGTATAGATAAAATCTTTAAAGGAAATGTGGTATGATCTGATGCAAGATTTCAGAGACCGCGATTTTTTGTCAGATTCTTATAGATTTCGTTCATATTACAAGATCTTATAAAATGTTGCACGATCTGAGGTTAGATTGTTTGACCTGGGTATACAGAATAGGAGTCAAACAGTTCTATTTTGGCAAACTGTTGACTCTAATTTGATTCGTTAATTTTGTCTATATGAAGTGAACCATAGATCTTTGGCTAGCATGCTTCGATCACTTCATATGGCCTAGAAATTTCAACTTTATGAAACTCTACATCTATAATCTACGATAGACCAAATCAATAGTATCAGTTTCTATATTTGTGATATAAAAGCTTGTCAGCGGAATTTCTTTGGGGCCAAAATATGGAACTCGCATATTCATATAAGCTAGAAACTGTATTACTGTAAATTTTTTATTATATTATTACTCTACATTGATAGATGTATATATGCAGCGAAGGTTTAGTTGAAAGAGAATCATGATAAACCACAGCAATCATTTATTACGTCGTTTTCTGCTGTAATGGGTAGTACTTTTAATGAAGGAATCTGTAATGGAGGGTGTCTGTAAAGAGAGGAGAAGCTGGAAAAACCTCGACTTAAAACTTACACTCAGTATTTTTCTTCGAAAAAAGATGTGACTTTCACAAAAATATTATTTATATGAAACTGTAAGTCTATCATCTACGCTAGATTAAAAGAATAAAATCGGGGTCTGTATTATTTATTAAATATATAGAAATTCTTTCTATTTATAATTCTAAGTGTATTGTCTGAAGTGATCAATAAAAATTAAGGTGAAGTAGTACAATAAATATATGAAGACTTAGACTATTGAATGATCTGAGTTATCATGTGAGACAGGTAAAATCGATGTGCATAAGACACATCAGTACTAAGCTATGTTAATTGAACGAGGTCATTTCCATTGACATCTTTTAAAAGCTCAATTCACGAATTTTGAAAGCGAAACCATCCCGAAATATGTCAGAAAAATTCGAAAACTGATTTAAGTTCCTAATGTTTAGCTTTCTGATAAAATAGTTCGGAAACCTGTTGGGATATTCTACAGAATCTCAGGGAAGAATCGGCTTCCGGAAAGACTCTTTTATTTTTCGAGGATGATGAAAAGGTATTCTAGAATACCTTATGGGATCCAAATGCATACTCTAGGAAAACGAAAGATTTTCAAAACCTCGAAAATCAATAAGGTATTCTCAAAAACGGTTAAAATGATCAGAAACGCTCTTGGTAACCGAAAAAAGTTTCCCGAAGGATTTCTGAGATGATTTGGGTTTCCAGTGACGTGGAAATTTTTTAGAGTGTAGTGCTGATGTTCTTGCTCTCGCGTAGCAGGAGTGAGAAGGAGTGAGAAGCGGAAATAGTCACTTCGTCCACAACAGAACGTAAGTTGAGTTAGAAAAATTTTCACTCTGTATAAATGTATGGAATTAAGTATAAAAGTTGTTCTCCTGCGTGGATCTACAGTTTTTTAACCAGTGTAGACATGATATTGTTCGTGCTATTTGTGGTTTTCTTCGTAAATGATTTCCTCTTCCCGGTTTTTGTTGATCAAGATACAATGAAGAGTCGTTCTCTGATCAGTAGGCTACAAATGAGCGAGACAGATAACAATATTTGTTGTCATTTATAGTAAAAAATCTTGAATCCTTTGGATCATTTGTATTGGCCTGTGCTTCCCAGTAGTGTTCAAATAAAATAATGTACCGTCTGCATCAGACTAATGTTTGAAGCTTGCTTCAGAAAGATCGAGAACCCAAAAGTGGTGGCTAAGATAAAAAAAGATATGTAGAATAAGATAGACAGTGGTTAAAAAATGTGTTTCAGGTAGATGCATAGGCATAAATTAATTATTTTTGAATTCTAGATTCTAGCCTTTCTATGAAGCGGGGCAATCTTTGAGGACAGAATGATAAAAGCTAAGGATAATTGATTTGCTTTTAAATACCCTAAGAGTATAGGAGACTCATAAATTCTTGTACCGACAAACTCTTCGGCTCATAAATCTATATAGAACTAATTGATGTACATAATTTTGTAGTTTATTAAAGGCAGCAATGTGGGCTCATAATGGGATGGCTTCAAAGCTACTAATCAAAAATAAATATTCGTTCGTAATTTTCGTAATTATAATGTTCCTAGGTTTTATCACTGGATTCCAATATAGCGCCATGAATACCAAATTTCGTATTATTTCCTCGAAAGTTCTGGGCATTTTATCACCAACGGATATTATTCCATCGGCAATAAGTGTGATTGATTTGAATATGCCGATTTTGGAAAACATTACATGTATAAAGACAAAACTTGTGTTTAATGCCTGGCGAACTACAATTTGTGTACATAACGAGACAGATGTGTTAAGTCATGCCGTTATGCGGGACAAGATATGGGAAGAAATAAACATCGGTCTCTTATTCCGCGTATTGCTTCGATACTCTAATTTTGGCTTTATCGACGTGGGCGCCAATATCGGCTCGTTCACTATGTTCGCCGCTTCGTTAGGCCGTTCAGTGGTAGCAATTGAATGTTTTCAACCAAATTATGTACGAATCGCTAAGGCTATTCAACTCGAGAATGTGTCAGATAGGGTTGTGCTCATTGGAAACGCTATTTTCTCTCGATCGGGCGAATATTTGCGACTAAAACCACTGCCTGAAAACATTGGAGGTCAGCAAATGAATGCCGATAATTTCTTCAATCAATCGTTTCATGATCCCTATATTGTTAAAACGATACGTTTTGACGATGTTCTACCTATTTTAAAACAAAGAAAGATACAATCAGTTGTGATGAAGATCGATATAGAACAATCCGAAAATTTCCTGTGTGAAGGTGGCGCAGAAACTTTTGATTATTTAGATGCACCCATTATTCTTATGGAGTGGGCAAATTTGAAACTAAACCTACAACGTGGAACGACTGTGCTCGAGTTTTTTACAAAACGCAATTATACTGCCACTTCAGACACATGCCATGAACTCGAGAATAAAGATGCTTTCATTAATTGGCCATTTGATATTTTTTGGATAAAAAGAAATCGATTAGATATTTGTTGATGGGAGAGTATGGATATGGTTCAAGTCGTGAATATATACTATTTAACAATGAAAAAATGTGAAAAATGGCAGAGATCCACAAACTGCCCACTTCACTATAACGTCTAATACAAATAAAGAAACTTGTTTTTCATATAAACGTTGATTTTAGCAAAAATAATCTTGAGGGTGAGGATGATGGAAAAGTGTGTAACTTAGAACGACAACATGGAGTAAAGATCATTTCAGCTTTACAGTGTGTAAGACTATCAGCAGAGTATTCAATATGGCGTCATATGTATCAAAAACAGCATGACAAAAGATCAGCCGTAGGCGGGAATCGAGCACAACACCCTTCAATCGTCGAGCGCTCAATGTCTATCTGATAAATCGCTTTATAACTCTTGAAGGACCTTCACCTTCACTTTCACGTCTAGATAGGTCTATTTCCTTAAACTTCCCACGAAACCTTTTCCACTCGCTAAGAAACATGTCTGTCATAGGAAACTATGAAATGTTTTAGCGAAGCTTCAGAACCTTTTAAGGTTTCAGTCATTCATTAATAAACCATTTAAACGTACCAGATAGTTTTAACAACGATGCCAAATGGAAAAAAGATTTTAGAGGTTCAAAAGAATTCTGTCTTGTACGATTTTTCTACGTAAAGAACTATCACATATGAAAAATAGTTCTAGATATTTATCATAGTTCTGTCTCGCACGAATTTTTTTCATAAAGAATCATAGCTGATGAAAGATGGTTCAAAAATATTCAAAATGATTCTCTCTCACACCTTTGTTCTTTATCAAAAAACTCTGACGGATATA
>JAJEKB010021277.1:1503666-1546090 GCA_022393335.1 Macrotrachela quadricornifera | reverse complement strand
TTCTCTCTCACACCTTTGTTCTTTATCAAAAAACTCTGACGGATATAAAATGGCTCTCGAAATTTGAAAGAAGTTCTGTGCTACAGCACTTCTTGATGTGAGGTACGATGATTAGATTAAAATGGTTTTAGCAATTCAGAAGAGTTCTACATCGCACCATCTTTCTTATTAAAGAAACAGAACTGAGCTGAAATGGTTCTAGGAATCTATAAAAGTTCTATCTCATACTGTCTTTTTTCTGTAAAGAATCATGGTTGATAGAAAATGGTTTCAGTAATTCAAAAAAGGTTCTATAATGCACCGGTTCTTTTATGCTCCTCATTTTTATAAAGGTTGTTCTGGCTAGGCATGTACTGAGCCCGAACCTCTCACCCTCATCCTTACTCTCTTTAGTTATATGGTTAAAGTGTTAGATAAATTCTTTTATCAAATTGCGTAAATCAAGACACAAAAAACAAAAATCTATTTGACAATACTTTTCTATGATTAAAAACTGAAATTCAATGTAGTATGACGGGTTTTCTTTATTATGACAATGTTTTAATGAAAATAATTCCGTCATTTGTACATAAACAACACAACAGTTTTTGCCAAGTATAAATCATTTAACACGCATTGAAGTTGAGATAAATCAGGAATTATAGATAGAGCTGCAACGTAGAAGCCGATTAATAAAATCATAAGAAAGTTGATAATAATGCATGTTACTTAACCCTTTCCGTCCGGATGTTGCCATATGGCAACATTTAGTTAGTTTTTTGCCCAAAATTGACCTATACCAGCAGTTTATAATTTTTTTTACGATTCGATAATTATCTACAGACATTTTAGCACAAATTCATGTGTTCAGAAGAAGAAAAAAATATTCAGGATGAAAATGATTGAGATTCTACGTGAGGCTCCAAAAAAGCATCTCGAACGTAAAAACGATTTTTTGATGCAACCGAATATTCGATGGTGAACGCAACTAGTGGTTAATTTTTGTCCATACACCCACTATACATTGCCTCATTAGGTGATATTATTCCATAATTTTGAACGATGAAAAGTAGCGATGTTGCCATATGGCAACTCCCGGCGGCAATGGAGCAAATTTTTTTAAAACTTTGTTTTCTCTTGAATTGTCAAAATAATGTTATTACGTGATGAAATTCTTGGCACATCTTTTCTTTCGTTCGGTTCTTATCATGACATCATCATATATATGTATCTTGCCTAGATTTTTCTACTTTCTTTCTTGATATACGAATGTATATTTTCTTCTAGTATATTCAGTTTCATTCGCTTTTTCGTTCTCTCTTTTATTTTTCAGGGTGTGTTTCCTTTCTACTTCTTTCTAGTGAAGTGTGTCATGTTCTAAAGCTTTGAATACATATATATATATACACGAATTCAGTGAAGTGTGCTTAATAAGATTTTAAAGTATAAAGTTGTCTCTCATCAATCTTTTATCTTTGATAATGCCAACTACACGAAGTTCTAAACGACAGTCTATTGTACCAAATGGTCTTAGTGAAGAAGAAGTAAATTCATCAGACTCTGAAGATGAGATAAGTAAAGTCAGACATATTCTATCAAAGAATTTATTAATAAACAAAGAGTCTTCGTCAAGTGAAGAGGATGATATTGAAGAAACTAAACAAGCAAGTCCACCACCAAAAAAAACGAAAAAGGTAGATTGGAAAAAGAAGGTTTTTATCCCTTCATCAGCAAATTTTACTGGAGTTTTACCACCACCACCAGATGATGAATTAGCGCCGATAGATTATTTTTATTCCATGTTTGACAAGGAGTCTATAGAACTTCTAACTGATCAATCTAATTTATATTCGGTTCAAATGAATCCAAATAAGCCTCTTTGCATTTCTCAACATGAGATGAAACATTTTATAGGTACATTAATTATGACAGGTATTTATTCATTTCCAACACCACGTTTCTTTTGGATGAATACAACTCGTGTTGAATCCATAGCTTCAGTTATGAGTCGAGACAGGTTTTTACAAATTAGAAGAAACTTACATGTCGTCGATAATTCAAATCAATTATTTGCTGGTGATCCAGCTTTTGATCGAGCACATAAAGTTCGTCCATTACTTAATATTGTCAAAGAAAACTTCAGAAAGATTCCTAAAGAAGAAAAGTTAAGTGCAGATGAACAGATTATTCCATTCAAGGGTAGAAGCATTATGAAGCAGCATATGCCACTCAAACCAAATCGTTGGGGATATAAAATGTTTGTCTTAGCTGGTGGTGAAAGTGGTATCTGCTATGATTTCATATTCTATACAGGCAAAGGTGAAAAGTCTGAGTATGGATTTTGTACAAAAATCGTTCTTGCACTTTGTGAAACAGTTCCTCATGATATCAATCACAAACTTTATTGTGATAATTTTTATACCACAATTGCATTACAAGTAGAGTTATTCAAACTGGGAATTTTTACTGTTGGTACAGTGAGATCGAATCGATTAGCTGGTTTAGTTATGAAAACTGAAACAGAGTTATCAAGGGAAAGTCGAGGGTCAATGGATCATCGGGTAGCAGAGGTTGATGGAGTTCAGATCTGTGCCACCAGGTGGTATGATAATAATGTTGTCAACTGTCTCTCAACCTTACATGCTTGTCAGCCTGTCGATTTAGTTCAAAGATGGTCAGCAAAAGAAAAAAAATCATGTGCAAGTTAGCAGACCAGATGTAGTAAGAGCTTATAATCAGCACATGGGTGGAGTTGATTTGATAGACATGTTGATTTCATTATATCGTATCAATGTTAAGTCAAACAAATATTATATGAAAATTATTTTTCATCTTATCGATCTTTCAGTAGTAAATGCTTGGCTCTTGTACCGTCGACATTGTTCACAGATTAATATTCCAAAGAAGAGCATGATGTCCTTGTTAACATTTCGTTTGAATGTAGCTGAGGCTTTACTTAAATCTGCTCCATTACCACCTCCACTGAAACCTGGACGTCCATCTTTGAAATTATCGTTAGTTGAGAACAGTGCTTCAACATCATCAAGAGCTGCACCGAGTCCTCTACCACCAAAAAGTGTTCAGTTTGATAAGTACGACCATTGGCCGCAACAGATAGATAAGGGCAGATGTCGAAATGCAGGCTGTAATGGTTATACAAGAATATCATGTTCAAAATGTAATATACGTTTGTGTCTGAATGAGAAAAATAACTGTTTCAAGAACTATCATAACGAATGAACTGCCTCTTAAACGTAGCTCTAGTCTTCTCTGTTACTACTTTTTCTATATATATTTGTCTAGTTTCTATCAACAGTTATATTATTTCCTTTTTTTTATCTTTATGAATAAATAAAACACCACGAAGTATTATGTTAAAACCAAGAGAAACAAAAAAACAATTTTGTAAAATTTTGACCCCTAGCGACCGGGTGTTGCCGAATGGCAACATCAGGTTTTTCGATCCTGAAATACTTTTTAGTTTCGAAAAATGCATTTTTATTATCTACATGATAAGAGGATAACAGAAATATACGAAAAAAATTTTTTAATATTCGCCTTCTAGGAGCCGGACGGAAAGGGTTAATTTATTGAAGTTTGATAGCCATACAAGATAACTACTTTTTGATCAATGAAAACTGTTAAGCACGTTCACACTCTAGTTATATAAAGCTTTCGGGAAACAATGAATTTTCATAGTTAGTCTATGAATATGTTTCTTAGACAAAAAGTGAAATTATTCGAGTCTAATACCGTGGTAGCTAATATTTAATGCTGAACAAGAGTATGTCTGAAAATAAGACTGACGAGGGAGGGTCACTAACTTAAAAATCGCTTTTGAGCCGATACTTTGTGCATGAGTAGATCCTAGTGAGACTAGTAAAAGTCTGAAATGATAAGCGCTAATAGGCCTTTCTTTCCGAGTTATAGTCGTTTTACTAAAATTTCAGTCTGTGCTTAAGTACATACTTAAAAATCGAATGACCGTATTTCGACCTGAATTTCTGTCAATACGCAAGTCTAGCGATAGCAAACAGACCCTAAAAATTTCAGTTCAATCAGACGCTTCATTCATGAGATAATAAACCTTTAAAAAGTACTCATATTTCACCAATGATTCATGAAAATCTGTTTATTTTGAAAATTTATTATTTCGCGAAAGAAGCGTCCGATTGAACTGAAATTTTTAGGGTCTGTTTGCTATTGCTAGACTTGCGTATTGACAGAAATTCAGGTCGAAATACGGTCATTCGATTTTTAAGTATGTACTTAAGCACAGACTGAAATTTTAATAAAACGACTATAACTCGGAAAGAAAGGCCTATTAGCGCTTATCATTTCAGACTTTTACTAGTCTCACTACGGTCTACTTATGCATAAAGTATCAGCTCAAAAGCGATTTTTAAGTTGGTGACCCTTCCTCATGAGACCGAGAGTCTCGGTTTGCTCTCGGACTCGGTACATCCCTAATTCTGGCACAAGTTGCCTGTATTAGATTGGAAGTAAAAGCTGTCAAACAGGTTTTCTGAACTTGATCGAAGCACATTATACCTTCGGAATACCGTTCGAATTCAAGACATGTTATTAAATGTCACATAATTTTGAAGATGTCATCCGAAAACTCTTCCAGATTATATAATAGAAAGTGTCTCGTAGTGGCTGTCCCTATATTACTACAGACAAAAATTTTCGCATTAAGTCATTTTCTTTCCAGCTTTTTATAATCGAGATTGCTATTCACTGTTGAAAAATATACACACTAAAAATAAATGTGTTGAACAAATATGTCGTAGATTATAGTGTTGCAACCTCAACAAAGAAAATGTGTCGTGCGTAGAATATGTTGTACTTTCAATGAAAGAAATATGTCGCAACGAGCACCTCGTGTCGCATTTGAATGTGTCGTACATTGTGTTGCAAAGTGCGACACATTTCATCTTAGTGTGTAGTTAATTTAAATGCCTCTTTCAGGATAGGATACGAAATCTTGAAAGATTATTAGGTTGAACTTAATTAATTGATAACTATCTGCTGGGAATGCGCAGGGTTTTATAAAAAGTGCATGTCAAAACTGCCCGAAAAGAAGTTGTGAATCTCCCCTACATAAAAGTGTAGTCAGTTTTTCGAGAAATGGGTGTGTATAGTGTAAGAATAAGTGAATGTTCACTGTTATCTATCGATTTACATTGAGTACAGTCCAACGGTCCTCAAATTGAATCCGAATCGGATCCACAATTGAGTTTTCGAAGGCATATGGAAGCTTCATGAAAAGTTGGAATAAAGTGCAGTGTTTCTCAAGCTTATTAAGAATTGCAATTTCGACCCTACAAAGTTTGAGAAAGCTTATTCTAAAGAACCAACTTAAGGTCGATTCTTGCTACTATCTTATCTTTTGTGGATTCGTCAATCTCTAAGAATGAGTGTGTTTTATAGGAGTGTTTGAACTAGAAACATTATTCCTTAATCGAACTGCTTTTCATAAATTGTACGTTTTCTCTTTTTTAGTAAGAAATTCTCATATAAACATAGGGATTTTAGGATAAAGTAAACTATGGTTCCAAAGCCAGTGCGACCAGGGGAGAGGAATAGGGAAATTACCATCTACTTCGGAAAATTTCGATTGAATCATTTTCCGAATTTGAAAATCTTGGTACACTGAAATTTCTCCGAATTTGTGGGATCATGAAGCGATTTTCTCCAATCTTTGAGGAATTAAACAGACAATTTACCGTAAATTTTTGAAAAATCTAAATTTGAAGAAATCTATTCTACTATTTTTTTTGATTCTTGATATTTTTTGAACTACATCTATGATCTAAGTTCGGGTTTAAGCGAGAAATAAATATCATAACTAATACTCATCTCCAAAATGGAGGATGGATATTTTCTGAATAACTTTTCATAGGAACAAGGTAGAGAGCTGTGGTTTTCACTGTTAGAAAGAGCCTTATTCAGCGTATTGATTAATATAGAATTGTTGAAATTTATTACATAAATAACTAGTAATCCATAGTCACCTGAAAGAGTAGATTGTTGCGCTATAACGATAGAACTTGTCTTTAACTTTGAGGAGTAGATCAGACAAAAGTTTCGACCATTCATAAATTTGTAGCTCGTCAGCTGGTGATTCTAATCCACTTCTTAAAGTTAAAGACATGTCCTATCTTCGTAGCACAACAGTCTACTCTTTCAAGATGACTATGGATTATTAATTATTTATGTAATAAATTTCAACAATCTTATATGAATCGATGCGCTGAATTAGCCTCTTTCCAATGGTGAAAATTGCAGCTTTCTAAGTTGTTCCTATCAAAAGTTATTCAAAAAATACCCACCCACCTCGTTTTTTGGAATGAGCATTAGTATTGTGGTAACTGGTTTCACCGTCGTTGATGTGAATCTGTCGCATTCTTTTATAGAATGTTGAAATGATTTATCAGACCTCTCGCAGAAAAGTTGATGTACTGTTTACCAAATTCCTCATAGAAATTCGATGTGTTATCTGCCAGATTTCTCGCAGAAGTTCGGCGCAGGAGACCTAATGAACTTAGCGCTTTCGGCACTTTTTGAGAGCGTCTTATCAGAATATTCGGAAACTTACTAGGTAGATAGATGCCGATAATTAGAGCAAAAAATATCAGAGGCTCAGCGTTCCTGAATGTTTCCTTTGGAAAATATTGAAGTCACAAACACTAATAACGACTTCTCTTATCACTCCGCTCTCTTAACTGTGTTACATCCGACAGCGCTAAGATTGTTACACAGATACCAGGATTCTTTTGAGGTGTGCACTGTTTTTAATATCCTTTTGTTGCAGTCTATTTGTATAAAAACAGGAAAGTGTTGAGAGCACCCTTACAAATGCATATCTTTTCTGGTTAGATTTTTTTTGCAAAATCCGCCAAAAATCAACAACGCATTATTTGCCGAAGGAGAAAAGTAGACACACAAAATGCTATAAAATGCTTGCAGAAAAAGTTTCAGATCAATCGCATGTGTCGTGTCTCAAATAGAGACAATACTGAAAGTCTTTAGATAAAAAACAGATTTCTAGAAAACTATAAAAGGAAAAAATATATAATTTTGATATATGCTTATAAATTTTATGTAGGGGACATTGTATTTTTTCGTTTTTTTAGCTGCAAGGGTGTATTTGAATTCATAAAACGTATTTAATAGATGAACAACGCTTAGAAACATATGTACAGTGGAAAAAATCAAAACGATAAAATTAAGGGTTTGGAATCGAGAAAGGAAAGTGCTTTGACTTTTTGTGAAAAGATCGATTTTCTGTCAAATATTTAGCCCCTCACACTGCTAAAACAATCGAGAATTCTGAATCTTCGTGGTGTCATAAGCCTTGAAATTTTCAGCTCATTTGGGATCATCTAGCTCTCGATATTTCTACACAATCAGATCGATTTTTATTCAAAATTCAATTTGAAATAAAAAAGGCCATAGACCTAATTTCAGTTGAGCTCCGGTATTTTTCTTCTTCAGTCGGAATTTTATCTAATTTGAGAAGCGCTTTGGATTTATACGATTTGTAAAATGGCTAGATAAACTCTGCCACTGGTAGTGAGTGATTTTGCGAAGATTTTGGGCATATTAAGGTGCGACAAACAGCTAACATCATGATCATGCAAGATACGTCAATATTTCGATAAATCATAGTTCATCTGTTCAATCAACTATGCCACTTCATTGTGAATAGTATTATACAGTACTCACTAATTAGAATCGTTATCCAAGTGAAGTCAAGCTTTATTCTGATATTTTCCTTCCACTCTAATTGCATAAAATTCGATGTCACTAGGGACGAACGATCTTATTCCATCATTGATAGATATTAAATTATAATCATATTGGTGATCCCGAGAACTCTAATCCGATAAAGCAAATTATTAGTCTACCATCGGTTTCTTACAGTAACTGACTAATTTTTGTTTACTACATTGTACACCTTTCCTAATGTACGTGAGTTATTCGAGCCTTTTCAAAACTTCACCATTTTCAAAGGAATAAGCATAAGTTATATTCGCCTTTAGCATGATAATATAAAGAATCATGAACTTGCTAATAATAATGCTTTCATCAACAATACATCTTACATATATGAATAATGTCATATGTTCATCAAATAAAGTTGCTTTACTGGCATACTATTGTGTTTTTTTGCAGTGGACTGGATCTAGAAAAAATTTGTTTGTCTAATACGGTCGAAAACATTGCATCCAAGACTACTTCATCATAATTGTTAGGAGAATTTGCAAACATAATTTTGATTTCATGCGGAAAAGAGAAAGTTTACCATGATATAGTGTGATCTTTTTGTAATACTCAATTGTTTGTGCGTCACTATACTTGGTTTTTTTCAACTACCTCTATAATAAAAGCACTGAAACTTTACACAGCATTATCACTAATGATAAGGATAGAAAAAAGTGCTTGAAGACAACATCAACAGATAACGTCTGATGAATATACGTTGCAATTATTTTGCTTGCTTTTCTCTTTCAAAGAAAAAACATACACACCGAAAGGCAATCCTCATTGTCTACCACGCGAGCTATGAGAAGCAAGTAATCGAAAAGTTTCTGTAAAATATAAGCATTTGTCATCTGACTACTGGTAAGTCACCCATAAATTTCTAAACTACGTTCAATGAAAAAATCTCTCTTCTGATTGATGTGTCTCTTTTTTAACTATGCTCTTTTATTGCAACACTCGTAAGTGCTTACAGTGGAGGGTGAGGGGTGAGGGCGAAGGAGGTAGAAAAACCGGTACCTTTGATAAAATAATATAAAATGGAAAGAAAGAAAGAAACACATTAGATAGCGAAGAGAAGATTGATAGGAGAGTAGACGATAGGTTTTCAATGCTTCACTAAAGAATTGACTGGTCGTTGCCTAATTATAGCTATGGCGGAAGGTACGACTCTACGAAGAAACCTTGTCCGCTAGTTAAGAAATTCTAGCAAGTCTGTGAAGAGCGGAAAGTGTTTGGCCTTTAATTTCTTAATTTTCCTCTTCAAAAAGAAATGATCAAAACTACACGGTGCGTTCAAAAAGTTCCCGGATTGGTTTTATTAAAAATCAACAAACCACGTTACAATTATTCATGTATCTGCTCTTTCTCGAAGTATCGTCCCTCTACTGAAATACACCTTTGTCAACGTTCTGGAAGTTTTTGAATAGCTGGTGTGAAGTCATCTTTAGGCACACTGTTCAACCACTGATGTATTGCTGAACCTGATGAACTTCGATCATTGTAGTGTCTTCCTTTGAGATGATCTTTTAAAATAGGCAACAGAAAATAATCACTGGGGTTCAGATCTGGAGAATAAGGGGGATGACGAAGCAATTCATATTTTAATTTATGAATAGTAGAAAAAACAAGATGTGCCGTGTGTGCCAATGCATCATCATATTGAAGGATAACACTAGTTGAAATTAAACCTCGCCGTTGTTTTTTAATTTCTGAATAAAGTTTATTTTCCAGAATATTGGCATAATATGTCTTCGTAATTGTTACACCAGCTGGTGTAGGTTCCTTGAGAATTATTCCTTTGTGATTCCAGAAAAATGAATATAAAACTTTATTAGCTGACTTTTCTTGCTTGAATCTTGAAGGTGAGGGTGAATCAGCTCGCTTCCATTGTTTTGATGATTGTTTTGATTCAGGTTGATAATAATACTTAGGGCAATCCAAAAGTAGTGAGCCTGATATCGTACTTTCCTATAGACCGATTGGAAAGGTTTTCTTTTTTATGAGCAGATAGAGCGTCTTTTTTTCAATCTTTCTAAGTTATTTGATCACTATTCAATTGGTCTTATAATAATAAAAATTCGATAAAAACTGTTTTTGTTGAAAATCAGCTGGTAGCAGTAGATCATAATGCGTGTGGCACTTTTACATTCTACTTTATTATCATTTAATAAAGTGTATTAAAGAAACAAAATATACCAGAAGATGCAGCGTGAAAAGCTCTACAATTTATAAAGGATGGTATATTCTATAGTTAATTGTTTTTGATTTCAGAATGAATAAAACTCTGAACAACGAAATTTCAACGTTGCAGAAACGAGATTGTTTTTTAGTAAAAGATGCATTCGATTTTCCCTATCTCATCTTTTTCTTACTTCATATGTTTTATTTAAAAAACAAAATACACTATAAGAAGCAGCGTGTAAAACTCTATAATTTACAAAGAACAACTATAAAAGATGGGATAGACAAAACCGAATTCATCCTCTACCAATAAATAATCTCGCTGTCACAACATCTAAATTTGATCGCTTAAAGTTTTGTTCATTTTGAAAATAAAAAGTGCAACTATACAATAAACAGTCCTTTATAAATTGTAGAGCTTGTTACGCTGCATCTTCTGGTATATTTTGTTTCTTCGATACAATGTATTAAGTGATGATAAAATGCAACACAAAAGCACAGCGTTATTTTAGTTTCATGCCCATTATGATCTCGATGCTACCGGCTGATTTTCAACAAAAACAGTTTTTATCGAATTTTTATTATTATAAGATCAGTTGAATACTGATCAAATAACATACAAAGATAGAACAAAAGACGATCTACCTGCTCCTAGAAAAGAAAATTTTTCCAATCGGTCTATAGGAAAGTATAATGTCAGGCTCACTACTTTTGGATTGCCCTAAGTATATCGCTCGGCACGCTAAATTTTCTTCTATAATATGTCGAATGGGCCAATATATACCTTGTTGAATAGCATTAAGAATTCCTTTTTATGTCGACAACTACGAATGAAACTTAAAAGTACAACCGTTTTCATTGAAAATATCATAGTGAAGTGTACATAGTTTTGATATGAAATTGCATCGTTGAAATTTGTAAGATAAAGAGAAAGTAGTAAATATTTACAATTGTTACAACTTCCCTCCACAGTTATGGTTATCAATTGAAAGTATTACTATCGATTCTAATTAGAACTTTTCATTTTTACTATAATCATGAATGCTATTGGTTATAATCAGTTTCATTCTAACTATTAATCAAAATAGCTTGTAACATTGCTTATTGTAACGATAAAGTGCAGAAGTGCCTGTAATGTCACTAAGTAATGATGTTCATCAAGTACTTCATATCTCAGAGTTGTAATCGTTCTAGAATTTTCAAACTGGTCGAATCTAAATAATCATAGCTCTTCTATGTCTTCTAAATGTAACTACTTCGTAACATAAATCAAGCTTCTATAAATGATGGCTTAAAAGGCATCGAGCAGTCTTAAATTGCAGGCACGTGCTGATCTTTGTTACTTGCTCATTAAAAATTCAATATTTCTATCCTACAAATTTTTAATAGCAAGGAAAGCTACTCTGTATTGAATAAACCTTTCTTTGCTATCAATGTTAAATTTTAAAGAGATAGGTAACAGAGATCAAAATCTATTCTCATTTCAAGGGTGCCAGGATATTTTTGGGGTATTCTGTAGATAAGAGAAAGAGAAAGGAAAAAAGAGATGAATACATAGAAGAAACATAGAGGAAGAATAAAAACGAAAGAATAAAAAGAAAGAGCAATAATGATATCATCAACAGCATCAAAGGCTCAGTCATTACTAGTGCATTCATAACTTTAAACTAATTGAAACTATTAGACATGTCTCGGCTCACAAATAAGCTACGCTTTTCGAAGTATCGACATGATATCATTCATTCGTTTTCTTTGTATAATGTAACAAGCTTTTTTCATTATTTTTTGAGATAAAAAAGAAAGTGGTTGTCTTCTTTTCTTTCAATTATCGCCTTTCTTTACTTTTGTCATCTTTATTTTCTTATTCTTGTTTTTCCTTCTCGGTCTAATGGCATATGGACGTAGAAAAAAAAGTAGTAATAAATATCTAAAAGTAAACAAAATAATCTGGCACAATCACTCCGAACTGAAATAAAATACACACTATTGTACTGACAAAAGATGTTATTTTAATTGTCTCACAACGTATATTGAAGACGACTGCTATATTAAAGAATTAAAATTAAAAATGAACTGACGTTCTATTTTTAAGTATTGTTCTCAGTTCTTCACAACTTGGCTCTTTTGGTCTTATGAGTACTTCCATAGAATAGCCTTCGGAGCTTATGGATACCCTATAGGACAGCTCATTAGGACTTGTGGGTAACCTCCATAAAATAGCCCTTGAGGACTTATGGATACCACCATATAATAGCTCTTGAGGACGTATGGATATCCCATAGAATAACCTTTGGGGAATTGTGAATACTCCCGTAGGATAGCACATGAGGACTTATGGGTACCTTCAAAAGATACCTTATGACAACTTGTTAGGACCTCATAGAATATCCCTTGAGACTTCTGGATACCCCATAATATAACTATTGAGAAGCTACCAGTAGACCCCAAGTATCCCTACAACGCTATGAGATAACTCACATGACAAGAACTGATGACATTCTGCAGCTCCCATTGGCTAGAAGTCTCACAACTAGTGAACATGATGATAATCTCAAAATCCCGCGAGTACGAAGTCCGCTGCTTCCTCCTTTATGATTATCCTTCTCATATATAACAAAACTTAATCGTGGCTGTTTTGTGAAATGAATATTTTCATGAGAGATCTTTCAGAATTGATTAACGAGAGAGATTGTGGTCTAGTGACATTGATGGTATATGTGAGAAATGTGTGTAAGTCTTTTTAGGAAGTAGAGTCGTGTTTAAGTGTATCAGAACATCAACGCTAATCGAGCATATGTCGTCTTTTTCAGAAAAAAAATGCGTTAACGAAGGTTTCTTTTCACAATCTGTTCGCGGTGAAGTTTTCAGGAATGCATGGTACTAATGAAAAATGCTTTTGATAAAAATTTCAGACCTATATACCGTACTACAGCGAACTGCAAGTTTGTTCTATGGCTTCGAGAAAAATTCTCGTAACATCATCAATCTAAATAGTACAGAGCTCAGGATGGTTTCAAATTGAAATTATCATCCGTGTGCTGGTTCTGTCCGAACAGAATTATTAAACTCTCTTTTATTCATTTTTTTATAAGTATTTTAGCTGACATGATGCGAAAATAACCATAAAAATGCATAATCTCAAGTCACTAAATGTTATCGGGACCCCGTTGAAACCTATACAATAAAAAAAGGTATTGATTATAGTTCTAGCCGAATGAGAGTTATTTCAGGTTTTATGACTACCCATGTAAAAAAAAAGTAGGATTTTTTCACTATTAAGTACTTCTAAAATTAATAAAGTAAAATAAAGTAACTTTTCCTACTATTTTCTACTTTATATAGTACAGATAAGTACTTTTTTGTACTTATCAAAGTACTTTAAAGTACTATTCTCCTGTAAAAGTATTTGATAGTAATTATTCATACTACTCAAAGTGCTTTAAAGTATTTTTCTACTCGAAAAGTATTTTATAATAATTATTGATACTATTCAAAGTACTTTACAGTACTTCTATCATTGAAAAAGTATTTAATAGTAATTATTGATACTATTCAAAGTACTTTAAAGTACTTTTCTACTTGAAAAGTATTTTATAATAATTATTCATACTACTCAAAGTACTTTATAGTACTTCTATTCTTGGAAAAGTATTTAATAGTAATTATTGATACTACTCAAAGTACTTTAAAGTACTTTTCTACTGTGAAAGTATTTAATAGTAATTATTGATACTATTCAATGTACTTTAAAGTACTTTAAATAATATAAATAATTAGTATTAAATACTTTTCCAAGAATAGAAGTACTATAAAGTACTTTGAATAATATGAATAAGTACTATTAAATACTTTCACAGTAGAAAAGTACAATAAAGTACTGTGAGTAGTATGAATAATTACTATCAAGTACTTTCACACTAGAAAAGTACTTTAAAGTACTTTGAATAATACAAATATTTATTATAAAATACTTTTCCAAGAATAGAAGTACCATAAAGTACTTTCAGTAGTATGAATAATTACTATTAAATACTTTCACAGTAGAAAAGTACTTTAAAGTACTTTGAATAATATAAATATTTATTATGAAATACTTTTTCCCAGCGGGAAAGTATTATAAAGTACTATAAAACTTTATTTTGGCAAAAGCGTACTATAAAGTACATTTTTAAGTGCACAAAACTACCAATCGGGAGTGTGTGAAGTGAAAAATAGTAGAAAAAGTTACTTTATTTTACTTTATTAGTGTTAAAAATACTAACAAGGGGACCTCTCCAAGTGTTGCCCATCGTATGCAGTCATATTTAGCATATAGATAGGACTCATAGCGTCGATAAGGGCTCCAAAAAAGTTCGTGCCCAAAGCCTGTAGTTGTTCTTGAGATGTTGTGTTTTCAAGGTATTTGGATAACTCACTGACGTGGCCCCCCTCAGGGGGTAGCAGAGAAACCCATTTTTCGATTTTCGACTTGTAACTTTGTACACAGAGAAATCTTAATGAGAGTGGTTTATTGTGAAAGTTTCAGCCTTGCTCAATGCTTCTAATGGCAAATAAGAACACAAAAAGTTGCCTCCACGAATGACAATCGATTACCAAAGTCGTATCTTAGAATAGGAACAAGAAATAGGTCTGAAACTTTCAGAAGAAATCACTCTCATTTTGGCCTCTTTCTATACAAAGTTTCAAGTCGAAATTCAAAAACGACTTTTTCTGATGTTCCTGAGGGGGCTACAGTAGTGAGTTATTCCAATATCTTAAAAACCGGGCATCTCAACAACGATGGGCTTTGAACCCGAATTCCGTTAGGGTTCTTATCTAAGGTATGAGTCTCACCTATCGGCAAAATATGAATCCAAACGGAGGGTGACACTTGGGAATGTTCTCTCGTTAGTGAAAAAAACCACTTTTTATGTACATGAAAGATGGCCCTGAAATACATGAAATTACGGTACCCAGCTAGCCCTAAAAATGTTGTTAGTATGGTGTCCAGAGAATCATCAGAAAGTTGTAGGTATAGCGTTTACGTAGCCCTAAAAAAGTTGTTTGTATGGTGTTCAGGTAGCCCTCAAAGAGTTACAAATATCAGGTCCAAACAAAGCTCAGAAAGTGATATATTCAGGTTTTCTGAAACTGGTATATGAGCATCCATAATCGTGAGGCGGTACTTTGAACGTATATCGCATAGTCAGAGGGTTGTGAGTAGGGGTCGAGGTATTGTCAAGAAATCCGGAAAAAATAAATCCGGAAAAGAAAATCCGGAAAAATAAATCCGGAAAGAAATGAATCCGGAAAAAGATAAATCCGGAAAAAAATAAATCTGGAAAATAAAAATCTGGAAAACGAAAAATCCGGAAAAGGAAAAATCTGGAGAAAGACAAATCAGGAAAAATTTATTCGAAGTTTATTAATTATAGAAGACACAACAAATAGAAAGAATGAAGAAGTGAAAGACAATCTGATAAGAAGTTTATTTCTTTCAAGCCACCAGTAGTGAGAGTCTGTCGAGAAGCTCGACACAATCGATGTCGTCGTTGCATTCTTCTGCTTGGTTAAAACGCCAGTCTTCGTGGTCATGTGAGCAACGGCGGAACTATCTTTGAATTAGTATGCACAATAGGTGGTCGCCATTGTGGCCTTGCCACTCTGTTGAAAAACATAGTCGTCAATGATGAGAAGAGATTTATCTTTGTTGCTGTTCACGAAAGTGTGTATCGGATAAGCGGTGGCCATTGTAAGAAGAAAAGAGGAGAAATGATAATAAATGGCAGTCATGCTGTAAGTTTTTATTTCTAACAAGTTGTTAGTGTACGGCTATTCAGCAAATTACCACACTATATATATGATCATAAAACAACGGGAGAGAGAACAATGCAAAGTGAAATGATGAGAGCATGAACAAAGGAAAACGACGCGAGAGAGATAGTACTAGAGAGCGAGGCGATAAGAGCATGAGCGCAGAACGAGAGAGCGGACAATACAGAAAAATTCAGGGGAGCATGAACACAGAGCATATATATATAGCTGTTTCTTTGACCTTTGTCAAACGAAACAGAAAAAGAAAAAACGTATCGAGGTGTTTTATTTCTTTTCCGAATTTTTCTTTTCCGAATTTCTTCTTTTCCGGATTTTGTCTTTTCCGGATTTATTTTTTTCCCGATTTTTATTTTCCCGATTTTTTATTTTCCTGATTTTTTATTTACCCGATTTTATTTTTCCGGATTTTTTCGTTTCCGGATTTTTATTTTCCGGATTTCTTGACATATTCGGGGTCGATAAGTCCAGCTCTAGTTCAGAACTGATGAACTGTTCAAACAGCTCTTTGAACTGAGCTGAACGGATGAACCAGTTCGTTTGAACTGTGAACTGTGTATCCAGAACAGAACAAAAGTGTTCCGTTTTGGGGAACAAATTCCCAAAACAGAACATTTTTGTTCTGTTCTGGGAATTTTTTCCTAAAACGAAACACTTTTGTTCTGTTCTGGGAATCTGTTACCCAAAACGGAACACTTTTGTTCTGTTCTGGGAATCTGTTTCCCAAAACGGAACACTTTCGTTCTGTTGTTGGAACCCAGTTCATCAGTTCTGATGTAGGGCGGAACTTGTCGGCCCCTAGTTGTGTAGGCGTATATATATATAGACAGCCTGGCCTAGTCCGATTGGTGTAAGGGAGAGAAGGGTATAAATAGGAGGAACTTTGCAGTTTCACGTCATTTGATCAAGTGGTGATGTGCTGGTTAGCTACTTTATAGTACTTTGAGTAGTACTTTATAATACTTTGAGTAGTACCGTATAGTAGTTCATAGTACTTTTTGTAGTAATTTCGATGGTACTTTTAGTACTATATACTATTGATGTTTTAAAGTGTAAATATAATTGTTTAGTATTGAGAGATCTAGTTGAAATGATGGAGTTAGCGTGATATAAATGAGGAATAGGGCTAGTTAGTCAATAAAACTGAGCTTTGACAGAGTAGTACTGTAACGTATCCCGCATAGTGAGGTCAGCTACCGTAGCAATGTAAGTAAGAAAAGATGGATTTATAGATTGTAACTACGTAGTCATAAAACTTCATTTTTCAAAGACAGTGTTGCGCAGTGGATAATAGTATAGTTAAGAGTAGGTATATATGGTAAGCAAACCTATATAAGTAGCCATACGTAAGACTGAATACCTCAATATGTGCTTCTTTAGAAATAGATGAGTATAGATATGTGAGTATTTTGGCATTCATGAGTACAACTAGATGATAGTATTTAATGCAGTTTTGTCATCATATTTCAGAGCATATTTATAAGAATGGTCAGGCTTAAGCAAAGTAATTAAGTGTTCTTAATAATTTGGAAAATTATATATAGGAAAAATACATCCAAAGTTATGTCTGAACGGTGAGAGTTTTAAAAACAGCTTATA
Organism: Macrotrachela quadricornifera; assembly: GCA_022393335.1. NCBI lineage: Eukaryota > Metazoa > Rotifera > Eurotatoria > Philodinida > Philodinidae > Macrotrachela > Macrotrachela quadricornifera. The sequence continues at coordinate 1,528,750 of JAJEKB010021277.1, read as the reverse complement.
AAATACGGAATTGTGAGATGATATTCATGCAATAGATCATTTAAGGCCAGTAAAAATTGTTGTTATCAATAGTTATCCGATTTCAATACAATCTTAACATCGACCTATCTCGTTTGATACAGATGCGAATGCTACATCGACATGACATTCATTGTTATTCGATGTTCTATAATACCATGTAAACACAAATGACTGACTTTTTATAGCGATCTCCTATCATTGCTGATTTTTCATTATTACCTATAGTATTCACTTCACTATTCATCGCTATCATCTATTTGTGTATTATAAGTGAGAGACTAGATATCGTTATAGCAGTATCATAGGCTTCACTTAATTTAGATTTTCTATTAATCTTCCGACATTTTACACATCATACGCTTAATGATTGATAATCATTCTGTGTTGTCTATACTTATACACACTTCAAAAGACAAAATTATTGAGACATACAATATATATATCTCACAGAATGATTATCAATCATTAAGCGTATGATGTGTAAAATGTTGGATGATTAATAGAAAATCTAAATTAAGTGAAGCCTATGATACTGCTATAACGATATCAAGTCTCTCACTTATAATACACTAATAGATGATAGCGATGAATAGTGAAGTGAATACTATAGGTAATAATGAAAAATCAGCAATGATAGGAGATCGCTATAAAAAATCAGTCATTTGTGTTTACATGGTATTATAGAACATCGAATAACAATGAATGTCATGTCGATGTAGCATTCGCATCTGTATCAAACGAGATAGGTCGATGTTAAGATTGTATTGAAATCGGATGGCCGTTCATGCTAGTGAATTCTAGTAAGGTGACAGAAGTACTTTTTAGTACTTTCAGAAGTACTAAAAGTTACTTTAGTACTTTAAAGTACTTCTAAAAGTAAAATAGTATTAAAACATACTTTTCAAAGTACTAAAAAGTGTTCACTTATAAGTACTTTTCCCATATTTGAAAAATGTGGGTGAAAGTACTTTTTATTACTTTTAGAAGTACTAAAAGTTACTTTAGTACTTTAAAGTACTTCTAAAAGTACTTTAGAGTGCTGAAACGTACTTTTCAAAATACTAAAAAGTGTTCACATATAAGTACTTTTCCCACATTAAAAAAAATGGGATAAATTACTTTATAGTAACTTTTTTCCTCAAAAATTTCTACATGGGTAAGAAACTACTTTTTAACAACAATAGTAAATAATTTTGTAAATTGTTTTGTGTATTGATTTTTTATTCGAATCTATTAGAAAGTTGCACAATATACGTAGATAATGTATCCAATATTGAGAATAAAATATAAGTAGCTAATTCTTGTCTCGAATATATAACATCTAATGATTGACATGAACATGTTTTATTCAACGATAATTTGAATAGAAAAGCAGAGTATTTCAACAACTAAAACGTTTTCAAATTGCGAAAATATCGTAAAAAACATGCTAGTAAGACAACAATCTTCTCCAATCAGTTCATTAGAATCTGGCCTCGTTGAAAAAAACTATATATATTCTGAAAGACGAGACTTTAGCACATCTTTAGATGATAAAAAGTCAATCTCAATTGTTTTAGAAAAAATGATTTTCTGTAGAAAAGCCTCTCCAGTTAGAATTAGAGTTTTATAGAGGGGACTTTCGTTTTACTAGCACTACAGTATAAGAGCTGTATACATTTTAATATATTTTTAAAAAGAATTTTACATTTGAAATCGCCCTTCTCTCAAAGAAAGTATTTTTAACTATATTAAAGAAAAAATTTCAGATAAAATGGCAGTCAGTGTTGTTTATCAGCGCAAGCGTGCCTTAGTTATTGGTATTAATAGTTACCATAAAGACTCATTGAAATGCTGTATTAATGATGCTAAAGATTTAAAAAGCGCCCTTGAACATATAGGATTTGACGTATTGTATAACACTGATTGCAATCTTGGTGAATTCTATGACCTGATTAATGAATTCGTCTCTGAAATTCAACGTACCGATCTACTATTAGTTTATTTTGCTGGGCATGGAAAACAAAGTAATAATGAAAATTATTTATTGCCTTCGGATTACGATTACGATTTTCGCGGCAGTGAACATGATTATATTGTCGACCATGCTATTAATGTACAATACATAATGAAGAAAATAGAAGATAAACGCTGTCATATCACTCTATTAATATTTGACTGTTGTAGAAAGTCTGTAAAAGATCGAGGTGAACAGACGCAAGGTTTCTCACCTATGTGCGCGTCATCACATACTATGATAGCGTTCTCTTGTGCCCCGGGTAAAACGGCACTTGACGAAACACAAAATGGTAGAAATAGTATTTTTACTGATAGCCTATTAAATCACATCGTAAAACCTAATAAACACATTGAGGACATTTTTCTGGATGTCGCTCGTGATGTTCAATCACTTAGTGGCGGATTTCAACGACCATTTAGATCAACTGATCTCGCTGAAAAAGTTTATCTAATGACGAATAACATTCCACCAAGCCGTAAACAACCTTGGTCAGGTATGGTAAGCATGGAATTAGTCAGATTAGGAAATATTTCGTCTTTCACTAGATCAAGTGACAGGAGAGATAATCTGCCTGTTTAAGATCCTTCCATTTCTCTAACGAGTCAATTTTTGTTACAAAATTGTAAATCGAAATAAATGCCTGAACATATAGCCTCACTTCTCCTCATTCAGAAACAATACAATTTTTTAATCGGCGTTCCATTGCTGAACAAAATTTCATACCTTTTTATCATCTTCTTCTTGAAAACCAGTCCTTTTTCTTACGAAAAAAGGGAAATATTTGTCCGTTTTTCTTAGTTTATGTCTTTTCGTCAGCACAAACCAAAATTTTCTGTCAGCATTCATTCTATATATCCAGCTTTCTTTTGTTTGAAAGAGCATGACAAGATGTGGTAAATACTAGAGCCCTCTTTTAAAAATTAGCTTTGTTCTTATTCTATACATAGATATAGTGAGAAATAGGTTTTCAAGGATTTTTGAAGTCATTGAAATTGTGACCTCTTTTCTCCACTTAAAACGTAAGATTTAAAAAGAGGCACTAGTAGACGCTGCATGCTGACTTACGCTTGCCAACAATAAAAGAATTAAATATATGGCAGACGAGCCAAAAGTTTCTATAAAATACCTCTTCATTTTTGATCAGCGACACCATAATATGTTTTGGAAAATTATAAAATACCTGTTTAAAATCGATGTTAAAAGCGCTATCTAATTGTATATTCAAAAAAAATTTTTAAAATGTACTGTTTTTGAATAACCATCACGTTCTTAGATGATACTAGAATGCATTGCAACTGTAAAAAGTAATCCACAATGATTGTGGCAGAAAGAACTGATCTCTAAGCGATGCGATAGTATTTTCCTTAAGTTTACAGAGAATTAACCCGTTAAAGACTAGCTTATTTTTGATCGGACAAATCAAGTTGTAATATCAAAGTCATTTGTAACCCGAAAACTATAAAGTATTATATTTGTCTCATCGACTCTTACTTCATACAAATAAATAAGGCACTTTGAGATAGAAAAAGAAACAAACAATTCAAAGAACCTAATTTACAAGATGAATTAATCCAATAACCCTCGCTTCTTCCTAAAACTTTGAAAGCCGTGTATATACAGCCATGGTTCCTAAAGGGTTAAACGGAAAATGTAATGGGAAAGAAGAGCAACGTTATCTGATGGGAAGCATGGAAGATATTCAAAATATATTGAAATGTTAGTTTCTTCTGTCGCAATCATCGTGGATCCTCTTTCATAAAACATATTTTAGTGTCATTTACGAACGTTACTGTTACTCAGAGGCAAGACATAGTAGGCATTTTTGGATATACAGCAATAAAGCGCTTTCAATGTAGATTTTAAGTATGTGCTTAGGCCATATCAAAAGTTGTTACGGAGCCATACCAGCTTCTTATAGAATGCTTACAGATATTTTCTTTTTACATAGGCTGATAGTAAAACCAGAGCTGTATATTTCTACGCTATTTGATCATTCTACAAATAATATCATAATAATAAAACCTTGACAAAGAGCTGTCTGTCATGAAATGTAATGGTTACATTTATCCTCATTTAAAAGAGAAATAGCAGATGGATAGTTTTTGAAAAGCTTTTCACAGGAACAAGTTAGAGAATTCCGATTTTCATGACTAGAAAGAGAACATGAAGATGCATTGAATCATACGTTGCAGGACTTTTTAGTCACCTAGTCAGATTGTTTTATGATTTTTAATGGACCTTTTTAGAACGATCCTACTATATGCATTGTTTATAGTGAACGTTCGATTTTATCTATTGTACATTCAAATCACTAATCGAAGAACCACAACTCATGGCTAACCGATACGCTAAGTCGACTCTAACAATTTTTATGAAAAAACATTTTGTTTTTTTTCTTTTTATATCAAAAAAAAAACAATTTTCTCAGCGCTTAGAAAATGGAGTAAAAAGTTTCATAAATTATACTATAGAAGACCGTAATATACAATTCAATGCATCCTCATCTGCTCTTTTCAATCATGAAAACCTCAGTTCTCTACCTTACTTCTGTTAAAAGCTATTCAAAAGATATAGCATAAATATAATCGTTACATTTCATAACAAACAACTCTTTGTCGAGATTTTATTATTATGATTGCTGTTGAAGAATGATCAAACCGCATAGAAATGTAGAACTTTGTTTTTACCGTGTATCTGTATAAAAAAGTAAGTTTCTTCAAACGTTTTGTAAGAAATTGATACAGTTTTGTAACTATTTCTGGCATGATCTAAAGATATTGCTTTAATAATTGCTAATTATAATGTTGTCGTTTTCTAGCATATCCGAACATCAATTATCATGCAGCAGCCAATCATACTAAAATGATACCAAGGACTGACAACAATATTAGAAAGACTACAGCCAATAAATTTGAATGGAATCAGAGAGTAAGTAAACAAGAAATTTCACTTCCTGCACTTTATTAAGAACATCTTGTGATTTTACAGATCATCGAAAAACAGAAAAGTGCTTCATCGTTAGATTTGCGAGTAATGAATAATAGCCAAAAAAATGATACCTTCTCCATTAGCACATCTAGCCGACAGGTACGTTATATTCTTTTTCTGTAGTGCGTATATCTATACACGTTATTATTTATATTTCTAGTTTTTACCTAGCACAACGAATAAAACAAGTAAGAACATGCGAATTCTTATTTTTCTCTGTTTCGAGCTTATGAACAATTGAATACCCATCTAAGTATATTCTATTCTTTGTATGTGATAAATCACAAACAGAGATATAGATAAACTTAAAGTCTGTCTTGATCACAGAAATTAGAGTATGCATATTACTTTCTTCCACAACAAATCATTTTCCAACTAAATCTCATCGAACACATCAATGTAATTTTTTCACATTAATTATTTAACCAAATCTCTATTGTTTCCATATAGACTGATTGGACACCTTGTTCATTCATAGATAAAAGGGTAAAGTGAAGAGTAAAATGAGAACAAAATGATCTATTTTTGCTGGTGAATTTGACATTTATAGAAGTATAGGTAAAATTCAGTTCACTATTTCGAGTTTCTTCGAATTTTAATGTACACAAAATAACTTTGTGGGTAGGATAATCAATTCCGCATTATAGATCACCACAAATAAAGTTAGGCAACAGAAAAAAATTAGATGTTTATTCAAAGTCTAATATTATATCAATGGATCTGAATTGGTGATATACATTGCATGTAAGAAAGAGATGGAAACAATTCAAAGAGTGAGTTGATAGTAAAGTAGAAGTGAAATATAGTTACTGATACTGAGTTTTGTCGACAAGTAGCACGATCATCTGTCAACTATCTCAGCATCACTGTGAAAACATTAGGTGTCCTAGCATGATTACAATATATTTTATTTTTCAAATGTCCTACCTTATAAAAGAGACTAAACCATGCATTTTTTTGGAAAAGTTGAATAGTGAAAATTTTTAAAAATCCGTATTATTAAATCTTTCCTTACTGGTTCTGATATTTATTTCTATATGTAAAATGCAAAAACTACTCGATAACGCTACATCTCACTGCATTCTCCATGATGAATGATTTCTTGAAATCTTTTTTTGTTTGCTAATAGACATTTATTCATAGAAATTTTATTGAGCTTGAAAAAGCACATTGTTTAAAAAAAATTTCAAGATTTTATCGTTTATTCAAATCATAATATCTACAAATAAAACATGTTGCCATTATTCTAGTATATTTGGTAGTTCTTGACCAATCTTTGAAGTATTAAGTACAGTATAACATGTTTTATTTATCTAAGATTGTAGATGTACAACGGTATAAAACTGAACTAAGTCATGAAAAGCCATATGATATGAGAATATATTTAATTGGATATAATTTTATCCAAAAAGCAGTCATTATTTATCTGAATAATAATGTTCAGTGTTTGTCCATCTGTTACCGGGTGAAAGATGAAAGGTCGAATAAGGCAATAGGGAGAATATCCAAGGGCTATCCAATAGGGTAGTCATAGGTCCTCAACAGCTATCCTATTGGATATCGCTGGGTCATTAAGGGCTATTATATGGAGGTACCCATAGGTCCTTGAGAGCTGTTCTGTGGGATGGCCATAGGTTCTCAAAAGTTGCCCTATGGTGGTACCTATTAGTCTACAAGGGCTATTTTAGAGAGGTACCCATAGAAGCAGAAGGGCCATAAGGGGATAGTGGTTAAAGAGATAAGGATATGACGGTAAAGAAGTTAATAGACTAAAACTAAAGAAGCATAAGGGATAAAACTTAAAGAGTAGAACGAGACAAGGGCATAGAGTATAAGTAGATTAGGTTACACAGAATTTAAGAGTACCCCTCCCCTCTTTTTTTTGTTGAACTTTTTGGAAAAATTTCTTTGTTTATATGCACTGTAGAGAGACCATGTATTGATATTTCGTTTGTCGTTTAAATGATCTCGATTGGTCCTGCCATTTAATTGCAATCGAGTGCCTACAAAAAGCTTTCGCCAAAAAGAAATTTTTTAATGTGCTCGGTAAATTCTACATGAAAAGTTGTTCATAAAAATGTTGGAAAAAAATCAAACTATTCTTAAACTTATTTTTCAGTTTTCTCAAAACTAGTTTTTCATCCACACCGTTTAATTGTGCCCCCATCAACCCCCTCCCCCCACCTTAACTTAGTTCGATCGAGCCGAAATTTTTACCAGAGATACTTAGATATATCCTTCAGAGGTATGATTGGCCGTTTTCGTTCCTGACCTTTCCATCCGGTTTGGACGGTTTTGAAGGTCGAATTGATCGGTTCTTTAAAGATCCTTTCGGTTTTTTTGGTATAAAAAACAAAGCGAGATTTTGAAAAAAGCTGAAAAATACCTCTGAGACACATCTGTAGGTATTCCCAAAAAAAATTTCAGCCTAATCGGACGACATTATATTGGGAAAACCGGTGGCACAATGAGACCCCATGGAGAACCACTGGTTCTCCAAAAAATCCAAGAAGACCCCTTTTGAAAATTTTTTCCACGAACACGTGTCTCATCAATTTAGGTCCTCTATCTGTGGTAAAAATTTCAGTTCGATCAGACTTGCCGTCTCTGAGATCTGAAATTCGACAAAAAAGAGGGGGAGGGAGGGCGTATCCTTAAGGGATAGGAGAATAATGGAACAAGATTATAAGAGATGATACCGCAAGAGTATAAGGTACAGAGATGTAAGACTACGAGGATATAAGGCTGTAAGATCTATATATATATATATAATGCGAACTAACTGATTGTCTATTATCGAATTAAGGTTAAACGACAGGTGTGAAACTTTACAGTAAAAAGCATCTGTGCAGTATGCACGGACTCTTGCTATTTATTTTATGTTATCCGTAAATTTTTATCAAATTGAGTTTAAGATAAAATAAAAGTTTTTACTCGTTCCGTAGAAATTTATTACGTTTGAATTAGATACGTTTCATATTACAAACCAAAGACATACAGGTTCCTCAAACGATGACATAGTAACAAATCAGAAAATAAAGATCATCATTAGATATAGATGACAGTCATTATTAGTATTGGTAGCTTTTCGAATAACAATGCAAACTTGTTCTTCTGGTCAGAACGGATATATATATATAGAAATCGATGGCTGTTGGTCAATGTGTAGAGAGCTGCGGGCCTGTCCAGACCTGAACTCGGGCTTGAGTCCGGATCTGTGTACATAGATTAAAGTTCAGACAAGGTTTGCATCCAGCGTCGAGTCAACTTTACATTGATTTTATTCTGAAAATAAACAATAAATAGCTGAATTCTTGGTTCCTTAGTTAGTCAAATGAACAGTGCCAGATGATAGTGAAAAAAAATTCAGATGTGAACCAAATCAGGCTCGGGTATGAAATTTTAGGCTTTGTCGGGTCCAGTTCCGGGTCTAAAAAAACCATGGCCCCGCAGCTCTTTACATCTAGAGCTTTCAGAAAATGCATGAAGCGTTTGTTTTTATCCAACTAGCTTTTTTCAAATGTGATATTTGTAAGCAATACACTGAGATCTATGAAACCATAAAAATTTATAATAGACCATCGACAAGCTGATTTTTTCGATTTTTAAAGAGAATTTAGGTATGAAAAAAATGAATTGTAATAAAGGAGAACATAAACTTGAGAAAAATAGCCAAGGATTTTAGTTTGACGATCTACCTTTCTGGTAGGAATTTAATTGAATAATAGGCATTGATTAAAGTTTATTGATTTTATTTATCAATAACTAGATCATTTTCTGTAAATGTGAAAGTGCTTCTATTCATAAATATATTTACAGAAAGCTAATTAAAAAAATACTTTTTTTTATAACATGATCAATGGAAATGTCATTAAACTATTTTTCATTAAAGAACAAGATTTATTTCAGAATGGTTTTTATATAAAAACGAGATTTAATATCACTCAAATAAAACTTAAACAGTTTATCATAATTAATGAACAAAACAATAATGAAATATCTCTTGTGAAAGTCAAAGAAAGATGAGTAGAGTTGCTGAGAATAAATCAAAATTACATTAAGAATAGATTGAGAAATAATTTGGGTCGACCAATTTGAATGGTACTTCATTTTGGTATAGTTCTCTTGTAATGATAAAACATGGTGATGTTCAGGCCAATTCAGAGTTATCTGGGATCCTCTCTCGTATGACTCGGACAATAATATGTTTTGTCCTTATAATATAACTATACCAAAATGAAGTACCAGTCAAGATGGTCATTCCCATTTTCACAAGATTTGTCAACGTTATGGGTCATATTTAGTAAATGAAGAAAACATTTTATCTTCTATTACAGAGTATGCATTACGTTATTTTGGTTTAGTTTGACACACTATATGTCGAAAAGTTTAACGTTAATCTTATCTACAGAAAACTAATTTGAAAAAAAAAGACTGTCAATACACTGAGACAGAATAATCAAGAAAATAAGATTAGATGAATTTTATTCTCGATATTATTGCAAAATTATAATATTATTTGTATTGGCCTATACTACGATGTGCTTAAATAATCTTTTTTCTTTATTTCCATCCACTATTTAATTCTCATTATTAGGCAAAAAAATCAACTTTGTATTGCGACAATTCTCAAGCTATAGAAATTACAAAGATCAAAATGATGTATTCTCCTACTATCTATTGATTAAAAAAGCAAATTTTTGTCATATTCCATTTTTTCTTTTAGTTTAACTTGGTTATCGTGTAGTAGAGGATATTTGGAACTTTTAGAGAATGGAAATAGTTTGCTACAAGATCGCATCTTTCTCGATAGTTTTTGATAATCTTTAAAGTGACAGACGATTACTAATTTATGCTCCGTGAGATTAAATCTGTGGATGGAGGCAAAAAGGTTTTTTTTATAGAAGATTGCGAAAGATTTTGAATGATAAAGAAATGGAGACGGTATTGTTTGAGAAAAAAACCTTTCTTTGTATTGTAATTTTAAGAATAAAATTGGAATGCAGAATCGAATAATATAGTTGTCATGCCTAATAACTCGCAAGCTTTTTTTTTCAATATATACAAACTACCTGTAATAAAAAAATCCCTTATATAGTGAATAAGCCCATACTTATTTTATTTTAATTTATTTATTTATGAAAGTGCCATCCATTATATTATTTAATATTTCTCATATCAACCATTAAAAATGGAAGAACAGCTTAAATCTATTATATACATAGCCTAGATGTGTATTGCTCAGAAATCAACAAATTTTGTGAACTCAAGGAAAACTATCGTTCTAGTCAAGTATAACTATGTAGTTATAAATCCAGAATTACATCGTGTTGTATAGAAGTAAAATTCAGATAAAGCCCTAATATATTTCTGCCCAAATGACTCAGAGAAGAGAACTCTTCTCGATAATTCTACTATTTCATTTGAAACTCTTTTCTATAAATGGTACAGAAATTTTGTAAATCACTCAAATACAGATGTACATACAATAGTATATGAACTAGCTACCGTATAGTTTTGACATATGTCTATCAAAACCGATTTGTGAATGACTAGGCTCGTATTGGTGGAAATATATCAAAGTTTTTTTGTTGAATTCAGCGATACATTTGAATAGGTCATAAGAATGTAAGTGTTTTTCTTTGTATTGTTTTCGATCAAAACGATAAGCTAGATAGACTTATCGAATAGAAAAGACAAAACTGACTAGATATGACAAAAAGTTTCATAGAATCGGAAAGATTTTTTGATGAAGGTTTAACATAAGTTTGTCAACGCACTGAGAAGAAGGATTTAATACTTAATGTTAATATCTCAAACAAAAGCTCTCATCAGACTATGATAACATTCAAACTATTAGATCACTATGTTCTGTCTATGTGTGACGAAAGATGAGATAATATTTTGAGACCTAACTTAGCATCCCAAAATTGAGTGCACGTATTGTTGTGACATAATCTTTCAAATAGATCAATCATTCGAAGTGAGACACTTGTCCAATGATAGAGGCCTCTCTACACTATAGAATCATCCTGTTTGGATTGTTCCACACAACGCCTGCAATAGAAATGTTAACCTTTCCACTGTTAATTTTTTTTCAGTAACTAAGAATCTTTTTACTCAGTAACTTTTACAAATTTACGGTTATTTAAGACTAATAAATATTTTGTCCATATATTTCTTTTATTCTTATATGGAAAACAGATGTTACTTTTTAATCAGAAAGAAAAAAACATTTTCTTTCTGCGAATGTTTTCAAAATTGGACGTTTTACTCAAAAGTTTAGTATTAAAGAAAACTCGATACAAGGTATCTTCCTTTTCTTTGATCGGAAGGCACTGTCACGACGTGACAGTTTTCTAGAATTATTGTTTTTCACCTTGCATTTCAAGATCAGACTTCTCCATAATAAATTAGCCTGTCGTTCACTAACAGTCACGAAACGTACATTTATATCAATATATGTAAACTATTATCCGTCGTATCTATTACGATTGACAGAACGGGGGCCTAACAGTTATAATAAGATTAGCATATTTCTTGAAACAGCAAGTATCAATTCACAAGCTGTACTGTAAAAATAAAACCTCACCAAATGTGAATTAAAATACAGTTGATACAGAAAAATATTATTAATGTAACACATTAAAATCAGAAAACATTGTAAGTTATTACACGATGTTCGAAATGATCTACTACATATAGACAAAACATAGTTTAGATATTATATTCTTTATTCTTTCTATAATGATTTCACTGACGTTTATAGGCGTCAATAACAGTCGAAAGCTTAAAAGGTAGCTATCGCCCAAAAAATTAAAAAGTTATTAATGTAAAAAGTGATATTGTGACATTTTCTTACAAATTGTAAGAATATCTAAAAATACTTCTTTTTATCGGACTTAGATCTTTGAAAAACATCTAAATAGTGACCAAAGACCGTCACAGGACAGGGCAGAAGTTTTTGCCCTGATGCCCTGATTACTGTTTTCTGCAATAAGCACTATCTTCGAGGTTTTTGACCTAATTACAGTGATATCATGATCATTTGTAACAGATGTAGTTATCAGTTGGTCAAGATAAGTGGCCCTAGCCGAACCTCTTTTAGCAAGTACATGACATTCTTGGGTTTCTTAAGACTGAATGTCATGCGCTCTGGACATATCATGAGTAAAGACTGGAGACCACTAAAAAAAACTGAAATGTTTGTGATTCTTGTTTCATCACTTTTTGTTCTTATTCATGTAGCTGAGCTCTTGTTCAAGCGCTTGTGTTTCTTGATCGACCAAGCACTTAGAGTGCAACCAAAGCCATGACCACGGCGTTTAAGAGTCCTTCTCGCACAAGATAATCTATTCAGACATGAAAAAACAAAGTTACTACATTGTAGAGCTTTTCGAGGCGCATCGAACGGTATTTAGTGATTGCTATTTTCATCAAACTTTGAATGAATTAGAGTCAGTTTACTGATAGACGACTACACATCCATTCGCACATCTATACCCAAGCATGATAAGTTAATGAATATAATCTAGTTGATATCGTTGCGAACTAGCTTCTGTTCTTTCTTTTTTTCGTCAATTTAACGTTCACAGTGATCGGTTATCAGTAAAAATTGATAGTTTGAAAAAATAAATATTATAAGAAAGACAGTGGAGAGACAATCCAGATCAGTAGTCCAACTTGAATATTGTAAACACTAAGGATCGTCATTTAATCTCGGACAGAAAAGTCGTGATTATTTCATTCAAATTGATTGTATCTAACATTGTAAGCTATTCCTTCCTCTGATCGCCATAAGTTCAGCGCATGGCTATGTTGATTTGGACGCATGACCCATGCAAGCGTTCAAGCACTTGTCTATGGGTCGAGAGGCATTCAGTATGGACACATGTTGAACTCAAGCCTTAGCAAGCGCTTGAATAAAAAAGTTCGATTAGGACTGTTTTTAAGGGATGTGATTGTGACATTTTTATTAATTCATTGGATGCAATTTAGTCTACATTTATTCAGAAAAGGATGGATAAAAACAAGAAGGGAATACGTCGAATAATGCGCGTTCATATAATAAAACAACTTACTATGTTTATTTACTATTTCAATATTTTTTTTCTAATACTTGCATTTTCCTCCTGTGATGATTTGGATTGTTTTTATGCTTAAATGTACTAGACTTTTCCTATGATGATCCCAGTTTATGTATAACATTTTTTTCGAATTAATGTAAATAACATGTACGTATTTAACCTGAAAATGGCTATATACTTTTAACATATCAGCAACTCTATTAATTGGCGAGATCAAATAAAATGCCCTACCCTGCCCTGCCCTCAGGGCAGGACAGGGCGAAAAATTTTGCCCTCAGCTAGTTTCAGGGCAGGACCGAGCAGGGCATGGCGAAAAAAAGTGCCGTGTGACGGTCTCTGATAGTGACAGCTCATAGCGAGGTTAGATTCATTCAGGAAGAAATAGCTCGCTTTGCTTTGAACCATTTGACGTTTGGTGAAAATCAAACTCATTGTCATTGTATAAAATGAGTAAAGCAGATTATATTAGTATATCAAAGATGATTGTATAGATAGATTCATATAGTGTATCTTCAATTGAGCATTGACATAGATCATGTAAGAGACTCGATGTGTCAACATTTCAAATACAAAAGAATCCTGATATTGCAAATAGAATGTGAAGTTTTTTGAAGTTCATCAAAAGGACTACAAAGTATTGTTATAGAAGGTTTAATTTACATTGTATTTAGATCTAAAGAGTGGCTCTTTATCGAAGGGATTACATCGATCAATAAATATTGTAAAAGTTCCGTATGAATGTCACGTAACAATTTTGTTCGATTACCATGAAAATTTGATTAACAACATAATTTGGCTGCTTGTTCTACTGGTGTTCTCAAAATTTAAAAATACATTGATACAATATGCCATGTTTTCTGGAAATATGGAGAAACGTGAGGATTTCATTGGATAAAAAAAATTCATTATCATCTGTATTCTTAAAACAGAACACAACAGTTTTTCTGAAAGTTTTTCGAAGAAGATGTTTTTCTGTGAGCTAAAGTAATCCGAATGAACGCTGAAATACCGTTGATTGTAACCTTGGATATTGTTTATGGAAGCTTAAAAAGCACGGAAATAATGAACAAGTGTTTTGTTCACAATATGACAGGAATATGATCTGTAGACATGCATCTAACATGACATTTAGAAAAAAATATCGTATTTTTACAGATCGGTGTAGTTTGATAATTTGCTGAATCTGATTGTAAGAAAATATACTCCTTTTCAATTCAATCAAATCACTTTGCATTTATGAATTCAAAAGATGGAAAAGTATGACATGTGATGCATCATAAAAATGAAAAATTGCCCATAGAGACGCAATAATAGATATTAAAAAGTAGATATTTTGAAAGATGAAAAAAATACTGGAAACAAATTTTTTAAATTTTAATAATGCATTTTTAATTGTTTCACATGATGCGAAAACTACTATCTTTCCATTATAATCATTTTATGAAATGCCAACTTTACCAGTTTAAAATATGAAACAAGAGAGAGAGTTGGTACTATGTTGGTTACATTGAGTGACTGGATGTTAAGGACTGTAGGCGTAGATTCTTGTCATAGTCTATGATGAGTGTTACAAGATTATATCTCGACGAGAAAAAATAAGGTTTTTCTATTTCTGAATTTTACATATAGTAGATGATCAACATCAGCTGATAGATCTCGCGTTCGATAGACTACGAAATATTCTCTTTTTTTACTAAATATTTTCAACAGTTGTTATGAATCGTATTTCACAGTGATGAAGGTATCAATTTTATTTTGAAATCACATTGACTACACAAACCTTTCATTTTTAGAGGTTCAAGAATTTGCTACATCCGGCACATACGAGGAGCTTTTTAAAGTTTGTTCATTTCTCATGTGATGATTAGTTAGAGAAACATTTCTAAGCATTTATTTCAAACAAAGAAAAGTACATGAACAGAACATTTGTTATGACCATTCACCTATTCTATGCTTGTCTAGTAGTTCACTACAACAAACTTTTACTTGTAGGAAGCAAAATAAGTGAAAAGGAGTGTAAAGGTCGTTCTAATCATTTAGCTCCTATGTCAGCTCTAATCTATTTCAGAACTTCTGAACCTGTTTCAATAGGGTAATATAAATGTACGGAATTATCCTAAGAGTTATGCAATTTCCACAAAGTTCCAGTTATCACTCCAACATAATCGATTTCGTTCTTAGTGAGTAAAATTTTAGAATTTGAAATTTGTGCCAAGTGTGGTAAATGTCGTTATAATCATTCGTTTTTCATGTCACCTCAGACCAACAGATAATCTGCCAGTCCTTGCTTTGAAGTAAGAATCACATAAGCGAACAGAATACTGATTCGATTAATTCATTTAATAAGCCATCTTCTTGATACTTAACAACGATGTATCTTTGCTTTTAAGTGAACGAAGCACAGAAACACAATCGTTGGCACTTTTCAAATCAATCATTAGCCATACGAGCATCGAAGAATTATGGAAGTGAAACATTTACTTCAATTTAAACAAAATACGTTCACGTACCCCACTGGCGATGATGATTAGTCATTCGATCGATAGTTTTCGACAAATTTATTTTTCTTCAATCCCTGCTTGGATCTGTCTATAATAGATGAAGATGATACTGAGGCGACTTGGAGATGGATAGTGATGATTCGTATGCAGTGTAGTTATTGAATGTTCTCGACAATAGAAAGCTTTGCACTGTAGCTAATAAAATAGATGGACTAAATATCCAAGGTACGTTTGATTTATTTGCTATGTGATTGTTGAACAACCAATTGATTCGCAAATATAGATGTCAAATGATGTAAATACATGACCAAGATCATTGGAAAAGTTATTCTCAGTCATTTGCCGCGTCATCAATCAAAAATATTTGTTTGTATATTTTCATTCTGATGAATGCAATATTACTGAATAGAAGAATTGGCGACACAATGATCAGAATAATTGAATTTCTATACAATTTCCAATCAGTAGGCAACGTTGTACGTTTTCATACAACGTGGGCAAACAAGATAGATGAACAAGATCATTGGGAACGTTAAACTGTTCCATGAATCTTGCCATCGTCAGCCAGTATAATTATTAACAACATTTACTTGGACAATATGCGTTAATAAATGGACGAATCCATTGGGAAATAAATGGTGGGATATCATGAAATCTTTTTAGAACGAGCATAGCATGGACACTAATTTAAATTGGACAAAGTTAAGCAAACAAATTTACAATAATGTGAATTATTCACTTAGTATGTCATCTTTTTTCATTCACTAATGCATCATCTTTTATTTAGATGATGTAAAATGGATAAATAAAACTGTAAAATTAAAAATCATTCATTTTTTACATGCTCTTCAATCAACAAGGATATTCGCAAGCCTTTATTTTGACTTCAAAGTCGGATGGAGATATAGATGAACAAAATCATTATAATTTTTTCAAGCGTTACGATTATTTAATAATCATGTTACAGCGGATTAACCGGTATCATAGTGCCTATGTTAGTTTTAGATAGGTGAAATAAATGTACAGAATTTTCGTTAAAACTATATATTTCATATGTGATAATGGGTTAAGTAAAGATTTTTCAAATTTGCTTCAAATTAACAATCATAAATCAATATCATCATAATGGTGCAACATGCTGTTATTTTTCTCTATAATGTGATGTATGATGAGATGAGTGAGTAGCAATCTTTGGTTCAAAGTGAGCAAAAGAGATGAGCAGAAGTTTAGTGATGAATGTTGCTTTGTGACGTGATGTGCGATGAGGTGAGTGAATGGCAATCTTTGTTTTAAAGAGGGCAAAAGAGGTGAACAGAAGTTTTATGAATAATGTTGCTCTGTAATGTGATGTGTGATATGGTGGGTGAGTGGCAACCTTTGTTTGAAGTGAGTAAAAGAGGTGAACAGAAATTTGGTGACGAATGTTCCTCTATGATATGATGTGTGATGAGGTGAACGAGTGACAACCTTTGCTTCGAAGTAAGCAAAAGAGGTGAACAAAAATTTGTTTATGAATATTGATTCGTGACCTGATGTTTGGTGGGGTGAATGAGTGACAACCTTTGGTGCGAAGTGAGCAAAAGGGATGAACAGAAGTTTCTTTAGGACTGTTGATTCGTAATGTGATGTGTGATGAGGTGAGTGAGTGGGAACCTTTCCTCTGAATTGGGCAAAAGAGATGAACAGAAATTTTCTGGGTAATGTTCCTTTGTGATGTGTTGAATGATGAGATGAGTGAGTGGGAACCTTTGCTTGGAAGTGAGTAAAAGAAGTGAACACAAGTATTTTAATGAATATTCGTTTATGATGTGATGTGTGATGAGAATAGTGAGTGGCAATCTTTGGTTCGAAGTAAGCAAAAGAGGTAAAATAGTTATTCATGTATGCGTCTGCGAGATGCATTAATTTTTTCATGATAAAAACCCTACGTTTTGGGTATGCTGATGTGTGTTTATTTCTCGCGTGCGCTGGAATAAAAATGCGTAAAAAAAGATCATGACTATTTTGGCGATGTGCAGGAGTTGCGAAGAGTCGCTATGGATGCGACCGAAGGCCGCCGACCAAGGAATAACGAGCTTCTTATAGCAAGGTCAGAATAAGATAAATATTAATTCACTGTTTCTATAATCGACGCTATTAATGCGAGCTGTTTGCATTCACGTTGATAGTGTCCACAATGGAAAAAGTGAATTTATATGTAGCTTATCTTGACTATATAGCAAATCATTTATTATAGATATTGCTAACGTACGGTGTGTATTTATTTAAAAATAATTAAATAATTGAATAAAATCTGATAAAAATATTTTTAAAAATTTTAGAGTATGAAATTGCATAGAATAATGTATGATCTGATGTCAGAAGAGAAAATAAATATTTTATTATAACGTATGTGATTCATTGGATGATGGTTTGAACGAATAGATGAGCTATTCGACGTTTGACTACGGTATATAGTTGAGCCCTTTTGGTAATAATAATTGGCCAAAGGTGAAGCTGAAGACCGAAGCGACCTAAAACGCTGATTAGTTGTTAAGAATTATTCAGAAACCAATAATCGCTAGTCCATAGTTTATCCATAATTGATATATGATAAATGACAATCGTTTTATAATCTTTTTCATTTAATTAATACTTTAGATCGTTTTGTAGTTAATTAAAATGGCATCGTAATTAATTTTTTTTCGTCTCTCTACAATAATTGATGTGCATAAAATTTTTTGTTGAATAAATTATGATTCTATTTTATTTTATTATAGTATTTGTGTTATGATCAGATTTGATTGATTTATTTATTATATATTGGTATTAATATTTTTGTAACATAAATAATAAAATAAAATGAAATAAAATAAAATAATAATAATAATAATAATATATTTCATAGTAGACATACTTTATAGATATATATATACCAGTTATCAAGGATGGATAAAAAAAAAGCTAATAACGCTTTAAAGAGTTTTAACTGACTGACAATAATCGTCATAAATTTCAGATATAAAAGTCACTTAATCAGTACTTCGAATATTTTATCGGATTATTTCTTTTCATACTTAATAACGATGGTTGACCCTAGTCCATTCTCCCTTTTCTAACCCCGAAGAATTCCCGATAAAACTCTCCGAGAATTTCGGAGGAAGTTTCTGGAGAATTCCCGGAGATTATTTAACGAGTGGCTTAAAAAGTGAAGATTGAATCATTATAAACCAATACATGACATATATCAGTGATATTATCACTAAAATCTTGCTTCTATTCAAGTGCACCGATAGATAGATAGATAGGTAGGTAGATTATCTATCTATCTACCAACTCACCTATCTATCTATCTAACTAGCTAGCTAGCTATCTATCTACCTAGGTACCAACCTATCTACCTACCTGCTTATCAATCTAATCATCTAACTAACTACCTATCTATCTATCTGCTTATCTGTCTGCCTACGTACCTATCTTTCTTCTAATCTAACTGCTATGGAGCTGCCTACCTGCTTACTTATCTAACTAGCCACCTATCTATCTATCTGCCTAACTACCTTCTTAACTACCCATCTAACTATACCCTTAAAAATTCAGTATTTATTACTATCAGAAACTCTTTTAGGGTTTCGGAGCTATTTGAAAACTTTTCTGAGTGTTTCAGAGCATTTTGGAAACCCTAAACGAGTTTTCAATAGTAACAAATACCGAATTTTTTTAAAAGTCACGTACCTACTTAACTATCTATGTAATTACCTAGCTACTCAAGTTTCTATATTTTTCAAGACTTCATAGAGCATAACGGGATTTAAACAATTTTTGACAACGTTCATGAGTATTCCTGTGAAGTTTTTTATTTATTTAATGCAGCCAACTAGATAATACTGTCCTGCGAAACGTATTTATTTAAAATCAAAAAGATGATGAACATGTGATTTTTTAATAAAAGAAAAGATTACCTGATACGGCTGATATGTATCTATAATTGTAATGAGCTTTGTACACACATTACGACAAGACAGAAAAATTGTTTTTACGTCAAGGCTATCGAGAATTCGATAAACCAATTCCACTGGTAATGTTTGAAGCGATAGAGTCATCTTCAGAGAGGTTGATGCGATTGCTTGTGACATGAATATATTTCACTTTAATGTATGTGTTTTAGGGTAGTTTGTTATCTTATAAGCATCCTTGTGCACTTGTGTTATGTGTCATCGAATATTTTGTCAGAACTCAATTCCTTATCTGTATATGTAACTACCAAAATGTGATGATAACAATGTAGTAAGAAATTTTGATAGAAGTAGTTATATATTATCTTGGAGAGGGAGAAACTAAAGTTTTCGAAGACAAAGGATACTTAAAGAATAAATATGATAAATAGTTGCATTTAATATATTCTTGACGAAAAACACTTCGATCATCATCGAAATATAGTTATTTTCTTCACTAAAAAAACGTATTATTTCGCTTTGACTGCAGCAATTAACTTTCGTGACAAAAAAAAATTTTTCGTTTTCTTTTTCAATAACAATAATAAAATGTTACAATATTATTTTGACCAAACACGAAATAATAGTTGCACAGTTGGACAATCTAAGGAATGATGCTAGAGAGTGTAACCAATCGAAAAAACTTTTCAGACATCGGAAGCTATTAAAATGCCTCCGAATGAATTTTTTGTGTTCAAACCGTTTCGTTTTCAAACTATCATTGTGGGCATAGTCGCCTACAACGACAAAAAGTTCTTAATAAATACCATAGGCTGTATTTAATGACGATTTTGTTTTGAAAAGAATAGATACAGAAGTAGAATTTTTATCAAATGGTAAAAAAAATGTTTTCTTCAATATATGGCATTAGTGATAGACTGGAATTAGGTTTTCAATACTTAAAACTTAGAAGCAAAAAACTCTTTATTAGTTGTATTTCTTAACAGGTATAGTTTTAATTAACATAATCGCTTTGTGAACACTTTCAGCGTTAGAAGTATGACAATACTATTTGTTTAAAATTTCATGCACAAACAGATTTTTTCCTCAATGAGCTGGAAGATAGATGTAATAGGAACCATCAATAGATGGACACTATCGTCATCTGTCAACACGCTGCGATACTTCATCACACTTCCTTTCTCTTCTCTGATCTCTCCCTATCTTCTCTCAGTCTTTTGGTATATACAACTGTTTGCAAAAAAACTTGGAAACATTGTTTCATATATGTCATCTTTTATACAAGTCCCCATGGAATTGTTTTATATACTGCTAGATAGCCCATGACGAGTACTATACAACAGTATAGATTCATATTTTATTTGTCTACTTCTAAGAATATCGAAAAGGAAAGAAATCACACTTCTATATAAACAACGTATAGTATACGCATCGAGAGTTTAGCCCTCAAAAAATGACTTTTATACTTATTTATAATGTTAGAGAAAAAGATGTTAAGAAAAAAAAATTTGTTTCAGGTTTTTTTGCAAATAGCTTTATGTGAAATTCATTGTGGAACTCCTAATAATAACTAATAGGCAGTCAATAAACTAAACAAAACCCACCCACGTTTCACTCAAAAAATAATTAATCATGAACAGTATTTCATAAATGACTATAGATCAGTCTGTACAAATATAATATGTAAATAAATGATTTTGTTCAGCTTTCAATACTCTATCTTTTGGAATATTATACGAAAAATTTCCTTAATTTACTATCATCGAAAAAATCTCCATTTTATACAAACGATTTTTGATGATGATGAACAAAATGAGAATATCAAATTAAAAATCTAAATCTTGTCGAGTGCGTCGATATGAGACATGATAGTCGATGGTTTTATGAACCCTTTCTTCAGTGCAACTATGCTTACATGGTACTTAGACATAATTAGAGTTTTCCTGCAAAATTTCAGCTTTGTATGGTTATGCATTTTGTCGTATTTTTTTCCCTGTTAGATTGCAATCATAAACGTTTTCCAACAAAACTTTTAAAAGTTGATGGCCACAATTTTGACTATAATATTATTTTGTGAGAACATTGGCTTAATATACAGGGAAAGACATTTTCTTTATTATAGGTATATAGCAACCGAGTATCTTCGAATAGTGTAGTTCAAATTTTGTTTTATTTATTTCAATGGGAGAGTTTTGCTATTAAAACTATTACCTGTTTTAATCGTCTTTCAGCTATGGATTTTTAGTGTTAATTTCATAATCCTCTTCTAATTAATACAGACAAAATGAATTAATGAATAACAAAAAACAAATGCTTATTTGTATTTTTTTTATCATTGATTAAAAATATTTATAAAAGACAATTCTATTGTGTATTCAATATTAATACCAATGATCAATCATTGTTCTATCATCGTGAACTAGAAATAAAAGGGAAATCAAACGAATGGCACTAGTTTTCATCTGACATTGATTCTAAACAAATATTCATCATTTGATAGTAAGACTAAACAATAATTGTGAGTTCCTATGCTCAGTTGTTGCGTATCAATTTCACAAAACAGTTGGTGAAAAAACTTTTATATTGTCTTTTATATAAAAGTTTCCAATAAAATTGATCTAAAAGAGTCAATTTTGAACAATTCTCATATTTCTCTCCTGTACAAAAAACATGACGCACAAGGATTACTTACCCATCGAATATATTAGTTTAGAACTGTTAGAAAAAATGAATGAAATCTTTTTCATATATAGAAAAACACATATATATGTTTGTATCATTTTCTTTAATATTCCGACCACCTTTATCTTGTCTATTTTAAGGAATAAATCGATTTTATAATATTTATTAGCATTAAGAAATTATTTTGATGAAAATATTTAATAAATAAATGTGGCTCATACTCTAGCAAACAGTAAATTTTGACACATAATATTTTTAGTACAAGGATAACCAGTCTCTAAAAGTACTGATGGACATCCAAAATCTTCATGATAACTAGCACATGGTGTTAGATCCACATCTATAAGTTGTAAATTATTATTTTCTAAGAATACGAATAATTTTGCTAAGTTCATTACATGATCTGATGTTTTAATCCAAAATTTGGATATATGAATTTCTAATGCTACTTGATCAACATAAGAGAAAAAATCTGGCATTTCATTTTCCATATCACGAGCTAAAGAAAATTCACATCCTTCACAATCCATTTTTAAAATATTAATTCTTTTATGTTTAAAACATTTCATTAAAGCAGGTACAGTTGTAACAAGTAACCATTGTTTATCATCTTCATCAGATAATGTTTTAGCACCTATCATATGAAATGTTATATTAGGATGTAATCGTGACTTATGCTCAATACTAGGATCAAATGCTACACCCTGACATTTCCAAATATTTGCCAGATCTACATCAAATTTGTAATCGGTACTAATACCAAAAGAATAGAATAGACAAGGATTTTTCGGAGGTATATTGCATAAGGCATGCGCACCCCATGCACCCTTTTTGGATTCATGTTCGCCAAAACGTTTTATCTCACATATTCGAGTAGTAGTATTAGATAATTGTTTTATTTTTGATCCAGTACGTTTTAGTATTTCTAATATTTCAGATGTTGATAAATTATGTGTATGTGATGATCTGATAGTCACAAATCGATCTTTATACCAGATAAAGATAAGTACGATACATGCCAATAGACCAAAGATCCAACGAATACGTGGTTGTAACGAAGTACTAATAATCATTATTTTCGATTATGATTCTATTGCTTTTTCATATAGATTTTCGTTCGAAAAAGATATTTTGTATAAATGATTATTGATCACTCAATCGTAGTATTCATTTCTGAAAAATAATGACAACCGTCAATTTTTCCAATATAATACTAAAATAATAATGTCATTTCCAGGCGTGTCCTGAGCCGAGAAGAACTAACGATAGAACCTGACAGTTTTGATTCGAGAGTATTTTGACAAAATATAGATGCTTACGAAATATCTAGTAACTCTGTAGAATGCTATTAGTTTTTATTGAAATTTTGGAGATATTCGAGGCACTTTAAACCCATTTATGGGGAAAATCTTAGATCAAAATTTGCTCATTTGATTTTTCTCGACATTTTTTCACTTTAATCGAACAGCTCATAAAACAGTCATATTTCGAAAATTATGACTATTTATTTCCAGATATTCATCGAGAAAATTAAATTACGAAGTTTCGACTTGAAATCTTGCCCACCCTCAAGATCAAATGGTCCTTAGAATATCCTGAAAGGTTCAGCACTAGAAGAATGTTTTTTTATCTCAAGATAATAAATTTTCAAGTGAACTTAGTTTTTCTGACCTCTCTATAGTTTCCAAAGTCCAACATCTTGAGAAATGGACATTTTTTTGACTAAAACTTTTAGAATATTCTAAAAATCATGAATTCCTGCATATGAACACAATTTTAGGTCGAAATTCTATAATTTAATGAACTTGATAAATATTTCGAAATAGATCAAAACTTTTAAAAGACTCAGATCCATCAACTTCACGATCGGATCCGCCATTTAATTGAATCTCATAGAAATCCTATCGAACGCCAGCGATATCGTACTGAAGGGCACTGATAGGATCCTAGTTTTGAAAGCTGTCAAGCACATATATTTTTCAATAGCATTCGACGCAACCAGAAATTTGACTACCTGCATCTAGATGTACATTGATATAAAATTGATTATTTAAGTCTCCCTATCGCTATCAAACGATGAAAATAACAAAATCCAACAGCAAAAAAACTTTTCTCTTTGCGCATTTATATGTAAAATAATATAAAGTATTATTCGGATGTTTCTGTCTCTCGTGAGCAAAAGCTATTTATCAGCTCTTTTCGTTCATTTTCGCTGGTTCATATGAACTGAACAGGAATCTGATCAAACTAGTAACTAACTAATTAACTACTAGTTATTCGTAACCTCCCGATCTACGATAATTCTCAAAAACAGAACAAAGTATTACACTCTAACAACTATTCACAAGTGTCATATATATTGATCGATCATCAATAAATAGTTGATTTGTACGTAATTAGTACGACTCAGACTACTGAAATATATGCTCAACAGCTGATATGAGTTGACACCTGATGTACACCGAATTCTGATAGACTTTGAACAACAGATCTTTTCCAACCAATCGAAGCTCATCATAGATTTTGAAGAAATCCTATATTAGTGTGACAGTCCGATATTTTTGTTGACTACCGAGATCCTATCGGGTTCGTTATTGGATTCATGCATCCGAGAAAGAACAATAAATAGAAATATCTTTAAGCTTTTTAATATATCAATATATTCGATAGGATGAGATACAAATGAATCAAAAAGCAAAGGAGACATGCCAGATAGTTCTCTCATAAGCATATACTTTTAATTGAATATATCGATTAATGTCACACAATTTTAAAAATTTTTCAAATGTGCCCTTTCGGTTTGTTTTCAGATTTTTAAAAGAGTGCCGGTTTGGATTTAAGTTTTGAAAAAAAACCAATAGTTCAAACAAT
>JAJEKB010021277.1:1476295-1498666 GCA_022393335.1 Macrotrachela quadricornifera | reverse complement strand
TTTATTTTAATTTAATTTATCAAAATATTTTTTCTCATAATAATAATGATAAATCAATCCTTCATTTTCCTAATCTTAAATCACTTTATATAAGTCAATGTTTATTATCTGAATCATTAATTCAAACATTATCTTTTCTTATTCAATATCAATTAAATAAACTTACATTAACATTTCATGAAGATATTTATGAAATATTTAATTATGAATATGAAAGTTCATCAAATCGTTTTAATCAAGGTAATTAATAATTTGTATTTAAAAGATTTTTTTATAAACAAAATCCAATTTTATGATTTTAAAGTAAAAATTTCATTATAGTGGAGAGACATATAAGGATGAGAATGAGTCTCTAATTATCAGTAAAATCTCAATCAAGATGAGATTTTGTCCAATTTCTAAAACTGATGATATTTATTCCATTGAATTTGCATATCTTTTGTTTTAAAAGAAGTAATATGCAAAAAAATAAATCATTTATCTTTATGAAGAAAACAAAATTAATCATTGTCAAAGATTTTGGTATTTTAAATTGTCATTAGTAGATCTATTTAAATGTATAAAAGATAATAGATTATTTAAGATGATTTATATAATGAACAATATTTATTTTCGTATTATTTAAAAATAGATTTCAACAATTAAAATTAAAAAAAAAAATTTGTTTTAGAGATTATTATGTAAAACAACACGAAATAAGCGCGATCATTAATGTCAAAGAATGTTTAGAAAATCAATTTTAATTATGATTGTATAAATTCGATATTTTCTTTCTTATAATGAACAGTTAATATCAAATCAATATTTTCCTAAATCTTATTAGTTTGTCTATAATCTCATAGGTTTTACATTTTCATAATTTATAAAAATATACAATAAATTTCACTTTTGAGATTATATTTATGACAAAGATTAAATAGGTCATTATTCTTATGTTTATTACAGTCTATGATGATAAGTAGACATGTACCAGTTCCAGTTCTGACTGAGAGACTGGATCACAGTCAGGATTGGGTGTGTGTAGTTGTTAATAATATATTATTATATTAAGTCATATTCTTTTGTAATGTTGTATCAAATAGAGTCGTCAAATAAGAATCTCAATATTAATCACAGAAAAACTAAGCGTTCTGCTGTCATGAATGTTCTTTATTAAATTTTCAAGGATGATAATAATATTAATATTATAATCATGTTGTAATTTTCTTAATTATGCTCACATGTTTCTGCTCATTGACAAAGATACGCTTGAACATTTATAGTCAATTTTGTCTATCTTTATTCCTATTTACTAAACTAAATTTTTCGAAATCATGATTCGTATTTGATGAAGAAATCTCTCTAAAATCTCATTGAAACTGTTTCGAGAAACGACAGATCTTAAAAGTCATTTTTTAGCGACTAGAAATGACAAATAATATGGCATCCTGATTAGATAAAAATGTATTATCAATGTCTATTGTCCATTTCAGAGTTAAATGGTCGCGATTGTTTTGTGAATGAATTTTTATAGAAGCGAAATAGAGATTGAAGGTTTATCGGTGTTGGAAAGAGAAGATAAAAACGCATCAAATCATATATGGAAAGTTTTTTGCAAAATATTTTTCTAAAGGTTTTAATCGAATGTTTTTAATGAATTCTTTTTTTTTTCTTCTATGTTAAAAGAGAGATTTTTCTATGAAAGCTCCACAAAAACTTTAATTTTTCGATTATTTTGTTTGAAAGATGAGATAATAAATTATGTCTCTGATGATTTCAATATTTTATTATTATTAATTAGGAATAGAATCATGACATGGCTTTGTATCTCTGAGTTTGGTGATCCTTGCGCATTCCGGAAAATTAATAAATTAATATCGTGACCATGACAGACATGCTGTTTTTCTTGAAGTTTCAAATGAATCCTTCAGAAAAGTAGTTTAAAAAAAACTTTCTATATATGATTTGATGCGTTTTCATCTCCTTTTTTCAACAGTAAAAGTCTCACGCCTCTATCTCGCTTCTAAGAAAAATTTATTCGAAAAATGTCCATAGTCATATAATTCTGAAATGGACAATAATTACAAGTAAAGTTGAATTTCAATGCATCATTATAATATAACATACATTCATTTTGAATAAAGTAGACGACTCTCTAAATGTAACATTTACAATTTTCTATGAAGATATCATTATTATTATCTGAAAATGACATTTATATGAATAAACATGAATATCAAGAACTGATATTATGAATTTTTAGTGACTAAAGTTTATTATAATGAAATTTTCTATAACTTTTAGATAGTCGATCATATTTTTTGATTACTATTAAAATGATAACGAATTCTTTCTGATTGGAGCAATAATCATTTAAGAAGTAATGTACTCTATAAAATATAATGATATAGATCTATCATTTTTAATAACTATCAATAGTGACAAGAAATAGTTAACAGATAATCATATAAATAAATTGTTGCTATCGAGTGCCTTATAAAAGTCTAGATAATATATAGTGAGTTATACATTATTCTGATAGATACCAACAAATGAGTATATAGTAATAGAAGAGTTATTAAATAAATATCATATGTGGTATGAATACTTCAGTAGTCTCACATTCCAATAATTACAATATATTGCAGATAAAGAAAGTGTTTATCACTCACTCACCTATAATTCAGGTTAAATCAGTATCAAGTCGAACTGGATACTCAGTTAACTGAACTGGTGATTGTCTAGATATTATCAATGATAAGTTGTATTGATAAAAAAAACATATATCATAATCAGTGAAAAGAGGAAGATGGATCGAAATTTTTTAACTCTATACTTCAACATTCTGTTTAGTTCGTGTTTTACAAAAGAGAATTTATTATTTTTATAATTATACAAATATATTCAAAGATTTTGTTTAATTATCTATAAAAATTTTCTCTTATTTTGGAGTAAATATTTATTATTTGTTAACAAAAAATTCTATCAGTAATCATTTGTAGAATTTCTCTATGTTATAATATATTCTCTCAAAGTAAAACTTCAATAATATATTATATTTGAACAATAAAAACAAATCATTCATATAATATACTTTGTCAGAAATATATTTTTTGATATTTCTAAAAAGAATTATTTGATTTTTAATTAATATAAAAAGAGGAAAAAATGATTTTTTTATTCTTTATATTTCGGTAGGGTTTAGAAATAGAAAACATATTTTTTTTCTATTAAATAAATAAAAAGATTTCATTTGAAAATATTATAATAATATAAATAACTTGTTTATTTGTTTTTTTATTCTATTATGATTAAATAGAAAAAATCAAAAATATGTTTAAAGAAATGTTATGTCAAATATTTTCTAATCAAAGTCAATTAATTTCTCTTCAAATTGATATATCAAAATTATCTTATGAAATTCATCAAAGTTTAAAATCACATTCTTATGTTTTATCAAATAATATTTTTAATGAATCTCAATTTTATTCTATAAATCTACGTCATTTATATATTTATATCAATCATACATGTTTTCTTGAAGATCTCATTAAATATGTGCCCAATCTCGAACAATTATCAGTTTATTTTCACAAATTAATAATCGATAAGAATTTTCTTTATTCAAATATTAATATATCACAACTATCAAATGAAAACTGGTTCAATAAAGTAAGATGCATATTATAGATTATTCTTCGCAAAAAATATTTTATCTCGAATATGTAAATATTAGTTTATATGAAAATGGTTTTGTTGCGTTTGAATAATGTGTTAAGTTTGGTACTATTGTAATTGAGATAACAAGTTTGTTATAAAACTAAGCAAAAATATAGATTCTATTTGATGATATCATAATAAAATAATATGAAAAGAGTTGAATTTTGCACACTTCATCAATTAATCCTCAATAAAACAAAAGAAAAAAAAGTGTGAAATTATTCGATAAAGAGATAGTCAAAATAAAGAATATGATGTAATTTGTTAGAATATTTTAATTATGTATATAAAAGAGAAATAAATAAATTGAGAATTCTAAATTGAAATGAATAATTTTGAATTCTTTTAGATTTTAATAGATCTATATGTAATGAGATCTGAAAGAGTTTATTATAGTTATCTATAGATTGAATCTTATATATGTATGTATGTATTTAAATTTAAATTGGAAAAACTAAATAAATTTTTAATAGAAAACTATTTCATATTTGAATGTTCTTATATAAGAAAAACAAAATTAATTATTAGTAAATTTTCTATAATTCGTATATACTTAATTAAAAGATGATACAAGAAGGAATTCTTCAACTTGTTAATTTATTTATTTATATATTTAGATTCTAATCGATCTGATAGATTTGTCTTTCTCAAAAGGCTAAAAAAAAAATAAAGTAATATTTCATCTAATTTATATAAAAATTTCTAGTATTATTGAAAGATCTATAAAATTCAAATAAGGAATAATTATGATATTGATAAAGTATAAGTAAGATGGGACTTATTTGATATTCTACTTTTGTCTTCTTACGTTATCTTTCCTTTACTAGTTTATTTTCTTTTTGTCGCATTGTTGTAAATTTTCTAAACTTATGAAAAAAAATTAAGACAGATAAATAAGTAGCGAATTTTATTCTTTCTTTTCTCAAATCTTATCAAGTTCATACTCTTTTTAATTCAATTAAATTTCGTTATTCTTGTTTTTTCTTTCTTTATTTGTACGTTGATGCAATTCATATATATTCATATTTAGTCTCT
The DNA here is from genome assembly GCA_022393335.1 of Macrotrachela quadricornifera. Taxonomy (NCBI): domain Eukaryota; kingdom Metazoa; phylum Rotifera; class Eurotatoria; order Philodinida; family Philodinidae; genus Macrotrachela; species Macrotrachela quadricornifera. Next base: position 1,493,932 of record JAJEKB010021277.1, on the reverse strand, counting down.
TTCATTGTTCTTATCTATTCTTCCTCTTTAATTATTTATTATTCATTCCTTTCTTCCATATACTTATGGACTGTTAGGACTTTCGAGGTCGCTAATTAACGTTAATAAAAACAAAAAAAATTTATTTTCACTTTTTTATTTTGTTTGTTAAATAAAATTGAAATTTGATAAATTTCAAATTCATTATTTTGTAAAATAGGTACCAAAATTAAAAAGTTTTATATTGAAAATATTTGCTTGTACCGATTTCGAATTTATTTATTTAAAATGGCTTCTTAATAATTTAAATCATATTATAAAATTAAAAATTTATTTATATATTAATATTATATGGAAAGAAGATGAATTAATATGTAAAACAATGATTAATGCAAATTTTATTCGTCAATATTGTTTACCTTCAAAAATAATTAATTTAAAATATTTTTATTTTTATATTTGTAAACAATGTTCATCATCATTAAATAATATTTCAGAAATAATTAATTCTTTTAAAATAAATTCTTTTTTTATTGATCATCAATGGACAAATGTTCAAGGTTTTTATGATAATAATATGTCATATCAACATATATTTTCTTCTAATCTTAAAAAATTTCAACGTTCTATTCTTTTACTGTAAGAAACGTTTTTTTTAATTTATGAAATTATTTTTTCTATTTATTAAGTAAACATGAATATATATATGATTGGTCTAATATTGAACATATTCAGAATAATTATCATCCATCATTTTATTTAATTCTTAAACAATTCAATGAATTATGTCCAAATGTTTCTTCTATGACAATTGATATAGGTAAATACTTTTTCTTTTCAATATATTTTTCATTGATCTTTGTAGATTTAATGATTAATGAAAATAAATAAATAATCAAATTCATCTTATTCAATGACTATACTGACGAGCACTGTCTATCATAAAAAATTTTCCCTTTAATACTTATTTTTCAATGCATGACAAACATTGTTTAATCTATAACTTGAGAAAGACTCTCAGATAAAAAGTGAAATTTTCATCACAAATGCAGCTTTAGAAAACTTACCAAATAAAAAAAAAGAAAAGCAAAAAATATGTCAATCTTTATCAGTAGGATTCAAACTTCTGAAGAGTAAAAATTTATGAAATAAAACATACGTGAAAACGGCTAGTTTTTTAAAATTTTGGTTGTTAAAAGTTGCGTTGTATGAAAAATAAATATCATATTCAGAATCAGCATGTGAAAATACACCAAAATCTTTAATTTTTATCGCGAAATATTTTTCATCAAAATTTGTTTCCGTAGGGGGGGGGAGAGGGTACACGGATAAATTATCAAGTAAAAACGCTGAAGGGGAATACGGGGAAAAATTTTGATAAAAATATTTTATACTAAAAAATAAAGTTTATAGTAGATTTTGGTGTGCTGATTCTGAATGTCATGTTTATTTTCTACTAAAAGCTATTTTTAATAACTAAAACCTCAAAATTTTAACTGTTTTTTAGGGATTTTTCATAGAAATCCACTCTTTCTTAAAATATCAGTTTTTTTTGCTAACAGTAAAAAAGTCCATCGAATGATTTCGTGATCTTGTATCCTCACGTCAGTCCCAATAAAAAAATAATTAATAGGAAAGAAATCGAGCGAGGAGGAGGGGGGGAAGGTATAACCCATGAGAAAAAGCGACACTTCCTTTCTAGACGAATCACCAAAACTTCAGTCTTGAAATCTTTTCTAGTCTTTCGAAAATTTCAAGTCTTTCTTGTTGAAATTCTGCTGTTTTTCCTGTTGGATACAGTAACTAAACATGATAAATACAAATATTATATGTTTTTTTTATTTAAGTTGCTCTACTAAGATTTATTTTTAAATATTGATTTACTTTTCTAGACATTGTTAAATCAATACTGATAATTTGTTTTTCAATAGTTTAATATCAACTGAACTCTGTTAACTGTATTTGTCAGTTAAGAAACTTGTATTTCATGCAAAAAAATATCCAGTTTAATTTCGTTGAATATATCAAAAAAACAAATAACTTAAAACAACAAAGAAAAATGAAATGAATCAAATACTAGAAGATTTAGTTGCTTTTTTTATGATTTAAAAAATTTATCAATAATTATAAATTTAATCCATTGGATTTGATGTGGTCCACCAGTAAGCGATGCTATAGTTTTAAGAGAAACTGTATAGAAAAGCATTTTCTTTTGATTTTTTCTTAAGTAGGAAGTTAAAAATAAAATGTCATATTTTCCACCTTTGATACTTTATTTAAATCCTTTATTTCGTAGCATAATGATTATCATTAAAACAGTCAGAACAGAAATTTTTTACTTTCTTTGCTGCTGCATAGATCATTTCTCCTGACTATTGTGTTCTTCCTTTTGCATAGCAGTTAGGACACCGTCTGTCAACATTGCGCGTAGATCCTTCATTTTCTTCGAATTTATGATCAGCTAGTTTGTGCTTCGAATAATTTGTTGATTGCTGTTTTTGAACCAGGTTTATGCTTCTCGATTAGTGTGTGAAGCAGTAAAGATCAGACAAAACTTTCACGAAATTGCAGAATGGTCACTTTCCTTGCCGTGTAGTTTTCTTTTTATATCAAATAGCTATTTACTAGTACCATTAGAAGTTAACTGTCCATGAAAATGAACATCTCGAGAAAATTTTCTAAGAAAACTGAATCGGATTGAATGTGTTAAAATAAATAAATTTTGTTTTTCTATAGGAATTGATGATGTTAAAGCAAAGTTTTTGAAATCATTGAAAATACCAATCAAAATGGGACAAGGAAATCTAAATAATAATCAACTTCGAAATGTTACAAAACTTAGATTTGGATATTGTACTTGTCGTCGTATTCGTACGTAAAAATCTTTTTTTTTTTTCTTTTATATCTAATGAAATATTTCTTAGACAATGTATTATTTTATTAATATAAATAAGTAACGCTCGTCAAAGATGACTCGCTAAACCCTCGACTGAATCTATTCTATCTATTTCGAGAATCATTGATAGATAAATGGTCGACAAACGTGGCGCTATAGCTAATTCAGTTTGAACGAATCTCTTACATTTTATGATTTCTAAAACCAAAACTATCAATCTTAAATGCAAAAAATATCAAGCATCCACGATTTTCTCATCATAGATAACATTTTTTGACTTTTATGGTGCATTGACAGAGTACTGACATAAGTCGTCTGGACTATAATTTAACCGCAGTTCATAATGAAAAACTGAGACAAAACGTAACGTTTCCATTGATTTCAGCTAAGTTACTTTAGCTTGATCTTGTATCCTAAGCAAACATACACACAGAATTATGTTTTTCATATGACGCCCCCCTTACTCAAGAAAACAGGAATAAAACATTTCGCTCCAATTTTTCATTGGAATTTTCGGTAGCATTTGTTCGTTATGATCTTCTGATATAAGAAAAAACTTATGATGTTCGGAAATAATTGAACAGAAATTTGGAATGGCAACAAGCAAGTAACAGCATATTAGGATTCAGAAGTTCTTTAATGAATAGATCATTCTTACATCAAATGCATAATAAAAAATTATTTTATTTCAAGAATCGAATCATTCGCCATTTTCTCAAGGTGCCTCAATTCTCACTTATTATACTTACGATAAAGCTTTTAAATCAACGATTAGTCGTTTGCATATTTAACGCCACTATATCAATCGATATTAGTTCAGCTTTGAAGTTAATGGATGCATATCATTTAAACTCTTCTCAAAAAGCTACTGGATATTTTCTAGGAAAGAACTTCGTCTATTTTGAAATATAATTTTACGGTAGATATCTATGGAGACTCAACAACAGAACTTCAAACAGTTGCTTCGTTTTTTACATATTTTTCTATAAATTTCACTCAAAAATGAGACACATAATAATCAACAAAGAAAACTGTTTATATTAGAATCAATATCGAATATAGATTCATAACCCTCAAGATATCCGTGAGTCAACCCTAAAACAACAAGCAATTCACCACAGAAAGCTGAGATATAGATTGAAACCATTTTTTTCTCATTACACATTCGTATTTTCCATACTCAATCAACAACGATCAGTCAAGTTTTATTAGAAACGATGAATTACTAATTTATCATTATTCAATACCTACCAATATTCAAAATCTAACTCCATATTTTAATTCCTCATAGTTACTTGTCCTTGGTGGAGTTTTACTGGACACAGTTTATATTATTTATTATTAATTGTTTGGCAAACCAACTCAGTTTTCATTTATTCATCTTTGATCTTCTGAGATAAAACTTCTTAGGAAAACAAGTAAAACTAATAACTAATTGTTTAGTAACTAATTATTAATTAGTAATATAACTCCAGATGCGAATTTTTTCTCCCAGCATTACCGTTCATATAATTTTCAACTAGAATATTACAAGCTTTTGATATTAATCTAGCTGACAACTTTTTCAGATTGACTTGGATACAGAAAAATTTTAAAAGGAACAAGCCTATATAACTACAAACATATTTCATGTTATATGATATCTATTCCAATCCACGACACAAATCGTTATATCGTAAAAAAGCCTTTTTTTTTTTCGTAAAAAATTTTTTTTGAAAAAACTCAAAAACTAATGGCACCATTCGATTCCCCAAACTCTCAAACTTCGCTAAAATGTCAAGATTCGATTTTTTTTCAAAGTTAAGATTTCTTATTGGTTTCTTTAAGAACATGTTTTTTTGACCTTTGACCCTACCACACACACACACACACAAACTATTTTTTTTATGTTATTCTATACTTTTCAATGTGTATCTATCATCAAAAAAATTATTGATTGGAAGAATATTATAGTAAATATGGGAAAAAAAAGAAGTTATTCTAGTTCTTATTTAAATCTCATCAATCGCAATAAACATTTCAAAAATATGAAAGAGAAAGAACTTTATCTTTATAAAATACATTAATATACTATTATAATTATATTGTAGAATAGAAATATATTAATTTCAATTTCAGTATTTCACTTTTAGTTAGTACAATCCTATTGTAAAGTTTCATTTCATAGAAATATTGCCATTTGTGAAGACAGAAAAGAAATGATGTTATCAAACTGTTTATCACAATCTAATAAAAGAAGATAGAATGATAAGATAAAAGACGGCAAAGAATGTACGATAATATAAATCATTCTGTATTTTTTTCATTATTTCATTACCAATTGTTTATTATGAAAATGTATAAGATTTGAAAATTTAATAGAAAAAAAAAAAAAAGTGATATTTTATTTTCAACTACAAGTAAATTACAATTGAAAATGATCAATTACTTATTGTTATATAATAAAATGATTGTTTATCTGAAGTACTATTAATATTATAAATAAAATTATTATTTTTTTTCTTCTTTGTAGAACTATCATTTCTTGTTTACATTAGTGTTTTATTATAAATAAAAATATAAGAAAGATTTATTTATTTTAGGTAATTGTATGGAATGGAGATGTCAAGATAGAGAACGTCTTGAAATACTTGCTTATCTTTTGTCAATGCCTCTTCAACTTAAATATATTTTTATTCAAAAATTTGAATGGCTTTATTTTGTTATTAAATATGTAAGTTTTGAATTTTGAATTTTCAAATATATAATTAACAATAAAATCATTAAATATTTGAAAATTTTATTTCTTAGAATTTTTTCAACTATCAACTAAATTATCCACAAATATTTGTGTTGGAACATTTTTCTTTACATTAAATTCTTATAATAAGATTTTTGTAGAACTCATATATTTGATGAAGGAAAATAGTTAATGTAAATTTTAAGTTGAACTTTTTGCAGAATCTTCTCCATTACAGACAGTTGTGACATAAAATAATTAATTTTTAATTTTTCACTACTCTATTTTCTGATACACAAAGTCACATTGACAAGTATTTTTATTTTTCAACTAGATTGTTTTCTCATCTTATAATAATATCAAAGAAGAAATAATTATTATCATCTTATATTATTTTTAGCATCGGTACTATTGTCAGAAAAAAGAAAGTGTATTAAATACTGTTCGATATGCTGAATTTGGTATTACCAGTTGTAATATTGGTGAAAATGCTTCAACTCGATTTGGCAAAAATCTTTTACCTTTTCTAAATATTTATATGCCTTATTTACAAACATTACGTCTTTGGAGACCAGATGATTTTCCTTGGACATCAAGTAAGTTTTATTTTCAACTCATTACTAATTAAGATATTTTCAAAGTACAGAAAAATTTATATTCTATTGATCAATTCTTTTTATTCAAATTTCGAAAGATTTTATAAAGTTATATAGAATTTCATTGAACTTAAAAAATATTTCTTAGGATTTTCCGAGATGTCACAATAAAAAAACCTTCTTCAGACTTTGAAAAAATTTAGAAATCATATAAAATATAAATTTAAATCCATATTTGGGCAAACAATTTATTAATTGATTCGAAATTGATGGAATATTTCTCTTAATGAAATAAACAATTTTATTAAGAAAGCATTTTAAAATGTTTTCTGAGTTGATATGAACATGGAAGAAAAAAACATTTGCTTTTTGTGACATATTAATTAGAAAAATAATAAAAGTTTACAAGATCTATGTTAAAATAAAATCACGAAAAACAAGCAATTACATTGATAAATACGATGAAAACCATTGATTTTAAAAGTTCTCAAATAATTTTATACAAAGTTTTTTTTTCTTTATAATACTCTGTTTTATAATACATTTAAACAATATTTAAAAAATTGAATTTTCTAGAGAATTTTTCGTAAACTAAATGTATTTGAAAAGTTTTATAAAACTTTAAAATTGAAGTTTACTATTTCTCTGTCATCATAAATTTGTCTTTAAAGATATATAATTATTTGTAGATATATTCTATTTTATTTACTTCTATGCTTTTCATACATAGTATTTCTCTTTTTCTATTAATGTTTTTATCTATTAATTCTTTTATTATTAAACTATTGTTTAGTCATTTTTGAAAATGAAAGAATGTAAGAAAAGTTAAAAGACTATATATTACTTGCTTTTGAGTCTTAGTTATTAAAATATATCGATACTCTTGATTCTTGATATGTATCTATTCATCTTACGAAAGAATATCACGATGTGATAAAAAGCTTTTCAACTCAAATTTTGTTTATAAGTATGGAATACATAGACTAAAAAAATTCTAAGAGAATATGGAACACAAGTTATAATTTGGCTAAGATATCGACTTTTTAATCTAATTTTTTAATTAAATATTTTTTAAACCAATTAAATTTCTCAATTAAAAAATCTTCTGTCTTTTAATTTAATATTTTATCACTTTTAACAAATGACTATCAATTAATTGAAAAAGTATATATGAGCTAGGATTGATGATAAATGATAAAAAAAAATTGGTTTAAGCCCCCTACTCTAAATCCATTTTTGTCCATGAATATTCAAATACTATGAAATATTAAGGATATATTAGAGCAAGGGATGCCACCTCACCAGGTCAAAAAAGCGGGATTCTCCTTCAGAAAAACAGAAAATAGCAAGAAGAAAATTTTTAAAAGTGGAAAAATTGCGGAAAACTGTTATAATACCCTTTTCTACATGTAGTTCTAGTCGAACATTTCGGATTTCTCATAATAATACTGGTATTGGACTCGAATTTTCAAAAATATATGTATCAAAAGCATATTTAGCAACACGTATCAGCCAGTTATCGATCAGCTGCTTCTCAATAAAATAAGAATGTGTAGATTTCGTTGAAGGACACTTTTATTTTAGCTAGTAACCATTTTCAATATTTTTTACTAGCTGATGAACTCATAACAAGATTCTACCAATAAAGAATGCCCTGACTACGCACTCTCGGATCTCAAGGGAGTAATTACGCTTTTCATGGCTGAGTTTTGTAGTGAATACTACAAACACAGATCCAATTTTCTGTCACACTCACCCTTAAACTTATTTAAGCTTTCATTCTTTCGAAACTACGGCAGAATAACTAACTCAAATCTGTTGTGCTTGATCTAATCAACAAGAAATGAACACCATGCACTACCAATTTTTTTTCCTTACATGTAGAAAAATTTTAACTAAATATCTGATATTAAGCAGAAACTTTTATTCATAGAATCAAAAAATTTGACTGGAAATGTGTAACAATAGTTTTTCTTGATATGATGCAGCTCACTGTATGCAAACGTAACACATGAGCAGAAGAGAAAACAATTTTATTACAGATATTCTGAATGAATTTATATTAGGCATGTTTTGTAAGAAAAGTTTTGTTGCAGAGTAAAGAGAACTTTAAACATATATCTCATTTTGATAAGATCAATTCTTTTGACTTAAAGCGATATAGTTTCTAAAGATAAGAATTTTAAATATAGCGCATCGTCATATGATTGACAAATCTCCTTCGAAAAAATATAGAATAAATGATTCATGTGTATGGTAACAAACTGCAGTGTATGCTTTTTTCAGAAAATGTTAGCTAGATGAGATAACTCATTTCATCAATAATCAGAAGTAAGGTGAGAAATGAGAAAAAAATTGAAAAAGCGGAAGAGGTGGCAACCCTGATTGAGGCAATCTTGGAGAGGATATGGTAAAATTTTCAGCCTTATATCATGATGTTTGAGGAAGATATTCACCAAACAAGAAATAAAAATAGATCATTTAGCAACCCAAATTTTTCTGTCCAGACTCATCCTATATATTTAAATGTTTTTTTTTTTTTTGTTAGAAAGAGCATGTCAAAATGCACAACAATATAGAGTCTGTTTTTTTTTAAATTCTTACTTTTTAAGCGGAAAAAAAGAACAACAAGTTTAATGACTCAAAAAAATCGAGAAAAACCTTCATTTTTTCGTTTTTTTTTAAATCATTAAACTTGTTATTTCTTTTTTTCGCTTAAAAAAGTAAAAATTTAAGAAAACAGGCTCGGTATTGTTGTGCATCTTGACATGCTCTTTCTAACAAAAAAAAAAAAAAATTAAATATATTTGGTATGAGTCTGGACAGAAAAATTGCGGTCACCAAATGACCTATTTTTGACCCTTGTTTGATAAATATCTCCTTCAAACATCATGATATAAGGCTAAAAATTTTACCATATCCTCTCTATGACAATCCCAATATATCCTGAAAAATTCATAGTATTTGAATGTTCCTGAATATAAATAGATTTAGGGTGGGGAAGAAGGAGAGCATCTTAAATATTAATTAGATATAACTTTGTGTTGCTAGGTAGTTTTACTTAAAAAATTAGATATATATTGCTATATATGTTTAGGTATTAGTTTATATTTACCTCATTGACAACGTTTCATGTTAAAATGCAAGACTTTTCTTTTATTAGTGAAATATTGTCCTATAGGAAGATTGCATTAACCCGTTTCAGTCAAGATGAACAAAACACATATTAATTACTTATACTTTTTATTTGAAAGAAAAAAACGAAATGATAAACTTTATTTCTTTTTGAATTTAGAAATGTTTCTTTTATATTTATTCTTTGTTTAAGTTCGACCAATCTTTAAATCTGATAAATCGTATGGAAATTATATGCAACAATGGAATCGAACTTTACGTACATCTAAATCTATTAGTATGTCATTTGAATATATTTATTTCTAAAAGAATAAAATCAATTTAAAAAAATTTTTGTTATTATTTAGAAGAACATGTTATTGTGTTTGAACAAGATCTTTGCCAATTAGTTGAACAATTAAAACAATTTGTTTATCTTGATATTTATGGTGAAATTCATCCTAAAAAAGTCAAACTTTATCGTTTAATGGTTGAAAAACGTTTTCCAAATAGTCGAAATGATATTCAAGTATCAAGATTTTCTCTTTGGATTTAATTATTATCTATAATATGATATCGTATAACTATACACTAATGAAAATTTTCATGTTTCTCTTTTTTCTTTAATGATTAATTTCATCAATATTTTTTGTTTTTATTTTTCTTTTTCGAAAAAAATAAAACAAAATTCATATTCATCTATAATAAGAGTTTCTCTAAATCAATCTCATACATGTAAAAGAATTTTTAATCAACAATTATATTAATGACAGAAACATCAATATCTGTTCTTTGATTCATTTGGTTTATTATAGAAAAAAATAGAAAGACTCTAGTGGCTAAAGTTTATTGAAGTCTCGTGAAGTTTTATGAAGTTTTACTAAGTCTTGTGAAGTCCTGAACTCACATTTTTCAATATATATTGACATCTTTTGAAGTTCCATGAAGTAATGTTGAAGTCTCATGAACTCACTGAAGTTTCTTGACATTTGATAAAGTTCTGTGAAGCCACTTGAAATCATCTGAAGTCACTTGAAGTCATTGGAAATCTCATGAAGCCTCTTGAAGTCTTTTGCACTCTCTCGAAAATTTGAAATCTTCGTCACTGACGTTTTTGGAAGTCTTAAAGTTTGCTGTTTCGTATAGGGTTTATTTTTCAAACATTACAGAAAAAACACCTAAAGGAAAATAAATATATATTAACTTGATCTTAATTAACATTATTATCTATATGGAAACAGTCAGCAAAGAGAAAAGTTTTTAATGCTAATTTAATCTGTAAGAGACGAATCTTTTAGAAAATAAATCAATAATTAGAAAGAACAAGAGATAATACTGTGTTTAAAATGCTATTTTACTTTTGTCTTTTTTTTTTTTTTGAATATGTATTAAGAAAAGATTTTTAATATTTATTATATATAAATTAGTAGAAACAAATTTATTTGATATAAATTATTATTTCAAATCTAAGGCAGAAAAATTATTTTAAAAAAGTTATTCATTATAACTAATAGTTTATTGTTTTTTTAAATAATCATATATTCCTGATTCGTTAGCATACTCCTATAGAAAATGTGCTGTTGTAAATTTCTTACGATAATCTAACCTAAAACAATCAATTCAGATGTTTATTGGTAATACATTGAATTATTTAGGTACATCACTAATACTTAAACACTATACACAAAACGAAACCAAGAAGAATTGATCAACAACTTTAATATTTGATCCTAATATTCCATTTTATTTGCCCGATGATTCCCTTTGAATTTATTACTATTCGATAGAGAATTTAATTCTGCATTCAGCACAACCAATTAGAAACCCATCACAAGTCTAGAAGCGAATGTTAGGAATAAATATTTGAATCGGCTGCTAACTTCTCTTATGTACTTTTGATTCTCATATATTTAATCTTTTTGCTCAACAGGTCATACACTTCCATTGTTAGACGAATTTTTTTTTATTCTTGATTTGCACATGCCTCAAGATGTGTCCATAGTACATGACATTCTTACTCAAGATGTTCATGTTTTCGATGCACATGATATGAGAAGTTCGTCTAGAAGATATAATGACAAAGATTCCTATGAATTTACGAAGATCATAATAAATATTTCATAGGTTTTTATTTAACAGATGTCAATCATTTACAGGCAAAAATCGTTTTTTTCTAATGAATCATTTTTATTATATATACCAATTGTATAATATTTTTTTTGTATTGTTGATTGCTCTTCTAATATTAACCAAAGTTTACAAATGGGATTTTTCTCTTTGTTAAATAATTATTTTATTTTATAGATTGATAATGAGTTTTCAACAAGTCAATTTAGATCGTGTTACCTGTAAGAAAATATATATTTTTTTTTATTAAATATAAATGATATTCAATGAACAAAAGATAATCTATATATATCAACAAGTTACAACTATATTTTCATCAAATACATTTCAATCTTTACTTCTTAATGTTGAACAATTACCTTCAAACTTTCTACAACTTGAATGTTTTCGAGAGATTGTAGATACTATTGATAAAATACTAAGTTATATAATAGAACCAAAAAGAAAAATGATTTTATTTTCTATAAAATTTCTATTTAATATATTTAGATTCAAAAGTTGAAAATAGTTATGATATAACATATGTAACTAAAGAATATCGAGCAATATCTTAAGGAATGAATACAGGTGTTGGACAAAATGAAGGTTCACTTGTAAGTAATCAAAAATGACATTTATTGTCCATTTTATTATCTTTCATTAGGATTAAGCCCTTTCCTCTCCTCACAATAGATTTCCTAGTTAAAACAGTTCGTTTAAGTTGAAATTTTTATAGATAAGGTTCCCAGGAGAATCGCTATAACTTGACTACGGTTAAGGAATACAGAGCTCGGCTTGGTTTTAAATTAAAACTTATATCTGTACTCAAGTTTTATCCGAACAGAATTTTGGAAGTTCCTCTTCATTTATTTTTTTATAAAGATTTTAGTACACATGACATGCAACTATACATTAAAAAAACGATGATCCTACGATAGTAAATTACACTTTTCTCGGGCCAAAGATCAATTATAAAAAATCGGTTCGAACAAAAGTTGAGTCTTATCATCTAGACCTTCAAAAAAAAATATTGGAAATATCTTGAACTATGTGGAAGTTATTTCATTTTTATGAGCAAAAATTCATGTTTCGAGAAAAACGATAAGTTTTTCGAAAGAATTTTTTTTTAAATTTAGAAAAATATATAATAAAATGACAAATTTTTAATATATTTTACTAGACTTTTTCAAAATGCGTAATAAATGCAGTAAATTAACATCATCTATCTCGTTCAAGTACAAATTTTATCTCTTCTAAATCAAGTAATACGTATATTCTTATGCTACTGTTTTATCTAGAAATCAATCATTCACATTGATTGTTTGATAAATTTTAAAAAATTGAAAGAATATCAACAAAAACAAATAAAATACTACAAGCAAAATATAAATAGCTTTATTCATATTCTATTAGTTTCAAAACATTATAGATTTTTTTAATTATTTGATAAGAAAATGAACAGAATTAGTCAATGATAATTTCATAGAACTCATTGTAACAAATGAAAAAATTCATTTCTCTCAAAATGTCTAAATTTCCTTAGATACTTTCTTACAAATTATACCTCAATTATAGATATTCACTGTCGAAGATAGATGAAAAATACAAAATTCATATCTAGAATATTTAAAGATGCATAAAGATTCGTGTAAAAGTGATCTATTCAATGTTTGTACAAATGATAAAATAATTTTTTTCAAAAAAATTTATTGAATCTCATCATAGTGTGGTGAAGAATTTTTTCAATAAGTCTATGAAAATTTGATCTTTTTTTAAAAACCTCATAGATATTCTGAAAGTGAAGATTCTAACGCATCTTTCTATTTAAAAAGAAAACAAAAGCCAATATTAATATTTTTTGAAAAACCCAACTTTTGTAAGGGTGAAGAGGAAGCTTAATGAAAGAATTTTGAAATGACTATCGTATATTTCTTTCTTTTTAGGTGAAGATATCTTTTCATCTTTTCAATCGTAATAATTAACAAGATAATATAAAATTAAATTTAAAGATTAGATTTCATACATACATCATTTCGTTCTCATTGATATAAATATTTAAAATATAGTGTTAACACTATCTTGACTATTTTAGCAGTTGACAAGTTTTTTCAAATTAAATATTTAATTAAAAGGATAGAACAATATAAGACCAGAGATCGGATCCTTTTTAAAAATTTTTCTCTATTCACAAATCACGTAATAAGAGTCTTCCAACTAAATTTTGCAAAAGAAACTAAAATAGAGTCTTATAACACTTCCATCCTTTCAAAATCCTATGACAATAATTTTAATTATAAATCTGATTATTCTATAATAAAATTAATAATTTAATCTATTTAAATGAAATTTTCATTAGATAATAATATATTATAATTTAATTATCATCTGCATATAATGTTTAAAACAAACAAATTGTTATTTATATTATAATTATGATTCCGTTTCAAAAGTAATTGAATTTATGGTTTTAATTATAATTGATTATTAACCAATTACAATTGACTAAAAACTCCAACTTTAATCGAGTTTAATCCACTTAATAGGCCATTTTCACTGATATGAACACAAATATTAGTTTATAATCGTATCTAAGAATTGTGTTATGAATATAAACGATGGATCTGGTACTATACTTATCAGTTGCGGAGGGGAGAAGTTTGAAAAAACAATCAAAAATTGAAGTTTTTCAAGTAAAAACTCATGAAAAACGCGTTGTATAGTCATTGCGATGGAGAACGATAAAAAAGTTCTAGACATATAATTAAAATATGTTTTAAGGAGAAATAATCAGTTGTATTCAACTAAAAATCATCAATTAGATTTGATTAGATTGAGATCTCAATCGATTATGAAACTTACAAACGAATTCGAAATCAGAAATGTCCATCGTAGTTGAAAATCTGTTGTTGACTCGTTCAGATCATAAAAAGGAAAAATTCTTATACTGCACTAAGTAGCAAACATCCATTTAACCTCCTGTATACTGACGATTCTTGCGTTCTTACAGAACGCAAAATAAAAAATAAAAAATCACTCTTTTGCGTTCTGTCTGTCTGTTTTCAGTCTGAAGACAGCAGGATTCAAGAGGTTAATCAAACATTCATATTGATATTCCTTGTCTTAGAAGGTAATCACAACAGAGTTTTTATAGTTCAAAAAAACTAAACATCGATAGATGGTGTTAGATTTAACTCTTTTTGAAATTTTTTTTGTTATCCAAAACAAAAAAAAAATAAAAAGCAAAATAATCTGGCTTTGATGATGATGAATAAATAACAAAAAGACAAGAAAAAATCAAAATAATCTGCCTATAAATATGATGAATAAGAAACAAAATAGATTTTTATCATATGATATAAACAAAAAAACAAAACCAAATAACATGTTCGAATTTGTCGATAACGCCTATCGCATTGACGAGATTATTATGATACTCAAATAATATTATTAATATGTGATACCATTTTAGCTATTTCACCTGCCCTAATAATAACTTGTTGTTTAAGATGAAATGATTCAAGTATACCTAATTGATCCATATCAGCAATTAGATTATTTTCAATATCTATGAAAGAAAAAAATAAAAAGATTAGAAAAACCAACATTAAATTTTTATACCAAGACCAAATGTTGTTTTTTTCGAAGTATGAGCAGCATAAAGATTAGCTACTAATTCAGCACTATCATAATTAGCATTATCAGCAATAATTTTTGGTAACTATATTAACAAAGAAAGAAAAAGATTTAAATAAATTATTTATTTAAAATTTACTTGTCGAAGTGCACGAGCAAATGATTCAATAGCAAGTGATTCTTCTTTTTTTTCGAATGTTTTTTCAGCTAATTGGGAAACAGCTATAGCCATTAACATTTCAGATGCACCTATTTAACAAAAAATATTTTCGATTATTTTCTTTTTTAGATTTATTAAACAAACCTCCTCCATAACAAATACGTGGATCTTTAACTGTTTGAAATAAAACATGAAGTGTATTATGAATTGATCGTTCAACTTGATCAAGAATTTCTTGTGTAGCACCACGTAATACAATTGTATACAGGGTGCTCCATAAGTCACGGGGCAGTCAGTCTTATATCGCGAATAACTTTTGATAGAAACAAGATAGAGAGCTGCGGTTTTCACCGTTGGAAAGAGGAGATAAAACTGCATATATCTGTATATTATTTGATAATATTGATCAATCACAAAATAGTTTCCTCTGCGATCTTCGGAAAAACAGTGGTATTTCTGTGAATATGACATATAATAAAATGATCTAAAAATCACTTCATACTGTTTAATTGCTAATAACTTTATGTTTATGCTTTATGTTCATTTGAAACTTAGTATCTGTATTAGATAGAGTTTTATTCAAGAAAAAGTAGATATTATATCTAGCTAACAATCTTGTTCGAACTGCCACGCGTCAGCTTCAATACACTTACGAAGACGAGATTTCACAGAGCGGCAGACTTTCTTGCACAAATTAGTTAAAATCTGTTGGAATGCATCAACAATTTCATTTTGAAGCTGATCAATTGAAGTTGGCTTCTTTGAATAAACTGCATTCTTCACAACACCCCATGCAAAGAAATTGGGTGATGATAAATCAGGCGACCTAGGAGGCCATTCGATCGGGCCACGACGACCCATCCACCTGCCGAGAAACATCTCGTCCAAATATTCACGGGCGACTCGGCTGTAATGAGCTGGAGCGCTGTCGTGTTGATACCAGAAGGCGTTTAAGTCGGACCAATCAGCGACTACTGGTTGGAAGTAATCCTTTAACATTTCAACATAGCTCTTACCAGTGACAGTGGAACTAAAGAAAAACGGACCAATAATTCCATTCGATGATATACCTATCCAGACAGAGATGCCAGGCACATTGAAGTCTCTTTCGATATCGATTCGTGGATTTTCCGACGCCCAGTAAACTAAGTTATGCCTGTTAACGCGCCCATTTAGTTTGAAAATTGCTTCATCTGTCCAAATGATTTTATCAAAGATGCTGTTATCTTCTTCAGCCATCAATAGAAGTTTTTCGCAAAATTCAGTTCTTCGATCAGGATCATCATCATTCAACTGATGCACTAAGTGAGGACGGTATGGGTGCAATTTCAACTCGGATAAGATGCGCAGAATCGACGTTTTCGAAATACCAAGGTCAGAAGCGGCACGCCTGATTGATGTTGTCGGATCATTTGAAAAAAGAGATTTAACATCTTCTTTATTTTCTTCTGTTCTAACAACAAATGGCCGCCCTATTCGCTTCCTATCATCAACTTTACCGCTTTCTTCAAATAGATCAACGATATCTGCAACAGTGTCACGTTTGATTTGACGATTGAATTGCTCATCGAAACGGCGACACGTTTCAGTCTTATTGTTTGTCTGATAAAAAGTTTTTACCACAAAGATCCGTTGCTCTGTGGTGAGCGTATGTTGGATACCTTCGGCTATAACTAGATGTATCTTAATATGATGTACAACTGGATAAGAGTATTAGTCTTCCTCTATTCAGCAAAAGCAATCAGTACACTCACAAAAAACAGAAGAAAAATAAGAAACCAGTATGCTTCGCGTTCTTTTTTCAAAAAATTCTTTTCTCCTTCTTATCTTGGCACGTATTAATGTTCTATACTCATTAATACAAACGCATTAAAATAGAAGAGAGACGTAGATCAAGAGGGAGATAAATAATCGGCGACTTTAATATAAAGATGCATGAGGTGTCATTCAGACAAAGTGGCACAAATTTATTAGCAATTAAACAGTATGAAGTGATTTTTAGATCATTTTATCATATGTCATATTCACAGAAATACCACTGTTTTCCCGAAGATCGCTGAGAAACTATTTTGTGAGTGATCAATATTGTCAAATAATATACAGACAAGTAACGCTCGTCTAAAGACTCGCTCGACTCTTTCTCGTAGAAATCGTGTTTCTAAACTATCGCCAAGCTATTCATTTATAAAATATATGAGCATAGTGAAGATGATATCAATTTAGTTTTTAATTTTACAAAATACTTATGAAACAAGAAAAATTACTCTAAAGATTGCGTCATCAAGCGATATTTCAAAATTCGGTTGTGGAAATTAATTACTAATTATTACATCGCGAGACATTGAACGCAATATTTTATCTATCATACTTATACACTTGACTATAGTCGGTATCATACGGTTATACACTTTTTTCCGAAAATCGGTACCCTTTG
>JAJEKB010021277.1:1341112-1456295 GCA_022393335.1 Macrotrachela quadricornifera | reverse complement strand
TGAAAAAGTTTTTAACATTAGACCAGTCACGAAGTCTCTATCACCATTCTTAACATGGTTTTTCACGTGCTCAATTTTTTGAAATCTATTTATGAAAAGTAATGAATTGTTTTTAGCATAGATAATCATGATCTGAACTATTTTTTTAACTCTCTTTGAATACATCTGAGAATAATAATAACAACAATACCTGCTTATTGATGTGGATATTGATTGAGAAGTGGCTGAAATAGGGTTGAAAGTTATTGAAATATCCTTGAAAAAATCCAATTATGATTTTAAAATTTAATTATTGATTAAATAATAAGAAAAGCTTAACTTACTTTTGATGGTGGTTCAAGAAGTGCATATGGTGGTTCAATTTCTTTAAGTTGTATCATATGAAGACCACTTGGTTGATTAAGACAAGCAACGACTGTGAATTGTCGTCCAGGTGGAAGAAGAATTTCATCTTCATTTTGAAAAACGGAATGATTCCGAATATCTTTTCCACTCATACATTCGATAGTAAGTAAAGTTCTTGTTCCTATCGAACCCAAAAATTGTTCATTTTCCAAAACGTCGATTGTTGAGGTACATGAACTAAATCCCCACCAAGTAATTGTTTCTCCTTTACGATAATCTTTTCTCATATCCCGTTTAATACCACGATAAACAAAACGATTCCGTGATGGTAGACGTGCAAATGCAGTTAAAATTAGTTTTAAGAATAAAAACCATGGAATTAATTTTTTTCGATTTTCAGAACGAAGAGTTGCATTTAATACATAATAAAGACATTCTTCTTGTGGTTCCCATTCCATTGAATAAAGCATTATTGAAGCTGATTCATCTACCGAAAGATTATCAGCTGGAGGTTTTTCACATCTCATTTTAGCTATATATGTCATTCTTTTAACATCGGGTACAACTGAAATTATTGATTCAACAGCTTCTTCAATTGTAACCAGAGGTTTTTTTTCATAACCTTGAATAGGCATTAACATTCGACGAGGTTCTTCAGCAAAATCTGAATATCGTTGATTATGTTGTGAATCATCATTATCAGGATATTTTGAAGCCATTTGTTAATATCAAGTTTCAAATTGATTCTTAAAAAACACAAAAATTAATTATACCGAAGATTAGTTTTTGTCTAAATCATAATTATAATTTAAGTGAAGACTTCAACATTAGAACTGTCGAAGACATCAAAGATAAATTTTTATTTAAAATATAATTCATAGCTTATATAAAAATTTCCTATTATTGAGGTAAAAAAAGCAAAAGCTAAAATGTTGCTTCAATTATCGTTTATAATTCAGATAAGGCATTTTCTACAGCTATGAGTAAATGCCTTATTTGAGTAGAAGAAAACGGTAAGATTTTTCAAATTTCATCTATAAGTATAGCAGGAAAACGAAAAATTTATCCTAGATCAAAATGTATCAATGAGATTAAAAGGTACCTTACTGATTGTAGGAGACATAATATAATTCTTTGACAAGCTTTCAGAATACCGACACATCAAAGTGTATTTTAAGATAAAAATAAACTTTGTGAAAAGGTGTGATATATGATCCACTAAAATGTCGAATCCTGTAGAGAGGGCGTAAAAGTGCTGGATGGATGCAGTTTTATTATCCAGAGTACCTAAAGACTACAGTGCGGCCACCTATGAGTAATTTCAAGTCTTTTTGCTGATTCAATTCACCGTAATTTTAATTAGTTGTGAGGACGAGAGAATAATTGAATGGATTTTTGACTTCTCTAGGTCTAAGTATAGTAATTTAATTCTGAAAATACTGCATTTTCTGTAGCAATAACGTATTAATAATCAGCCTCTACTATACGTACGGTTCTTGTAAATCATTCACTATACAGTTTCAGTGATAGATGGACTCACGATTACTACAAAAGGTTGGCATTTACTATTTCTTATAGACGTATGTTTGTTTAATGCCTAAAATGTCTTATATACTCTACATTTGATTCAGAAAAAAATCCGTTACGCGGGCAAAAGCACTTTTATACAGATGAATATTTAAGGTCAGAATCTTCTATTTGTTGCAGACTTCATCAAAAGCTTCTAAGTCTTAATAACTACAATAAAATCATTATTTAAAATAAAATAATAAACATCGACAAAACTCATGCTTTGCTCTCCTAACGTAGTTTAACAAAAGTTTTCATTTTATTTACACAACTTTGGTTTCTTTAGCTATTCTAACAAAATAGATATTTCTTGAATTATAATTATAATTCAGATAAGAATTGATTTTTGATCTTTTTCTTGTTCGCTCTAGTTCAAGACAGAACTCATCGGTACAACTCGTTTAACTCCTGACTAAATTTTATCTATCCATTATCTATTGCTTTTCGTTAACTTCAGCTTTGAAAACTATTACCAACTAAATACGCATGTAACGAATATCGTCCGTGAAATTCTCTATAAAACTTCATGAAAAGAGATGTTCGAACAATTAACTATGGAATTATATCCAGTCAATGTTGCAATACTCCAAAATGACATATTTTCAATACATTCATTTTCATATTGGTAATTTTGCGCCGTTCTTTCAAGTTCATTTAAAGAGACTAAATCGGCCATCTTGTAGCCTATGAATAGCTCTATCAATTCAGCAAGTACCGTTTTTTGACATACACTAAATTTACGTGAAGAAAAACCTTTCTTTATTCCGTTCTATTCACACTCTGAGAATCCTTCATTAAGTTTCATCGCAATTTTAATTTTGTTATCATAAATGGAAAATTACTACATAGGTAAATTTGTTATTGAGTTGAAGAAAAACGTTTGCACTATCAGCCGCCATGGTTGAGTGGTTACGTTGTTCGACACGTACCCACAAGGCACTGTGTTCGAACCTCAGTACTACCAGTCATGGAATGACCCTGGACAAGTCACTAACGGCTATTTGTCTCGGATCACCCGTTCGATAGCACGCTGATTACATTGTCGACATACCATATAGCTCCTGTAGCTGGTATGTGGTTAGTCAGTGTGTACGGGAAGCTCAAGTAATTGAGCGAGAAGAACTCTGCGTCAGGCCGGCCTTCTGTCCAGAGCTGCAGCTAGCAATAGTTGTAGGAAAAATATCGGACCAAAATGAAAATATTCTTGGACATCACACTATACTGAAAGGTAGCCGAAAGGCGGGGTTGTTCTTTTTATTCTTCTTCTTCTTGCTCTATCAGATCCATGGGCGACGAACGTTTTAAATCTAGGGTAGACTCGATATTTTTGTGAGACTCTTACTGACAGCATAAAAATACAGAAATACTTTTTTACACTATGCTATTCAAGTGAAACAGAATTAATACTGTTTACTTCGAACCCAAATTTATTAATACATAACATTAGTGCAGGTCAGAGATGAGTTTGCAACCTATAATAGATTTTTTTTAAAGAAGCCATTAAACTTTCGCCTTGTTCTGATTGAATAGTGACCTTGAAGCATCGTCCATTGGATGCAATATTTTTAGATTCGAATCTAGGTAGATAGTCTTCGAACTCTTAATCTAATAATTATATGAAATACTCTAGATTCTTTTCGATTAATTTTCGTTGATCGGCACATTTTACATATTTTTCAAACAATTTTGACGATAATCTCGTAATAAACAAGTTATAAATGGCTCTTATGCGCAGCTAGAGTCTACTAACCCTAAGTTTTACGACTTTTGACTGGATTCACATCTAACTCTGGCAACAAAAAAATTTGAGATCCAACTAAAACACAGGATAAAAATGTTAGGCCAAGGAAGCCTATTTTCAAACGTGTCGCTTACTGCATCTCTAAGAATGCAAAATGTGAATGTGGATTTGGATATTTGTGAATCTAGTGCGCATATATGATGACGTTAAACTTCTAGGAAAAAAACTCGTCATTGGTATATCTCTATCTAGAAACTATATGAAGCTTTATGGTAAAAAAGGCAAAAAAAGCATATACACACGTATTGGAGCACTTGAAAATTCGTAAAACATATTGACAGATGCGTTGATATTCTGTGATTATGAAACTGCAAGAAAAGGAAATCCTGACATCCTTAGAGAAAGAAGAATGTCTATTCTATTATCATCATGACTTTAAAAGAATAGACTGAATACGAATCTTTTTAGAATTCTTCTAGTCTTATTATGATCGATAAATACACTATACATCCTAATGGAGGCATATATTACATTTAGAGATCTTCTTTCATGAAATGATTGGAATCGAATCTAGTTGAATAGCATTTAACTCAGTTCATTTGAAGACCTGATTGATACATGAAACAGGGCTTTAGTTTTCAAGAAGTTTCTATGCGCAAAAATCAAATATTGAAGAAACATAATTTAATTATCGATATTTATTATCCTAAATGGCGTTATGAAAACAAAATTTTCGATGTATTTAATATAATACTACGTATATTTTCACATTGAATGTTTCTCAAATTAATTGATAAATAATTGAAGATAAATCCAAAATAAAAATCCTTTTATGATAAATAAAACATTTTTACTAATAAGAATTAAATATATACGTTTGAAAGACATTCTTTTAATGAAAAAAAAAATCAATCGGTATTTACCTTCAATCTTTTTACTGTTGTTTCGTTATTCTTTTTAATAAAACGTATAAGAAAGAAATGATGTGTTTGTTAATCAACTGTTTCGTTATTCTTATTTTCTCTTTCAGTTTTTTTTTCGCCGATTGCAAAATTCAGTTGTAATATTGACATTTCGTTCTTTGATCAAAATTCATACATCGTTAGTTCTTTTTTTCCAACATATAACATAGCAACGTGCAGAAATGAGTAAAGAGGAGAAATATTATTATTGAAGATCGAATGTACATTTATTTATAAGTATTTAAAAGGTTTGAATATTTCTATTACGAAATTTTTTTTAACTACGTTATCATGATGAACTGAAATATTCATTTATATATAATTACATTTATAATAGGTGACAACAATGTAACATTTATTTTAACATGAAAACAAAATATTTCGATATTTTCAACAATAATTATTACATTCATTTTTAGAAAAAGAACACATAATTACAAATAAAATATCGATAAAATTACTAAGCATAAAAGAAATTATTTTTTTTGTAAGTTATTCAATTCGAAAAATATTTTTTATTTTTCTTTGAATAATTAAAACTTCAAAATGAATATGTTTTATATATGATTCATGTAAAAGTCAAATATTTATTTAATTATATTATTTCTTAATGAATATGAAAAATGAGTTTGTTTTTTTTTCTTTTCATTTCCATTATCCGAGATAAATGAAAAACTTGCTCTATACAGGGTGGTTCAAAACCTTTACGCCCCCCTGGTTCTACCTATAGATCAAATGGTATCATCAACAATTTTATACCAAATCGCAGCCCGTAAACAACTGCATCAACGAGTGCAGCCATATACTCATGATTAACAATGAAGGAAAAGACACAGGGACGATACATGCATATGTGCACGTACAGATAAGGAAGGAATGAAGAAAAAGAAAAAGAATAACCAGGACACTTTTTCAATGTTTTTCATTTCTTTCATGTTCTAAACGTTTCTTTGCTCGTGAAGATAACTGTTTTCGTTACCTCAAGAACTGAGTTAATTATTACCTGAACTTCGACAAGTTCCTGATATCGAAACTGAAGAAATTAAAATGGCCACTCTTCCTGACACAGAAGAACAACGATTTGTGGATCGAATTCGTTGCATTACATACCGTGAGATACGCGATGAAATGATTGCAAGAACAGGGGATACATTTATCAGTCGCGAATGGATTTCTGAAAAGCTTCATCGTAGTGAAGACTGGGTACGACGGACTTGGAACAAAACAGTCGAAGAATGCTATACACAATTTGGAGGTGGTCGGCCTAAGGTGCTCTCGCAAGAAAGCAGAAACATTGTTGCTTCGGCAAGTGGTGTTAGAAGCAGCGGCTCTCGAAAAGTGGCACGAGAAATTTTAGAGAAAACAGGACAGAAAGTGAGTTATTCTACGGTTCGTCGTGAACGCCAGCGACAAGGATTAAAACCATTCCATGTTATTTCAAAGCCACTGAAAACAGTCACACATGTTGAGGATCGAAAATGGCTTGCAAATTTCGTTGCTGACTGGACCGAGGAAGATTTCCTACATATGGCGCCGTCGGATGAATTTTATATCTATGTGATAAGAAAACCAAACCATCAAAATGACAGAATTTGGGCAAAATCTGTCGAAGACATCACCGATGATGAAAGGTACCGTGAAATGGTTCAGAACGCAAAATGCATTGGAATTTTCGTTATGTTCACTGCAAAGAAACTTCTTTGGGTTCTGAAAGGGGATGGTCAATCGTGGAATGGCGCCTATTTTCGTGACATTATTCTGGAGAAACATGTGATTCCGTTTCTGCATAACCCAGTCAATGTTGTTGATACAGATGAAGTCATATTTCTTCACGATAAGGCACCCTTTATGAAAGCTAATGCAACACAACATTTTCTGGAAGATGAAGGAGTGCATTTCTGGGGCAATACGATTTGGCCTGGCAATAGTTCTGACATGAATCCTGCAGAGAACATCGGTGCAATTATCAAAGATAGAGTTGAAGAGCTGATGGCAAGTGAAGATCCTCAAGATAGTACAATTATGACGCTCTCAAAACTAACCTTGAGAGTGTCCTTGAGGACCTAGAAAACGACACAGATCTTTTTGTTGATTTGCTGTGCTCCATGAGGAAAAGATTTGACGCTCTCGCAGCTGTCAGAGGAGGTCATACCAATTTCTAAAGTTATAAAATTTACTGTTAAGCAGTTTATATCCTCAATAAATCAGAAACTTCATGATATATTCGAATAGGTGAATGGAATGATGGTTCTTGCATACATTCTAAATTAGAGAATATATAGCACTCTGGTACATATGGCATAAGCTCTTTTGATTATGTAATAGACAACACCTGATTCGATAGTACAGGTTGATGTAGAAGTTTACGGGCTACGATTTGGTATAAAATTGTTGATGAAACCATTTGATCTATAGGTAGAACCAAGGGGGCGTAAAGGTTTTGAACCACCCTGTATTATAAATAGTTTATCAAAAAGAAAATTTATTCGTCAAAGTTTTGATCTAACAAAAAAAATTTAACAATTTTTTTTATTCTTTTTAATAGATCGATAGCTATATCTTATATTTAGATTAAATGTACACATGACAATACTCAAACAAATAACCTCGTATCAATTTATGTTCATATAAGAGTTTACTGAGAAATGCACAAATAATTCTTTGTACTTTCATATAGTCATTGTAAAAGTTTGTAATTTTTTGCTATGTTGTGTTTTAATTCTTTTATTTGTTTGCATTGAAATATACAAGATTATTTGAATTTAATTGATTTTTATGTTGTTCTGGACTTACTCCATGGAAAAATAACTTTGATCAGATTTAATACTCAGAAAATTCTCAATTAAAAATAACAGAAAATACTCTAATATGATTTTATTTATTATTAGAATCAATTTATGATGTTATTTTTGATGAAAATAGTTTTATTGATTATGAACTAAAATGTCTCTCATTGATGTATACTAGTAAGGAAAATTTCAGTTCATTTGAAGAACTTTTGAGAAAAACGGCGGTGTCTTTTGACTTGCGATTCGAATTCTATACCTTCAATAATTCTTCGTAGAGATTTCTTATAGAATATCACAAGTTTTAAATATTAATGTAGGCGATACCATTTTTCGATTGGGGTGAATACATGAACATACCGACAAACTTTAGCAATATGTATACCTGTAAAACTACAAACTCATTTTATGCTATATGATCCCTGCTTCAATTCTGGAAACCTAGTCATACCAATTGATTTCTTACCCTTAAAAGCGCCTTACGAGGGAACCTCACCAACTGATACCCTCCGTTTGAGCTCATATTTTGCCCATTGTTAGGGTTCATAGAGTAGAGAAAAACCCCAAAAGGATTCGTCCCATTGCCGCTTTTTTCTAGAGAAACAAGCATAGCAATTTTCTGTAAAAATGACACTCTTGTATTTTTTATAAGGACAATTTTTTTATGTTTCAGTAAAGAAATATTTGACAAGCTGGTTTTTAAAACTCATATTATGCATGGTTACTTGTTGTAGAAAAAGAGAAGATTATCAGCTATTTTTGTTGTTAATGAGAAAAAAAAACTGATACATAACGAACGAAAATAAAATAACAAATTAAGAAGATAATGAATCAGTCTAATGGTAATGATAGTTCAAAAAAAAGTGAGTGAAGCACAGTTCTTGTTGACACCAAGAACAATGAATCATAGGCCCATCAATACAACCGTTTTCATGACATTTATCTGTTTGAAATGTAAAACAAATGTCTTTCACATTCTGAAATGGACTTGGGTCATGCTTCAAAAAACCGCTTTTGAACCAGGCATATTTTATCATTGGTTGAAAAGCTTTTGAACACATTTGTGAATGTACTAATGATTGTAACTTGGTCAAATTATTACGTTCAGATAAATTGATATCTATTTCATCTAACTGGACGTGATCATATATACGACGTACAATTTTCTTATGTTGACGGTTATAATAAACATCAAGAGGTTGGACCATTGAGGTAGTTTTTGGTGGAATTACTCTATATTCAAAATGTTTCAGTCCTTTATAAACTTCTGGACGAACTTGATGTGGCAAACTATCGACAAGTAACAACGTTCTGGACCGTATATTTGGAATTAAACACTGATTAACCCAATAAGTGACTAGTGATGAAGTTAATTTACCACTTTTAGAACAAGTCAGTACAATGTTTTTTGCATGGAATAAGTTCTTTTTCACATTATCACCAATACGTCCCGATGGCTCTTTCAAACACAGATATAGTGGATTAAGAACACATCCATCCATCGTTATTGTTGGCTGTATAGTATAGGAGTGAGTTGCAGCCCCAAGTGATCGAACAGAACTCCAAGTAGATTTTTCTCCACTATGAGTTAATGTTCTACCACCATGAGGCTCCAACACAACACCCATCTGATCTGTGTTCAGTACCTGATTTGGACTATATCCTTCTATGATTTTATTTGTTTCCAAGACGAAATTTTTAGCCGATTGATTAATTTCTTCCTGGCTTTCAACAATCTTTTTTGTGACTAATTTTGTAATTCTTCGACTACATATTCCATGTCGATGTTTAAAGTTCCATAACCAACCTTCACTGGCTTGAAAACCATTTAAATTTTATTCGCGAGCTTTTTTAAGGCCCCACCTCCGTAAGTCAATATCGTGAACTGGCAAAAAATTATGTCGAGCATGTTCGAATTGGTCATAAACATAAATATCAACATTATCCAGTTTTTGTTTTTTTGTACCACCCGCTTCTACATGCTTACGAAAGCGAGCGATGCATTTCGGGTTTGGTACACGTTGAAAAAGATGTTTTATTGTTCGCCATTTTCTTTTTCGTTTGCCTGTGATTGGATTTATTTCATCATAACAATCGACCACACGTTTCATATAATCGAATGAGAAATGATTTTGTAAATTATGTTCATCAATAAATTCATAATCAGTATCGTTGACTGTATCAAAATGGTCGTGTGTTGAGGTTGATGATAAGAGATCTTCTAAATCATCATCATCTGATTCATCATCATGGTCCAATGTAATTTCCCTTTCAAATGTATGAGAAGTACTTTCCAGAATGGATTCCAAACATTTGTAGAGATTTAATGCAATGTGTTCTTCATCAGGACTGATTGATGATAGTGAATTACAAGATATTTTATCTGATGTTAAGTTTGATAATACTTTTAACACGTTGTGAGGATTAACCATTTTATTTTGGTGCATGTGTAGTTAGCGGTCAAGATGACTAACTCTAGATCGTCGACTGGATGATAAGATGAATGTAGTTGTATATCACATACTTTATTTGAACTGAAACTGATCTATTTATAGGCCGGAGCGACGAACGAATACATGAATACAAAAGAGAGATGGATATCATGAAATAAAGAGATAGTGATTATAAAGACCTCGAGAAGATAGTACGAACACGTAGAGAGAGTGATTACAAAGACCTGGAGAAGAGAGTACGAACACGTAGAGAGAACAGGTAGAAAAGTACATATGATGTAATGAACGGAGAAGAATCACAACATATAGAAGAACGCGCCATAGTAATGAATATTTCAGCTGATACGAATACTTCTTAACAAAGCACCTTCTCGCCCTCGCTCTTACTCTGATTGATGTGTGCAATACGCGAATCAGATTTGATGGTGTATTTATTATGCTGCATATAAATCACGAATAAAATATATGCTCTTATTTGATTATTATTCACATGTATCGTCAATAAAAATGGTGGACGAGATAAAGAAAAGAATTCTGAGTAAGTTGCTGGTTTGGTTCAGAGACCTGAGAAAACTATCAAAAATAATAGTCGAGGTAATTGAAGGAACTTCTCTCTTTTATCTGAGAAACATTAACGAAGATATTGTTGTTTTTTTTACAGCAAGTGATCATGCATAATATGAGTTTTAGAAAAACCAGCTTGTCAAATATTCCTTCACTGAAACATAAAAAATTGTCCTTATAAAAAATACAAGAGTGTCATTTTTACAGAAAATTGCTATGCTTGTTTCTCTAGAAAAAAGCGGCAATGGGACGAATCCTTTTGGGGTTTTTCTCTACTCTATGAACCCTAACAATGGGCAAAATATGAGCTCAAACGGAGGGTATCAGTTGGTGAGGTTCCCTCGTTAGTCAAATTTTATAAAAAAAAACATTTTACCGAGATAAAAAAAAGTTTTTACAAAATCATAAAGAACTAATGGTACTGTTCGATTCCTCGATCCCAAAGATAGACAAACTTTAAGCATTTTATCTGTGGTATTTTAATGCCATATAACCTTTTCTTTCAGAAAACGAAATAATAAGCAGTATAAAAAGAAGTGCAGAAACATATTTGTAGTTCACTGAAGCATTGCTTACACTATAATCAATAGTAACATAGATTATCGGCAGCATGAATTTTATTCTTGGCAATAATATTTTTGATTTCATTTTGATCATTAAAATCGTCATATGACGATCAATATTAAAATAATATAAGATGATTCAAATAATATAATAGTAGATGTAGGATTGTTCAACCGCTTTTGACTTCGAGCCAATAGGTTATTACTGCGATGATATTGCATTTTTAGGGGATTTTTCGTTGAATCTCGTAATTCCCCTCAGGAACACCAGAAAAAACAGAATTTCCAGTTTCGACTTGAAACTTTACACAGAGATAAGTCCTAGTGAGAATAGTTTACTGCGAAAATTTCAAATTTTCTCGTTCATCTTATCCAGAATACAAGTAACGCTCGTCGGAGGTGACTCGCTTAACCCTCGACTGAATTCATTCTATCTATTTCGAGAATTATTGATAGATAAATGGTCAATAAATGTAATACTATAGCTAGTTCAGTTTGAACGAATCTCCCACATTTCATGATTTCTAAAACCAAACCTATCAATCTTAAATTCTAAAAATATTACTCACCCATGATTTTCTCATCATAGATAACATTTTTTGACTTTTATGGTGCATTCATAGAGTACTGACATGAATCGCCTGGACTATAGTTCAACCGTAGTTCATAATGAAAAACTGAGACAAAACGTAACGTTTCCATTGATTTCAGCTAAGTTACCTTAGCCTGACCTAGTATCCTGAGCAAACACACACACACACAGAATTATATTTTTGATATGACTTTCCCTCTCCGTCAAGAAAACAGGAATACAACATTTCACCCTAACTTTTCATTGGAATTTCCCGTAGCATTTGTTCGTTATGATCTCCTGATATAAGAAAAAACGTATGATGTTCAGAGTTAAGTGCGCAGAAATTCGGAATAACAACAAGCAAATAACGCCATATTAGGATTCAGAACTCCTTTAATGGTAGTTCTTTTTACGTCAAATGTCTAACAAAGATTTATTATATCTCAAGAATCGAATTATTCGCCATTTTCTCAAAGTGCCTCAACTCTCATTTATTGTACTTAAGATAAAGCTTTTAAATCAAAGTCTAGTCGTTTTCATATATAATGCCACTATATCAGCCGATAGTTGTTCAGGTTTGAAGTGAATGGATGCATCTCATTTAAACTCTTCTCAAAAAGCTACTGGATATTTTCTAGGAAAGAGCTTCACCTGTTTTGAAATATAATTTTACGGTAGATATCTATGGAGATTCAACAACAGAACTTCAAACAGTCATTTCGCTTTTTACATATTTTTGTACAAATCTCATTCGAAGATTCAACAAATAGTAATCAATAAAGAAAACTGTTTATATTAGAATTAATATCGAAAACAGATTCACGACCTTCGAGTATTTGTGAGTCAAGTTTTAACCAACAAGCAGTTCATCAAAGAAAGCCAAGAAATAGATCGCAAACATCTTTACTGACTTCGAATTTGCATTTTCCCTGCTCGATAACGAACAGTCAAGTTTTATTAGAAACGATGATTTACTAATTTATCATTATTTAATACCTATCAATATTGAAAAACTAACTCTTGATTTCGATTCCTCGCAGTCAATTGTCTTTGGTAGAGTTTTACTGAAGACAGTTTATATTATGTACTATTAATTATTTGGCAAACCAACAGTTTTCATTTATTGATCTTCCACCACCTTGAATCAAACTTCTTAGGAGAAAAAGTAAAACTAATTACTAATTGTTTGCTAACTTATTACTAACGACAAATTTGACTTCAAATATGAATTCTTTCCGCTCCATTACCCTTCATATACTTTTCAACGAGAATATTACAAGCTTTTGATATTAATCTAGCTGATAACGTTTTTCAGATTGACTTGGATACAGAATGATATAGTGAAGCCTTAGAAGAGAACATACCTGTATAACTACAAATTTATTTTATGTTATATGATCTCTCCTCCAATCCACGAGAGAAATCGTTATTTCGTAAAAAAAAGTCTTATTTTAGTAAAAAACAATTATTTAAAAAAATCCAAAAATTAATGGTATCATTCTATCCCTCGGCCTCGAAAACCTTTGTTGAAGCATTAAGATTCGACTTTTTCAAAGTTGAGATTTCTTGTTGGTTTCTCTAAGAACATGTTTTGATGACCCTTGACCTGGCACAAACAAACAAACGAACGCATTTCACTTTTTTCCGTATCAATCTCCCTTCAACCGACAAAGTAGTAGATTTCAAAACTTTTGAAACCTAATTCCACTAATTGATTCCTCACCCCTAAGAGCGCGTTGGTCAAATTTTATAAAAAAATCAGTTTTTTAGGGTAAAACAAAATATTTTGCAAAATAATAAAAAAAGTAATGGTACCGTTCAATTTCGCGACGCCAAAATCCTTTTAAGAGACAAACTTTAAAGAAATTTACGGCCTTATAACCTTTTCGCTCAGAAAACGAAATAAATTAATCTTCAGATAATAGATAAATAATAATGAACGATATATTTATATGGTGAATTGAGAAATGGTTTAATTTGTACAATCGTTTTTCGCGAAGTACAATTCTTTAATATATATTTTAGATCATTCACCGGTTTTATTTTAGCTTAATGTTTAAATCCAGGATTTTTCACGGCAAATCTGAAATATTAAAAGAATCTAATTCGAAATTTGTTAGTTGGGCATTCAATACTACCCATAAAAGTAAACTACGAGAAAGATAACAACATTGAAAACACAGATAGCACAACCAAAGGACAAGTACAGCCGATTTAAATCCTCGACATCGATTACCTTTGGTCAAACAGTATGAAAAAAAGTTTTTCTTAAAAAAATTCATTTTTTGTGTAAAAGAATCAACCTTAAAAAATTTTAAAAAACTGACATCATCAATCGATTCTCCGGCCCCAAAAACCTATGTATCGAATTTTTTCTTAGAACTATTAGTGAGTTTTCATTATTTAGCGAATACTCAATTCTGATTGGCTTGGTCGGACAGACAAACTTTAAGCATTTCAGCCTGCGTATTTAAACACTTTATAACCCTTTCTTTCAGAATAAGGAATAACATTTTTTTATTAGATGTAATTCTTCCAAGCGGGAAACAGCGAATTTTTGGGATTGTCAATCCTTGAAAATCCATAAAAAATCCTATAAATACCGAATAAAAATCCACAATATACGTTATCAAACTTAGTCAGATATGACGGCTATGTTACTTCGTTGATATCGATGAAATCATTTTTGTATATTTCATTCTAAAAAATGGATTTTGTTAAATAAAATGTGCCTAAAATAGGACAATCTTAGAAGATACTCTGTAAATTAGAATGCAGAACACCTTGTGACAGTGTGTACAAAGGCAAAAGTGCGGAGAACAAGTTTGCTATATATTCACATACTCGGATAATCTATTATTTTCGATATCAATGCATGAAATCTTAATTCTTTTAAAGAACTATTTGCAAAGGAATTGACAAAATGTATGTGAAACAGAATTTTTCAGGAATATATATACTGAACGATATAACGTCTAACTTTCTCATCATAAATGTATCAGAACAAAATTATTTTTCATCAACAAAATTTCAAGTTCTAAAACACGTATCCCTATGATTATGTACTTTGTATATATACACTTTGTCTGAAATTAGTGTCAATCAATGCCTTTGCAGACTTTTGACACATCTATTTTGCCATCTGATGTTCTCTCTTATTACGATGATAGTTTTTATGATTTGGTAAAAAATATTGCAGGAATAGCTGAAGCAAAATTATTTGAAATTCAAGGTATTAGAAGTGTTTATTCTTTTCTTAATACAGAAGATGTCTTCGAAATTCTTATAGTTTCATGTGCTGCTTTAAACGTTATCAAAAAAATGGTTTGTTTTGAAGCAGATGACAACTCTTTCATTGTCAAACCAGGTTGTCGAAGCAATATTCGATATCTTTATCATCTTCTGCATCAAAAATATGAAGAAAATTTAAAAAATATCTCTAGTAAATCTAAACGTAACAAGCAATCAAAGTCACAAAAAGATGAGAATAATGCTATTGATGATACTCAAGTTTCAATTCAATCAAGATTAACATCTTCTCAACAAATTTATACAACACCATCGGGTTAGTCTGCTTTTAATTTTAATTTTTACTCTCTTAATTGTGACTTTGCATACTAAATTGATAGATCTACTATAAAACCTTAAAATGTCAGGCATCTTTGTGTACAAAATTTTTTTGCGCTGCTGAAAATATTTACTATATGAATAGGAATTAGTTTTACTTTGATTCTGTCGATAGACTTTACTGTAAAGAAGAATATTTCTACCTTATTTACAATAAAAATACTGTGGAAATAGAAATATGAGCTATAAACATTGCCATTAAAGTGCAGATTACCTCCATATCATTCACCAATGGTTTCAGAAAAAAAAGTTGTTACTCTGATTTGCTAGTAGCTAGTTTAATCATATTTCCAATTGATTGAGAAATCAACACATATTTGTAGTCAAATATATTAACCCTTTACGTCCGGCTCTCAGAAAGCAGGTAGCAAAAAAATCTTTTCGCATATTTTTGTTGTTCTCTCATCGCGTAGATAGTAAAAATGCATTTTTTTAAACGAAAAAAGATTTCGGTGCCGAAAAACCCGATGTTGCCATTTGGCAACACCCGGCCACTATGGGTCAAAATTTTGCAAAATTGTTTTTTTTCTGTCAAAATATAACATTTTGTAGCTTTTTCTATTTACTACACATATTTTACTGATATGGTCCTATTAATGATTTTTACCTATATCATATACTTTGTAGTATCTTCCGTTTAACAGACACTCGATATAATAGAGAATTCAACATGCATTTAAATGCAACATAATATAGTCTTTCATGCTAGCTATAATATGAGTTCGAATCTCGAAAATCGATTTTATCGCCTGGCTGCCCACTGTGGGAGGAGAGTGTCTGTAAGGAGGGGGAGCCCTAAAAACCTCCACTTAAAACTTACACTCACTACTTTTCTTCGAAAAATATGTGAGTTCCACAAAATGAAAGAATAAAATGGAAAATTATTCTTGTTGGAGAATAGTAGAGTGTTAGAATAGAAAATTCTTTTAGTTTCACGCACTACTAGTGTAAACTACGTTGAATTAGGAGTTAAATCAAACTTTATCAGTAACACAATTACTCGTTGTTCATCAACTCATAGATTCCTTAAAATTCTTCATTTTATCGATGATACCATTATAAACTACAGAAGTCTTACGAAAGAAAATCAATGAAAGTAATAGTTTAGAAAAAAAAAGTAATTAAAACATAGTGGTTTGTGGCACCAGCTGCAGGAGATAAAAGGAACCATATCATATGGAGATGTGGCGCATACTGTAGTGTCAAACGAGAAAATGTAACCACTGGCGTACCATGCGAATTGGATCAACCCACAAAAAACTTTAGAAGACAGGTGATTATGACTGAGGGATGTGAGACGAATGATATTATTACGTTCGTTCATATTAATGTCAAACTCATCGAGCAGTATGTGATCATATAGTCGACGAGGAATTACTTTCATAATTGACTGCTTTGATCATGTAATCAAGTGAAAATTCTTTGCACAAAGTCTTCTCCTCGTCTTCTTCGTCCCCATTTCAATCGGAATCGAATGCACCTTCAGCTTTATCTTGAGGGTGATGGCAGTAGTGGTCCAAGTGTTCAAACGAGTGGAACACAATAAGTTCGATGCTCGATCAATGAAAACCTTCACAACATTTGCTGAATTAATCATTTCGAAGTAGAGACTAGAAAAACTGATATCAACTTCTTGCTTGTATCTCGCTTTTATATTGTATACAATCGAATGACAAGAAAAACGGTGGTACAGTGCAAATTAAAGATAAAAGAGAACAGGAGGAGAATGAGATTAGAAGAGTGTGGTAGAAAGAATGTAAATATATAATATTTATTACCAAAACATGATGGCATGCCAGCGAAGAAAACGAAAAGTAATATAATCGATAATGTGAGCAATCTATGAGTTGATGAATAAGGAGTAGATGGGTTTCTGATAAAATTTGATCGAACTTCTAATTCAAAGTAGATTGCACGAGCAGTGCGTGAAACTGAGAAAATTTTCTATCCTAATACTCTACTATTCTCCAACAACAGTAATTTTCCATTTTACTCTCTCATTTTCTATGTATGTTGAGAATTTGATGTCTCAGGAATAAAGGCGCGAAGGTACGAATTCTTTTAGGGTTTTTCATACCTCAATGAGATCTATCTAGTGTATGTTGATAATTGAATATAATCTTTGACTTTTTTATTTTTATTTCTCTCAAAGAAATTTATGCTATTCTTTCGATTTAATCTTTCGAATTGCGAAAATTCAAACAGGTCAAATTTCAGAATCTAATCAGACTTGAGTTGATCGAATTTCTATAAGATCACTTCAGAATAGTCCTCACTCAATTTACGATCGATAATGATCATGTTCTCGACTAATAAATAATCTAGAAAACATTAGTTTCTCATGCTTTATATGGAGCCTTATTATTAAATCTTGATGTTCCTATACATGTATTATCTTTGTCAAATTTATTTTCATTATTATATTTAATGATAATTTATTTAATTATGAAGAAAAAAAAAAGAAATATTTTATTGTTTTTGTTGATATTATGAAGTTGTATGTTGTATATCAAAAATAAGAGTAGCATCATCATCAATGGCTTGACATTGTCCTTTACCAGTAAGAAGAATATTTTTCATTAAATTTGTAAATAATAATAAAAATGGTGAATCACTTAGATCACATCGTCGAATTTTAACATTAATATTAAATGAAAATAATTTTGAATATGAAATAACATCAATAATTGTTTCTGTTCTTGGAATAATTAATTGATTTCGAACAATAAATTTAATAAATGAATATGATGATATTTGAATATTATAAGATAAAACATGTCGAATTATAATTGTATAATTTTGAAAATTTTTCATAGATTCTATTTCAATATTTTGAATAGGCATCGTACGATTAAATGTATCATTAAATATACATTTTGTTGGTTTCATACATTTTTTATTATGTAATATATGACCACTTTTATCTGAAAATTGATCAAGTATAGGTGAAAGATCAATATGATCATCTGTTATAACTGCAATTAATGATGATTGTGATATAAGTGGAACACTAAATGGAATATTAGTTAACTTGTTTACTTCAAAAGTTGATTTTGATATATGTTTAGCATAAAAAGTGCTTGGATAAATATTAGTAAATGTTTGACGATTGTATGCAATTAAAAAGATAATTATAAAATTTATTAAAAAAATAATTAATATTTTACTAAAATATTTTGTTCTTTGTAATATTGGAATAAAAATCATTAGAATAAATATACTAGGAATACAAATAATAAAACATATTAGATTTGATAAAAAATATGATTTATATGATAATATTCGAGATAAATATGGTATTATTATATGAATTAAACGATTAATTATATCAATTGTATGTGATAATGGAAATATAGAAATAATTAATGGAAAAAATAACCAATAATATTTTTTTTTTAAGAAATTTATCTCGATTTCTTTCCAATGAATTATAAATTGAATTAACATTAAAACAAGTATCATTGGGCAAATAAATATAGACCATAGAAGAATTATATAAAATGATCGATTATTAATTATAATTGAAATAATCATTAATAAAATATATATTATATTAATTGATAAATTTTGTTCAAAATCAAAACTTATTTTATTTATATTAGAATTATTATTTTTAGAAGATGATTTTTGAAGAATTACATTATGAAATATATTACATATATATTCAATTAATATAAAACTAATTAAACATGGGAAACTATAAAGAAATATTGATAATGTGGAATTACCAAACCATAAAAAAGGTCGAATTTTTGATATAATCCATGAATAACCTATTGCAACAAGAATACTAATACATATTGATAGAATATTAGATATTACATATATTATTATTGATATAATACGTATTTTTAATGGAGATTTAAAATAATTATAAATACAATAATAATCATTACATATAAAAGATTTTCGTCGATGATAAATATCATCAAATATAATTAATATTATACTTATAATAATTATTAATATAATTAATATTATTTGAATTATTATTGATGTTGACATTTTATATACGATTAAATATTGACTAAATAAATCAAAATAAATAAATGAATCATTATCATTATAATTTTTTATTTCTTCTATATTTTCTTTAAGAATATTACGAATTAATATACCAAGATTTTCACCTAAATCTTGTATAACACCTCTTTTAAATATTGATGTTTGATCAAGTAATGTATGATATATATAACCATTATAGAGGAAACCAAAATCATATCCTGATAAAGAACCAATTAAACTATATATATCATAATCTGCTGACATTCCAAATAATTGTAAAATATTTTCTAAAATAACATTTGCACGTGGTCTTGATACTCGACTATAATCAATAACGAGCTAGATAAAATAGATTATTATTTAACTATGAAAATGTAAAAGGTATTCTATAAGAGTATCGAACATTTATCAGTAAAATCATTTAATGGTAAAAAATGTTGTATTGTGTTTTTTTTATATCGATTGATTTCTCACACAAAACTGAGATTAGGAAAAACTTTTTAGAATCTTGTAATGTAATTTCATGGAGTTATAGCTACAAGAGAGAATAAGCTGAATTCTTGATTTTCATGTTTTCCAGTAGAAACTTTTGGATCAATATAGGGGTTAGCGAAAACCTACTTTCATATGGCTCGAACAACTTCATGTTTTGTCCTTACAATAGTGAGGAACCAGTGTTGTTCGTATGAATACCGGGACCTATGACTTCGTGAAATGATATGGCATAGTCTTAAAAAATTTTTCATAACGCCAATTTCGTGTAAGAAATCGATTGATATGAAGCAAATGTATACATCAATTTTTACCATTAAACTATTGTATTCGATGCTCTTGCAAAATTGCTGTTAAAAGAATACCTTTGATGGTTTCATTTGAACTAAAATAGCCACTTCATTGCAACTAACTGAATCAACATTAATAAAACGATTAATATTAAAACGCCAATTATGATTAGCAATAAATGCTCTAGCACCATCTAATCTTGATTCTTCTGCATTTGTAAATAAAATAATTAAATGAACATTAGAAAAATTTATTGTTAAATCATTAACTAAATTATAAAGAAGTTCAAGTAAAATAACAACACCTGAACCATCATCACAACTTCCACGACTAAATTCCACTATCATAAAAGATCTTTATTATCTAAATTATGATAATTTTTTAAATATATATCCTTACCTGAATCATAATGAGCACTTAACATTAGACTTGATACATTTTTCATTTTTGTAACTGGATTTGAAATACGAACAAGAATATTTTGTAATTGATTATGATAAAAATCAGTAAAATTTTGTAGTTCAATTTCAAATTGAAGATTTCGTTTATTCATTAAATAGATACGTTCAATTTGTGAAATAAGAAAATTCCGTGCATCAATATTTCCACGTGTATTAATTACTCTTGAACCAAATTGAGTTAAATTAATTAAATAATCTAAAGCACGTTCTTCACTAAATATATCATCTGCAATATTTCTTCGTTTCACTATAGGTACTGAATATGATATATGAAATGAAAGTGAACCAGCAATAAATAATAAACAAATCAATAAAATAATCCACAAAACAAATTTTTTTAGATGCGGTTTTGAATTGAATATTCTAAATGGAAGAATTATGAAATTACAAATTTTATTTTTATTCAACTAGAACTATCTTACCGAATAAATAAAGAGAATTTTTCTGATTTACGATTGAATTCTTTTTTCTTCAAAACTTCATCATCTTCATTTTGTGATACTACAGGTGCTAAAGCAATCTCTTCAACTATTTCATCCATGAATAATTGAATATTCAACAACTATATTTCATTTTTACTTGTAATACTGCATGCGTGTTACACTAAATGGTTTTTATTTAAAAGAAAAGGGTTAGAAGAATAGATAGAATAAGTCATGAAAGAAAGAAAGAAAGAACGTATAAGAAGCATAGTTTTAACATGAAATATGATAAGAATTTATTTATAACTATTATTAATATCATCATCATTTTACTTTTCCTAAAGTAATATAATCCTGATTTTCATTATAGTAGAAAGAATCATGTGAAGAGCAATATGTTAATCCTATTCTCTGGTGATCTGAGTCTTTCAGTTGAGTTTAAAAAAACTTAATTTTGTTTGTGATACGAATAATAATTGTGAGATGAAAAGAATACATAATATATTTTGTTAAATATTATATATATTAGGTTGTATGTATATGTTGATGTTTCTTTTCTTCTTATTAAGAAAAAATCTTTAATAACAGTAATACGCATCTTTTTTTAATATAAAATTAGAAGAAAGACAACACGACATAAATATTTCAAGAAGATGTCGTTCCTAAGATATTTGTTTTAATTATAAGTTACTCTACTTTACCTGTATAGTAAAAAAATTTCCATGCTGAGATCTCTCTTATGCGTATTGATTCTCAAGTTTTGTGTCTTCATTTTTATAGGCAAGAAAAAAAAGAATATACTATATATTATTTGTTTTGTTTCGAACAAATTCTTTAATTTTTCTCTAAAGTCAGAATTTTAAATTTGAAATATTAAGATTACATGAAATACTAACAATTTGTTTTTCAAGATATTTTTCAATCATGACTCTATTTAGCGTCTAATGAATTCTAATTTTAATTATGTAAAAGAATTCAAAATAGCTCTAAGAGAATATTATATTATACCCGTGGGCAAAAGTCATTCCACTCTCCTCTTTTTTAAACAAGATTTTCTCTACTATCATAAGGACAAAACATGGTGTTGTTTAGGTCAATCAGGGAGTTATCAGCGATCCTCTTCTATATGGTCCGAACAACATTATGTTTTGCCCTTATAATAGTAGAGAAAATCTTGTTGAAAAGAGAGAAGAGCGGAAAGAATCTTGCTCACAGGTATAAGTATATGCGTATAATGTGATAAAAGATTTATTTTCCTTTTTGATAATAAAACAACACTACAATAAGCACTTAAATTTTATCAGTTTATTTTATTCATTTATTCTTCTCTTTTTGTCTAAACGGAGAATCTATTCACTTTCTCGTAGAGAAGAGTCTAGCACAAATAACTTATTTGCTTGTATGTCTGCACTTTACTGATTAATTCAAGAATATGGTGAAAATAAAAAGGATGCTTTTCATAAAAACTTGACCAAAAGGTAATTTAACTAATTGTTAATTATTAATTATCTCTATAATACTTCGCCAAAGTGTAATTAGAGGTGACAAGTTCGAATTTTATGTTAGTTATTATAAATTAAATGTTAATTATATGAGGCACTACAAAAGGTTTTTCGCCCCCGCTCTTTTAAAAGCCTCAGTTTGCATTCAAATATTCCGTTATAATGCTTAGACATATTTAGGAATATGCGCAAAATTTTAGACTTCTAAGTCTTGTACTTTGCTGAGAATCGTCATTTCTTTTATAGTAGATGCACGCAGCTTGCTAACGAAGTACCCACCATAAATAGGAGAACTTTGCTTTTCATTTTTTGATTTTTAAATACGTTTTATTAAAATATTGAAATATAGCAGAAGATGGAGCGTGAAAAGCTCTACATTTTACATAGGGCAACTAATACTACAGTTGCATTTTCCGTGTTAAAAAATCGATGAACTTGTGAACAATC
Organism: Macrotrachela quadricornifera; assembly: GCA_022393335.1. Taxonomy (NCBI): domain Eukaryota; kingdom Metazoa; phylum Rotifera; class Eurotatoria; order Philodinida; family Philodinidae; genus Macrotrachela; species Macrotrachela quadricornifera. Next base: position 1,433,491 of record JAJEKB010021277.1, on the reverse strand, counting down.
AAATTTCGAAGCTGCGAAAAGAATATTTTTTTGATAAAAGATGACTTCGTTTTTTTCTTATTTCATCTTTGATTTGCCTGATATCTTCTATTAAACAAAAAATAAAACATCACGAGATGCATCGTGAAGAACTCTACATATTACAAAAGACAGCTTATTTTGTAGTCGCATTTATCTATTTTGAAAATCGAAAAAATTCTGAATGATCGAAATTTGACGTTGCAAAAAAATATTTTTTTTTGTATGTGACGAACTTGATTTTTTCTTGTTTATCACCTAATACATTTTATTAAAAAAGAACAAAATACACTACAAGAGGCAGCCTGAAAACTCTACAATTTAGAAAGACCACATTATATTATATATGAGACTTTTGATATTAAGAAAAAGCAAAACTGTGAGGTAGAAATTTTCTAGGATGCAAAAATTCTACACAAACGAAGACGTCCATTTTTGATATCTCATCCTTTTATCACCCAATACGTTTTTATAAAAACAAATTAAATATGTGACAAGATGCAGCATGAAAAACTCTATGATTTACAAACAACAGTTTTATTCTAATTATGTCCTTTTCATTTTGAAAATAAAATCAAAATTCTCTGTACTACCCATCGCAGCGTCGAGAATTGATCACTCAAAATGCTGTTTATTTTGAAAGAAAAAGTACCGCATTCACTTAAGCTTTATATTGTAAATTGTAGAGCTTTCCATGCTGCATCTTCTGGTATATTTTGTTTTTATTTTCATAGAATGATTTTAAGGGTAAAAATATGAAATTCAAACTTCTGTCATTTATTATAAAACACCCATTATGGCAAGTATAGAAAATGGCATCTGACTCACTTAAAAGAAATTATGGATTACGACAAAATACAAGACTTAGAAGTCTGAAATTTTGCACATATTCCTAAATATGTCTAAGCATTATAACGAAACTCTTGAATGCCTATTGAGGCTTTTAGAAGAGCGGAGCGAAAAAACTTTTGTAGTGCCCTATGTAGTCAGAAAAAACATAGTTTATTGAGAGTTCCAAAATATAATCTCTCTGAGAGAGAGTTGAGCAAGACCTCGGAGGAGCATTATTTATATACATACGAGAGTAAATAGTATGTGGGACACCCCATTAATGGTACTTCAGTTATCATATGGGCATGAGCAACCGATTCGGTACCCCAATACATACTGGCTTGTTTAGCTGCAATGGTACATCGAAGAAAGGTGATTTTTTTACCACTTGTAGTGCATATATACCTCTAACGTTCTGTTACTGTTTGAGCCCTACGTAGTGCTATAAAAGAGAGGTTATCAAGTTCATGTTCATGATCATCGCCTTAAATGTATTTCACATCCAATTGAATAGCATATGTTAGTTCTTACTAGGAGATTTGGAGCAAGATGAAATAGTGACCGTGTCATTATTAAGTGATGAGACAATAGAAATAAGCATGCTGTTTATTTACGAATAGGATGTTTATTCAAGTTTATATTACAAAGAGCAGAAACCACTTGTGCAATTTTAGTTATCTTATAATGATCATCAATATCTTCCCTGTAAACACCACCTAAGATAGCATAAGTTTTGAAACGTTGATTAATGTTTTCGATAACTGCTCTGGCACTATTAATAGTTCGATTGAAATCTTTATCTTCTTCCGTCAATTCGCGTCCATGAAGTTTCTTTCTTGGAGTGACGACGTATTCTTCGCCAATATAACCTTTATCAGCAATAATTTGTACAGAGTCACTTAAATGCTCTAATAATCCTGACTCTCGTAGAATTGTGATATCATGTAAACTGACTTTATAACATTCCGACACATGTACTATTCGATGGCTAAAATCGCAAGCTATCTGCACTTTCAGTGCATAGTTTATCGAACTTTTCGCATGGTAATAGGCTTTACGTTTAGTTGAATCAACTATTAATTTGTAATATTCTCCAGGTCCATGTAGTGTAGTTCTATAGGACATATCAGCAGGCAGTAAAATGAATTCCGGATAAACACATGAATGTAAAATATCCAGAACGGATGATAAAGAATAACTCATTGTCCTTTAAGCCAAGTTTAGTTCTGTAGCGATATAACGTTCAGAATGATAATACTTCAGATAACACAATGTAACTAAAAGCAAATTCATAGGAGATAAAGAGGATGTGTTGACACCATCTGTGTATTGTTCGTTCCGATGCGAGCAATAGTTTAAAAGTGATCGTTCACACAGGAAATATAGTTGTTGTACTTGTTCAACATCGTGTCCAGTATGTTGTCGACAAGATTCGTCACTACGTTTCCATTCTGACCACGGACGTTGTTCTAAAATAATGAAATAAGAGGCGTAGAAGTATCTTGAGACGTTCAATGATACTCACTATCATCTAAAGCTTGAAAATGTTTTCGAGTAGGGGCTTGTTTTTCTTCCACTTTCTGTTGTCTCTGCTCTTCGAGTTTTGGTATACAATAATAACAGGTATCACAATGACGGTAATAATGAGTGTATAAGCCAGATTTTCATGAACCAACACATGTCCAAGTTAATATGGAATCGCAATTTGTACAATATTTTCGACGATCAACTACGTTAGATTGACATTGACAACAATTCCATTCAAGTTGCGAAGAGAACATAGTGCGAAGATAGAGAATGCTTTTGATCAAGTGAAAGTATGTTGAAAGTAAAAAAAGAACGAATAGATGCGACAAAAAATTATAGTTATAATGAGAATGATGTGACTGATATAGATCAGCGACAGAACAGATTAAATTTTACCATGCGCGAAATGCATACTGAGAGTGTAATGTAAACAAAATAATTATGACGCACGTTTAAGGCGATGATCATGAACATGAACTTGATAACCTCTCTTTTATAGCACTACGTAGGGCTCAAACAGTAACAGAACGTTAGAGGTATATGTGCACTACAAGTGGTAGAAAAATCACCTTTCTTCGATGTACCATTGCAACTAAACAAGCCAATATGTATTGGGGTACCAAGTCGGTTGCTCACACCCAAATCAAAAAGGAAAGACCCAAGTGTAGATGCTTTATTCTAAGCTTTGTCCAGTTTTGATAGGTTCAACACTGTTTGTTGCAATGATCAGAGCATTTTCACAAATAAAATACTTCTCGTTATTCGCCATTCTGGATGGAAACGGCTAAAAATGCGTTCAACTTCTTTCGCAACGCTTTTTTATAGGTTAATAACTTTCACTAGGTATTCGTAAGATACTAACAAATTAACATATAGCTGAGTCATTTTACAAAAAAATGTTTCTATCTAATTTTATAAATATAAATATGATAAACTATCATCAAAACTATTCTTTTAAGATTTAGTTCTTTTCTCAACCAATGAGAAATTTCTTTCGTTAGATATATTTATATTATACAACAGTTTTTATTATCAGATAAAAATAAATTAAATACAATAAAAATTCAATATTAAAATGAAAAAAACGACGGCCTAAAATAAATAATCTTATTAATTGATAACTATATCATTTTCATTTAAAATTTCAATACTGTAATGTTTTCTTCAAGTATATGTAAATCATCAGCACATTTTGTTGTGATCAACTCGTCATTGATGTTTTTCTTAGCATTATTATCTTGAATATTGTTAAAATGTCCATAATGATTGGTAATCCATGTATATCCTGTATAAATCCATACACCAATAATGGCCCCAACAATTGGACCTAATATTGGAATATAAAAGTAATAATTATGTACAGAAAATGCATTATTCCAACCATAGATAAATCCTCCAAATAGGCGTGGACCAAAATCACGAGCCTAAAGTTTAACAAAAAAAAAATCAAATAACTATATACTTTATAAATGAATATATATTCATACTGGATTAATTGCAGCTCCAGCATTGATTGAAAATGCAGATATAATGCCGATAATTATAAATGAAACTGCAAATGGTTTGGCTACTTCAGAAATCATATGATTAAAATCCTAAATAGAATATTAAATAAATAAAAGTATTTATTTTTGAACATTTTTTCTCACATATGTAAGTGCTACTAAAAATATCATAAGAAAAGCAGTACCAACAACTTGATCAATAAATGTATTCCATTGAGAGATACCTTTATCAGGCATAGTGAAGAAAATATCACCTGTACCATTTGAACCTGTTATTTGTCTTATACCACCATCAAATATATTGAACTGACTCAAATAAACTAAGTGAACTAAAGCAGCACCTGAAAATGCTCCTAATAGTTGACCAATTATATAAAATAAACATTGTAATGGTCTAATTTTTCCAATAGTTAATAATGATATGCTCACAGCTGGATTGAGATGTGCACCTAAAATAATTTATTTTTGAAATTTTTGTTAAACATAATGATTAAATATTCGTTATACCTGAAATCGGTCCACTGATCATTATTGCTAAAAGAAACAAAAGAAAAGTAAATTAACTATGAGATTTTTATTTATTATGAAACAAAGGCTCATATCTAAGAATTTTATATTTTAATAAAAACAGATAAGCCAATTTTGTTCTAGCAACAACAATTGTATTAACACACGTCTTTAATAAACTCTCAATTTCACGGTTTTTTGAGTTTTTGAACAAAAAACGAATATATTATAGTTTTGAAAAAATTCTCATTATCGATATCACTATAATTTATCTATTTATTTATGTTAATATTACCTACGTATATGCCAACGCCAAATGAAACAGCAATTGGAAATGTACTATGAGAAGTTTGTCCAGTAAATTTATAATTCGCAATACCACCTTCACCAATAAATATTAGAATACATGTTGAAAAACATTCAGCTAAGAATTGAACAGCATATTGTTGTAATTCTCTTGTTTTAACCATATTTTATTTGTTGTGCTAGAGATAAATATACTATTAGTAATCAAAATTGGAGGACAAAACGGAAATATATTTCATCTTGATGTATTTATTTTTCATTCCCTTTCTCCTTTTATTCTCACTATAACGACAACTTTTATTTTTGTCCTATATAATAATAGTCAACTAACTATTTCTGTGATGGTAATTTATTACAAAATTGTTGTTGAAATTTGAGACATAAAATAACTGAAAAGTCATAAGGAGAGATAAAAACAATTACCATTAGAATTCAGAATAGAAATTGTCTAAACTATCATTTGCGGAGAAATTATATTTTGGAATGTTATCGTAAAACTATATTCATTTAAAAATCTCACATAAACTAACTTTTACTAAGAATTTCATAATTTTTACGTTTCATATCTTTCAGCTATGAGCTTTTTAAAAACTAATCCTTGTACGAAGATATGTTTTGAAAAATTTATATCTTACATGAGTCTGAATAGTATGAGAATCAGTTTCTCTCTAATCCCATGACTCAACTCTATATGTATAAACAAACGAATACTTACTGATAATTGTAGTTGTTGTGTTGTTATAGAGAAGACAGTACTAAATAAATACATGAAAAAATAATCCCTTTTATATCGATCTATGTAGACGTAAACTGACGTCAAAAGAATTAATTTTTATGATCGTATGTTTTCTTTATGCATAACGAAGACACTTTACCTGTGATAATTTCGTCACGTATTATGAGTCAATTGACAGAACGATAGAGAAAATATTTGTTTGGCTGTATGTTCTCTTTATTTGTAATAATAACACCTACCTTTAATAAAACCGGGTCACGCATAAGGAGTCAACTGACACGAAAATAGAAAGTACCTATTCGTCTCCTATCATTTTTGGTCAAATGAAGGCGGTCTATATTTGGTGATTTCATGGCTCATTATGAATCAATTGAGAGACATGATTGACAAGGAACAGAAATTGTTTTATTTACTTTCCTTAAACTGCAAAGACAGATTCAATGAGCAAGAAGATAGAACTTTTTATCCTTTAGTCTATTTGTCGATAATAGGAAAATGTATATTAGATAATTTTCGTATCTTTTACCATAGAAATGCTCACTTTTTCATTATTTCGTTGGAAACAAAGGTGCAATTAACAAGAGTGAGAAAATATTTTCCATCCTATATTCATTTTTTGTAATTTTGTTGCAAACATAGATACAAATAACAGAAGGAGAGGAAAACAACGAAGTTTTACAGAATGATACCTGATAGTAGAACTTTTGTAGAGTTCTGCAGCTATCTGTGAAACTCTCTTAGGTTGTAGGCTTTATACAGAATTTTAAAATTTCTACAATCGATTAGTAACATTCTGCAAAACTTCTTTATTTTCTTAAAGTGTAACTTACGCTCACATTACCTTTAGGCTGTTTTGTAGAGTAAAATAAAGTAGAACAGTAAGTATATTCAATTTAAAACAGCTTTGTATTATTTACGATGGTAAATAACGATTATCTATGCATTAAGATGTGACAGGATTCTTAGATTCGTAAGAAATAGAAAGTTTTCAGGTGGAAGTTTTACTATAATGTTGAACTCTTTAAAACTAGACAAAACCTAGAATAAACCGTCTACTTCAGTCTTTCCGTCTGGCTTGTTTTAGTTTATTAAAATTTTTTCAGTTATCAAGATAATTTGTTTTTCATTACATTGATATCTGCAAAACTTTTAATAAATTGATATTAATCAAAATGAAAGATCCAAGTAGATGTTTTATTCTAAGCTTTGTTCAGTTTGAATAGGTTCAACACTGTTTCTTGCAATGGTGAGAGTAATTTCACAAATAAAATAGTCCTTGTTATTCACTATTCTTAATGGAAACGACTAAAAACGCGCTCAACTTTTTTTGGAACAATTTTTTTTATACGTTAAGAATTTTCACTGGGTATTCAAAAGATACCAACAAATTAATATATAGCTGAGTCAATTTACAAAAAAATTGTTTTTATTTAATTCGATAAATGTCAATATCAGAAACTATCATCAAAATGCTTCTTCTACAATTTAGTTCTTTTGTCAAATAATAATAAGTTTATTTCGTTACAGATATTTATATTATTCAATAGTTTCTATTGATAGATAAAAATAAATTAAATACAATAAAAATTCAATATTAAAATGAAAAAAACGACAGCCTAAAATAAATAATCTTATCAATTGATAACTATATCATTTAACTCTTCAATTCCGTGGCCCTTTCTGGAAGTTCATATGAATCATCACCACATTTTCTTCTGATGAATTTATGATTGTTGTTTGTCTCAGCATTAGTGTTTTTAATATTGTTAAAATCTCCATAATAGTGGATAATTCATATATATCCTTTACAAATTCATACACCAATAATGCCTCCACCAATTGGACCTATTATTGGAACTAAAAAGAAATAATTATGTATGCGAAATACATCATTCCATTCATAGATACATGATCCAAATAGACATGGACCAAAATCACGAGCCTAAAGTTTAACAAAAAAAAAAAATCAAATAACTATATACTTTATAAATGAATATATATTCATACTGGATTAATTGTAGCTCCAGCATTGATTGAAAATGCAAATGGTTTGGCTACTTCAGAAATCATATGATTAAAATCCCAAATAGAATATTAAATAAATCAAAGTATTTATTTTTGAACATTTTTTCTCACATATGTAAGTGCTATTAAAAATATCATAAGAAAAGCAGTACCAATAACTTGATCAATAACTGTATTTCATTGAGAGATACCTTTATCAGGCATAGTGAAGAAAATATCACCTGTACCATTTGGACCTGTTATTTGACCAATTATATAAAATAGACATCGTAATGGTCTAATTTTTCGAATAGTCATTAATGATATGCTCACAGCTGGATTGAGATATGCATCTAAAATTATTTATATGAAATTTTTATTAAATAGAAGGGCGTGAGCAACCGACCTGGTACTCCATTTTGGTACAGTCCTATTATAAGGATAAAACATGGTATTGTTCGGGTCAAACTAGGGTTATATAGGATCCTCTTTTATATGGCCCGGACAATGGTATGCTTTATCCTTACAGTAGGACTGTATCAAAATGTGGGTACCAGGTCGGTTGCTCACGCCCATATATAGCGTTTAATTGTTCCAAGGACAGCAACTCTTTAATTTTAATCGATTGAGCAAAAATTTTTACCACAAATATTTGAGATTATTCTCCAGAGGTAGAATCAGCCATTTTTATTTGTGACTTATCTCTCCATATTTATAGGGTTCACAAAGGCCAGAACACTGGTTTTAAGAAAACCTTTTGATACTTTTGTTATAACTACCTCTCAGATCTAGTCGTAGGTATCTGCAAAAAAACTTTCAGTCCAATTAGATAGTTAATCTTCATCTACAAATATTGGTGTGCGATGAAATACAGATTGTGTCGAAAACAGATATGTAAGGTAGTGACATTAACTCTAGGGTTATTTCTTACCACTTCTTCGTGATATATATTGGATTTCTTCCTATTGTTATTTTTCTGTTTCTTTCATCCCGTTCTTAGTCACATGCCAACAATTACACATATATATAGATTCGTTTTCTTTTGGATTAGGTGTTATTCGATCCTTCGTTCCTTTGATCTAGTTGACTTTCTATTTTTTTTTCATTTATCACAAACTACACGTTAATCTTGACGTTTTCTCTTTGCTTGGATGTAATTCTGGTACGTGACAAGAAGGATATAGTTTCCGATCAAGAAAGTAATATAAGCGATTTTTATGACGAAGAAACCGCTTGTGAAAATGACAATGACGGAAAATATGGTATTGGAAATGAAGAGAAAGAAGAAGTTGAATGAAATTGGAACCAAACCTTCATTCCAGATACAAATTTTTCTTGAAAAAAGTCAAAGAAAACTCCACTATAATTATTACTGATAATATCAATCCGATCGACATCTTCAACAAATTTTTCATACAAGATGTCATTGATTTAATTGTAAAGCAAATAAACATTTATGAAAAGAAGAAACATCTAGTATAACAGCCTCGAAATAATTGACAAAAGGTAGATGCAAGTATTATTCGTTCTTTTCTTGGCCTATTGATAATTATGAGTTTGCATCGACTATCGCGAATAGATGATTACTGGAATAGAAATTAAATTATTCAAAGTGTGTTCGACTTCTTCTGTTTACTAAAAGAAGAATTTTCAAGCAAATTTCGTTTTAAGAACGAATATTTGCATTGATGAAAGTATGATAAAATTCAAAGGGAAAAGTTCTTTGAAGCAGTAAATGCCTATGATGCCGATCAAAAGAGAGATATAAAGTATGGTGTCTATCAGATTCTTTGACCGGATATCTTTATAATTTCGATATTTATACTGGCAAACAAGAAAATAGACAGGGAACATTGGCTGAAGATGTTGTTTTACAACTGATTAGCATGAAATGGTAGGACAAGAAATCGATTGCAAGTAACTCCTTTGATACAAAAAAAAATGGAAATCGTTACTAGAAGGGAAAGAGATGATTCAAAACAACTTGTTACTTGTCCGCAAATGGTATCTAAATACAATAGGTTTATGAGTAGTGTTGACTTATTTGATCAACACATTTCTAGTTATTCAATTAACAGAAAAATCCATGCGAAAATGGTTTCGTATATTTATTTACTTCTTTCGAATTCGTTCATCTCTTACAATGATCTAAATCAACAACGCATGAATTATCTCGAATTTCTCTCTTCTATTTCATTGTCATTGGTTGATGATCGAAGCTCATAGGAAAGAATAGGCAGACTGGTTCACATTTTTCTGCTCAAAAGTACAGGCGAATCCAATCGATGTCTGAAAACAAATCTTTATCAATTCCATTAGTCGCATATATGTCTGTTGCTGAACTCAAAGAATAATGCAGATATTACAATATAAAAGTCTGTCTAATGCTTAGTAACATATAATGCAATTTTTGTAATATTTCCTTTTATGTAGAATAACGTCAAAATTGCTTTTTATTAGTGTATGAAAACATTCTATAACTTTTGCAACTAATAAATTTCAGTAATTGAAATCTCTATTCAAATATAGCAAAGTTCAATAGAATTTATGTTGAATAAATCATATGCAAGAATATATGAGTATTTTTTTTTTACATATGCTCCTATCAGTGGCGAATGCAGGATACTGAAACGGAGAGGGAAAAGATTTCTTTAATTAAGATCAAATTATTTTTAATTGAAAATTATATAAGGAAACAACAAAGAAAACACAAGACATACATGAAACATATACAGAAATAAAGCTGAATACTTTTTTAAAATTATATAAGATTACAAATAAATTTTGTTTCGTAGCCAAATAAATAATCTGAAAAAGAAATTATATATATTTTAATATAATAACAAATTAATTTCATAAAAAGTAATAAAAATAAAAATTTTATTTACTTCTATGAAATAAGATGTAAACGTCGTTGTATATTAGTTCGATATTGAGCAATACTTTTACGAAATTCTCTTGTATAAAATTTTGATGGTATTATAAATATAATAAATGTAATTATAGGTGGAATAAATGAAATAAAATATCCAATAAGAAATAACCATGAATCATTAGTTGATTTCATACATTTTGATACAAAAGCAATAATAACATGTGGTAGTACAAGAATAACTAAAATAACAGGAGCAATAAATAAATGTTTATGTTGTTGAAATTGTGTTTTTAAAATTTCTTTGTAATTTTTATGTGTTTGAACATTTGATTGTTGACGAGATTTCTTTGTTATAAGAATAATTGATGAAATAAAATTAATTATAAATGGAGCTAAAACATGAAATATTTGTATAATAGAATTCCATATTTTTAAACTAGATGAATAAGAAGCAATACACCATATACGTTTTTCATTATCATTATCATCATTATTATCTTCAATAATTAAATGTCGATAAAAAGGATCATGAATAAAAGTTCCAATAATAAAAATAAAAAGAATGATAATAACTAATTTAGCTGCTTGTTTACTTTTTTTCTTATCAAAACGAGTACCTTTAATTGTCGTAGTTGCTCGTTCAATGGCTACACATGCATTTAACCATTGTACTATAGAAAGAGATATTCGAAGAAGAAAATCAATTGATCGACATTGAAAAGATAAAAATAATTTATCTGTTATTATTCCCATTTGTGTAAGAATAAGTATCCAAAATTTTAATCCAAATATAATCATTGTAAATAATGTTGTAATTGATGAACCATATAAATAAAGACCACAACCAACTTCACATACAGTTTTATTTTTAAATGTAATTAAAGCAAGAACACCATTTATAAGTCCTGCTAGAATAAATATCATAGTTAATATTATACTTATTTGTACAATAATTGGTTGATATATAATATTAATATTTGGTATTATATGATAACCTAATATAGCATCAAGTGATAAAGCAAAACCATTTGTACTAAATTGACATCGTCTTCCATAATAACATTTTGGACAAACACACATTGATTTTTGTGGACAATCTGGTTTATCTTGAAAACATTCACCATCATTTTCACATTCACTTTTACCTCGACAATCAAATTTCATATTATGATTAAAATTAAAACAATTAACTAAACGTTGTTGTTGTTGTTGTTGAAAATTATAACATAAACAAAATTGAACATCATCATAAAAACAAGAAAGATTTAATGTTGAATTTTGACATGGTAAATGATAATATTTAATACGACGAATAAGATGTAATTGAATAAAACTTTCATTAAATAATTCATTTATATGTAGACAACGATCTGATCGATTTATCATTTTAACAATTGTTGCTGATTGATTATAAATCTCTTGAACAACAGTTAAATAATAAGTCTTATTAAAAAATTCAATAAAAACAATATGAAATGGTTGTGACCAATAAATAATAACTGAAGTATTTTTAATAGGAATTGTTTTAAAAGTAGTTGCTCGTTGAGTAAATTCAATGGGTTGAAACGTATAGATAACTTCAATAAAATGAATACGTATTTGTTCTGGTACAGAAATATCTTTTTCAAATGATAAAATAATTTTATTATCAATTATTTCACATCGATCACCAGTAAATCCTTTTGGACAAATACAAATAAAATCTTGATTAGATATCATATAATTAAGAGTAGCAATACATTGACCATTATTTTGACATAATGATTTATTTTTTTGACATATTCTATCAGTAAGAAGACATCGTGAACCAAATTTATTTATTGGACAAACACATATAGATCGATTATTAGATGATATACCAATACATAATGAAGGAGGTACACATGTACAATTATGTTGAATAGTACAATATCGTCCAAACCATCCTGAATTACATTGACAAAAAGTAAGATTTTGTTGAGTATTTGAATATAATATACATTTACCATGAATACATAAATTATTTGAACATTTATCAATTTTATCATTATTTCGTGGAATATCAACAATTAATGATAAACGATGAACTGGTAAAAATGGAAATGCATCTGGAAATAATAAACTTCCTCGATAAATTAATGTCATTTTTTCATAAAAATCAATATGTATTGAATAATTTTTTGTTGAATCTTTTGGTCGAATTGAATAAATTAAATACATATTATAATGTTTTCGACAATCTTTCATAGGTAGAAAAGTAATTTGTTCATATGAATGAACAATTCTTTCATCACTATCATCAATAAGTGAAATGATAATTGCAAATAATGTTTGCCAAGAATCAGCTGATGCTTGAAATTTAATTGTAAGACTAATTCGTTGATTTTGATATTGACATATATCACCATAATAACTAGATGGACAAAGACATGTATTTCTTATTGAATTATTTTTATCATTTAACCAAATACGCAAATCAAGACCACGATGACAACGTCGTTCATATTGATCAGATATTTTAATTATAGATGATTTTGAAAATATTTCATTTTTTATATTCTTCATTTGTTTTTCAAATAAATTTATCATTCCATCATCGAGTTTAAATGGTATTATTTCCCAATTTCTATGAGGTACTTTATAATCACATAAAAATTTTTGTCCATCAGAAGCCATAAGATAATTGTACCATTCACAAATACCATTGTTTACAGATATTTCATTTATTGTACAAAATTGTTCATCATCTCCATGTTCACAATCGTTATATCCATTACATAGATTTGTCTTATGAATACATTTGTTAGAATTTTGATTTATACAATAAAAAGGATTGTCATGTATGATTCTGGGTGGTTTTGATTGAGTCTTTCTTCCACATAATGTTGGTTCATCAGTTGCACCAAGACAATCAATTTTTCCATCATTGATTTTCTCAATAGATAAACATATGAATTGATTTGTTTTAAGTAAAACACATAAATGATGTTTTGATGAACAATTTAATATTGAAGGAAAATTACAATCACTTTCATCTTCTCCATTAGGACAATTCCATATTCCATTACAATGAGTATAAATATTATCACATTTCCATTGTTCACATTCTGTTTCATCTGTTTCATTTTGTCCTGTAACCATTATTGGTAATAAATCAATAAATCCATCACAAATTTGTTGAAATATTATATTCCTTTTAAGATGAGTTATTGCACGATCTTCATCTTCACACCATACAATATCAATATATTCACATTCACAATTTCCATTCAGAACAAAAGATTGATGAATATATTTATTAGTTGTTTCACATTTAAAATGAGTATTCTTGTAATGTTCCATTCGATTCGGTGTATTAATTGTTATAATATCTTCATCATCCATATATGGACAATCATAAATAGTATCCATCAAACGATATATTGAAATACATTTTAAAGAATTAATACATTGATACATATTGGATCTATTACAAATAGAAAAATTATAATTAAAAGTTAAATGATATTTCTTAAGTAATTTGTATAAATCATTTAAAATATTTGTAGATAATATCATTCCTTCAGATATCCAGAGAGTTAGTGGTGATAAAAATTCTTTTGAATTAATACATGTTCTATTATGAAAAAATATCTTTGAAATATTAAAAAAAGCTTTATCATAGTAAGATTTATCATAGCATATATAAAGTGATAGAGTAGAGAAATTCATTCCATATTGTAAATCAGTTTTTCTATAAGCAAAATAAATATTGTTAAATAAAACTGGAACATTTGGAAAAAACAGCATATATGGACAACTATTTTGAATGATTTTAATACATGTATTGTATTCACAAGGTTTATCACAAAATGAATATTGTAAATCTGTAAAGTTAAGAATACATACGAATGCTGACCAACAATTTTCAGATGCTAAACTATCTTTGGCTAAATACATGATTTGTGTTAATAGGACAGTACGTTTTTTCACACAAGAACTTGTAAAAAGTTCACGTGGACATGATATATCTTCACATGAAAATAATGGTTGAGGATGTGGATAACACGGCATGAGAAAAATCATATGTGAATCTGGTTCATCAGATGTATCAATACAATGATGAACTTCATCTTTATAAAAAGATTTTGGTATACATTGTCCATTAGTACATCGATATTCATTATCTTTACATTGATTTATTTCAAGTTGCCAACAATGTTCTTCATCAAATGGACCATCAAGACAATCAATTTTTCCATTACATATTTCTGTCCAATCTAAACATGATGGAAATAAACCACGATTACATTTTAAATGTATATAACAAGTTAAATTAGTTGGATCATATGGATAATTATTATAGAAATTTTCAATAATATCATATAAAGATGAATAATGATAATCATAATAATATAATTCATATTGACACATTGAACCAAATCTTGGCAATGTACAATTATAAAAATATTGTTTAGATAATGATAAATTATTTGTTGTTAATTGATTTAAATAAAATTGATAATCTTCAATAAGATCAATTGGTGCTGACCAAATATATAATTCTTCAATTGTTATATTTTCTTTTGAAAGTTCATTAAATGTAAATTTTGGAAATGAATTAATATTTTCAATATTAAATTTTGATGGTAATTCACTCATACAATAAGACATTATTTCATTATAATCCCATGTATATTTATCTTTCATAATTATACGAAAACAATTATGTTGAAATCCATTATCACTCTCATTTATCCAATCTGTATAATAAAGATTGAATTGAGGTGTACCAATAATCGTATGTAAAATAATAAAATTCAATAAATATTTCATGTAATACATTTTATTTCTAATACAATGAATAATAAATGAAATATTAATTACTTAAATATAGTTTATAAATCTGAAGGCGTTTTTATTATTAAAATATGAACAGAGTTGTTTGTTCCTCATTGATAAATACAATTTTTAGTTGCTGACGTAAATCAGAATAATTTTAACAGATGTCAAATCTCATTTGATGTTAGTTAATGCATTTTTCTGACGTAGTTCCAAGCAAATTCTTGATTTTAAAATTAATACATCTGTTATAAAATTAAAGTAAGTTTAACAAAAAAAAAGGCAGATAGATAGAAATTGTAAATGAATTAATAAACAATCGTGTTTCTATCAGACTGACTTGTTCATATGATCTTAAAAGAATTGCTGAACAAAACAATATTTATTGCTGTCTATGATTTTATTTTTGATTAAACTAAAATAATGATCATAATTCTATTCTCTAGATTATTTCTTGTAAATTATTTTTGATCGAATTAAAATTACATCGTAAGAAACTTTTTCGATAAATCATTAGTCTTTATAATTTTTATTCGTATAGTCTAAAACAAAGTGATTTTGTTGTCCTCCGTCTCAAGAAGTTTTTATTTGAATTAAAATCTTTCTCTGATTTAATCTCCAAGTATTAATGAACATATGTGAAGAAGAAAAAGTTAATAGTATAGAAAAATAGAGTGAAAGATACTCTATCTGTTTATGAAAAAGAAAATTTTTTTCAAGCTTTTTATTAGGAAAATAAGATACTTCCGCCACAACCCAGGGAGAGGGGAAATGGATATTTTGTCGTTTAAAC
This sequence comes from Macrotrachela quadricornifera, assembly GCA_022393335.1. Classification (NCBI taxonomy): domain Eukaryota; kingdom Metazoa; phylum Rotifera; class Eurotatoria; order Philodinida; family Philodinidae; genus Macrotrachela; species Macrotrachela quadricornifera. The sequence continues at coordinate 1,417,589 of JAJEKB010021277.1, read as the reverse complement.
TATGATGTATCGCCCAAAAAAAACTGTTTATCACATTGAAACGCTTTTTTGAATGAAAAATAGATGGGTATTGGTCTTAATAAACGGCAGATACATGATACTGTTAAAGCAATAAAATCTTGTTTTTCATCGTTGGAACGAGGAGATAAAGACGCATGGAATCATACATTATAGAATTTTTTAATTGGCCTTTTTATAAAACAATATTCTTGATAGATGACTTTAGTAAATTCTCAATTATCTCATGTGTATTGAAAGTGCCAATGAATAATCTATAAAATTGTGCAAGGTATAGATACTTACCTTCAATCAAAACTATAAGGCAATGTTTTTAGCAATTCCTATGTAAAAAAAACACTTTTTTGCTTTTATTCGTTTTTGATAAGAATTATTTTTCTGGTATCTTTTTTAGATAATTGATTCACAAAACTTATGGTACACGTTTCGATGCGTCTTTATTATCTTTTTTCAATGGTGAAAATTGCAACTCCCTAAAGGAATGTTCAGAATTTTTGAAAAAAGGGAATTTCTGAATTTCAAATAAATTTCTCTAATACTATATCAATATATTCATGTCCATATGGCACAATTTCTTACAAATTCTAATAACTACCATGACATAACACAATAAATTTCTGGCAATTTCTATTATTTCTAATTCATTTTTATTATCATATAAATATAATATGTCAGATGCAGATTTAAAGCTCCTACCCCCAAAACTTAGAAAATAAATAAATTATTAAAAACAAAAAAACAAATCATGTGACTGTTTTTTATTAATAATATTTGTATATATATTTATTATTGTTTTCATCTTGGAATTGATATTGTATTTAATTACATAAAGGAAGATATTGTTGTTCATTTTAATAAATGATTTATATTTAATATTAATAATTAAATTCTTTTAGAATATTTGTTTAATAGATTTTATAGTGAAAATTTTAATATGATCTAACATTTAAATTTAATAAAAATTGTTTTTTTTTTAATTAATTATTGATATTTTATTGTTGTTGATTTCTTTTTCGTTTTAACATTTTTAGATATTCAAATTTAATTTTTAGATAAAAGAATAATTCTACAGATTTTGTATAGAAATATCGAAAGAAATCTTTTTTCGTTCAATTAGATGTAAATGACGACTGAATAAATTTTTTTTTTCCTGACTCATCGATTATTTTTTCTGTTGGACGAAAAGAAAATGTTTCTCAACATTTTCGTTCTTTTCTTTTACATCGGTCAAAATATGTTTAAAAGGGAATATCCCACTAACATTGATCAAAATTTCCCATCGTTCAATATGTCAGTATAAATAGACAAGTAAATTTCAATGTTTTATATTCACAATTTATCATTCAGATAATCATACTTAATTGAAAATAATTCAAATTCTTAAATAAAAAGTAAGAATAATATTGAATATTTGAATTCTTGATTAGAATTTTTATTTTTATTCATAGATATGTCATTTTCATATACATTATCATTTGTATTAATTTTATTAATGATTATTAATTATGTTATGACAAATGTTATTCCTGGAGAACATCAAATATTAAATGTAACAGATGTTAATCTTATTTCTCCTGTAACAGGTAATTTATTTTTCTTTGAACAAAGATAATTTATTGAATTGTTTTTTTTTTTGTTTAGATGAAAATAAAAAGTTGAATGAAGTATTATCACGTGTTCGTCGTGATTGTGATTGTGTAACAACAACTGGTCGATGTTTTTCTCATGGAGGTCATCAATGTTGGTTTGGAAAAAAAACTACTATGGTTCAATGTGTTGTTAATAAATGGGAAACAGTTGGTGTTTGTCCTAGATCTTGTAAAACACTTCACAATGATCAAGCTTATTGTATCTAAATTGATCACAACGGTTTACATGTTTTTTCTCATGTTTATACTTATCTGTTCATTGTTGAATTAGAAAATAAATATTTCATAAAAATAAAAAATTCAAATATGAGACATTTTGTTTACTTTATCCTCACCCTGAACTTTCTATATTTTCATTTTTTTGAAATAATTTCATATTATTGATTTTTAAAGAAACAAATTCTCTGAAAGATAAAATCATGAATCTGAACAAAATAAATTACTAAAGTAAGGAAAAAATTTTATTGTTATTTGTTATCAATAGAAGATCAGTAATAATAATTAATTTTTTTCCTTGATTGCGGTTCAAGTATCAATTCTGAAATTGACTTTGTGTTTGTATTTTTCTTTCCAGTGATATGTTACACGGATACCTTTATCTCAAAATACGTTTTCTTTTTATGTGAAACGGTAAGAGTGAACGCGTTTTCAGTAAAACAAATGAAGAATTTAGACGCAATTTATTTTAAGTATAGTCTAATCAAGCTTATATGATTAAACTACATGTAAATCGATCATTTTTATCATGCAGTTAACTATTTTAGAGCAGTAATTTTTGGAGAAAATCATATCTAATACAAGCAAAATAAAACCATAGAGACTCGTTCGAAAGTTTGGGTGTCTCTCAACACAACTGAAAAAAGATTTCCATTGTGTTTGAACGCAGTTCATTTTTTTCAGATTGCATTTAAACACTTTGTATAGAAAAACTACGTCTAGACACGTTTCAAAATTTTGCACAAGCGCATTTCAACGTGTTTTATGTTGAAAATGAGTTTAAATGAGTTGGAAAACTGTTCGTTTCGCTTTTGAACCCGATTTTTATTATGAAACTGCGTTTTAACGCATCGATTTTTCATTTCGCACTTAAATGGAATGTACTCAACTGTTATAAAATAGGAGTGCTCTTAGTACTTCTATTACTATATTATAGGAGTATCCTTCGATCTGTCAGTGCTATATTGCAAGGGTACACTTATGTCTTCTAGTACTATCTTATGAAAGTATCTTATATCTTCAAGCATCATATTAGGAGATACTTTTAAGTTCTCAAGTGCCATATTATGAAATTATCATCAAATCGTAAAGTGTGATTTTGATGGGCACAAAGGTGAAGATATCTGCATAGTTCAATACTCTGGAATATCTTTGAACATTGGATAGTAATGACATGTAGCTCGTATTCAAAGGTATGCCCAAGTATTCACTGATAGGAGTGTAATATCCCCATTACCGTTATCGGCAAGTGAGAAGTGATAGCACTTATCTAGTAAGTGGTAAATTATTAACAAGTACAACTTAGCAGTAAGTTGGAAGTAGTGGAGATTAACGATGCAAAATTTGGGTGAGATTTTCTTTGATTTCATTTACGTGAGAAAAATTTCGACGATGAGAACAACGTCCAAATGGAACTCGTCAACTTCTTTGATCAAAAGCCTCAGGACATCGTCGAACGTGGGATCCTATTCCTGACCGAACGTTGATGGCAAGTGGTAAGTATATATTTGAAAATTGGTTGCACCCTTAGAGTGAAAAAATACAAATAAAGTTTTTAAAAAAATGCCAGAACTTTGTTGATCCGGATAAAATCATCTCCTCTTTCGGCAATACTTGAGAAAATGAGAGAAAGCGAAATTTGTCAAATTAACTCAAAAGATACTTTCTTTAATTCAGTTTTTTGTGCTGATTTCGAATCTGTATTTACTTCGTAACTAGACGTCTTATTTGAAGTCAAAAACCGTTGAATATGATCTAAAATGAGGTTACTGTCAATAAATATGAATTTTCCCAGCACAACAAGAGAAGGGGGAAAACAAGCGGATTGTACTTTTATAACTAGTGACATGACGCGTTGAATGAGATAAAAAATTTGACTCCATCAATTACATGGAGAAACTGGATAGATTTACAAACTTGACCTATACTTATTAGACTTGACATGATCCGAAGAGCTATCACCAATAGAGTTTGGATCTAGAGTCAATTTAAGAACTTTTTTAAACTTAGCTTTTGATGGTGAATCGGGAAAAAAACAAAATGAAAAGTGTGTTCGTTTTTGAAAAACGACACCTTTCGAGTATTTCATATCTTTCGACTAGAAGGAAGTATTTGGTAAGGCTAAAAAGTAGATTTTCATGATTAGCAACCTCATGCTCTATCAAATGATTTGAAAAGAACCGCAAAAAAAACTTTTTACTTAGAATTTGAACTGCTTGCACCTTAAAGAATTAACCATTTTCAATATTTTTGCTAGATACAAATAAGTCGTATTGTTATTTGACTTGTATTTGATAACGATTAATTACATTTTTTTTTAAATTTCTTATGAACTTTTTATAGTAAGCGTCTAGTATATGATTCTAGCCAATTAAATAATTTTCTCGTAATGTGCTTCGATCAAGATGCGATTAGAGGACAAAAAAAAGTACACATTAGTACGAATTTGTTCTCCTAGCAACAGTAAATATTGATACAACCTGAAAAAGATCATAAAAAGTTTCTTGATGTGTTTTTTAGAAAGTATGATTCATTATCAATAAAAGAAAACTTCTGAGAAAATTAACAATTTAACAAGTGTAACCATTGAAATCGTCTCATTCAAATATGTACAGTTGCACTTGAAAATCGTGTCTTGATTTGCTACAGAGAGTGTTGTTTAGCATGACGAAGGTTTAATTCTGACTCATCAATGTAATTGCGAAACTATACTCCCTCATAAAGGTAATAGAAAGAAAGTGAAAAAAACAAATGATGATATTTTTTCTCAAAAGAAAAATTTCGCAATAACTGCAACTTCAGTTCTCATTGCCAAATCACCTTTCATTCGTTACATTGCAAGCCTATATTTATACACAAAATCATCTATTCAAAGTTATATTTGGTATATTGGACAAGCAAGATTCTACACGACAAGATCTAGCTGCTCGTTCATCATCACATACACTTGATTATTCTACATACACGCTATGATATTCTTCGAACTTAAATCAAATGTTTCGCAATCAACAAATGATAAATATCGAGAAGAATTCTATAGAAAACGATCCGGTAAGCACAACTTTAGAAAGTATCTATTCAAGAGAATATGTATTATGATTATCATTTAGATGCTCAACGCGGAAATTTCACTGACACGAATATTATCTACCAATCTTTCTTCCATCGATACATCACAATCGACAGAAAATAAGTCGTCTATTGACTTATCAATTGATCTATTATCATGTGATTTGAATATTTTTGAAGACAATGAACATTTTACATCATTTGATGATGTTGTTTTGACTGACCAGGACTTAGATGACTTATCTGTTGATTCAAATACACGTGATTCAATCGAAAAACTACTCACTCCTAATGTTAATATATTCGATAATCAATGCGATTTAACACTACCACAGTACAATGAAACTATGAACAATAACACAATCTTATCGACAGATTCAATATCGAATGATTCTGAACAAAATGAAATCAATTGGAAAAATTCTAAATTGACTGTTGATTCTGCTTCGCAATGGACTCGATTTGGAAATAAGAAAGTAATTAAATATTCTGAAGAATATCGTCGTCAACGATCAGAAAATAATCGAGCAGTAAGGAAAACTCGACAGAAAGCTAAAGAAAACAAAAAAACAAGAGAGTTAAAAATAGCCACATTAATTAATGAAAATCAACGATTGATTAATCGCGTCGATCAACTGACAAAAGAATTGACATCACTCAAATCATCCTATGAAACACTTAATCAAATGTTACCAATTACGAAAACCTAAACATTCATATTCGATGATGTACGTTGGGTGATGACATGAAATTTTGTTTCGTTCCCTTTTTTAGTAATTAATAAAGAATAAATAAGATATCAATCTTAATAATGCATTGACATTCTGATGATCAATGAGATCATTTTTCTAAATCATTGCTTCATAATCGCCCTTATCTTCAAGATATTATGTAATTTATTTTCGTCAGAATATCTTGTTCAATTTTGCTGCATTTTGTTGACAATATAATGAATAATGTGCATTATGTGTTGAAATCATTAGCTTTCGCAAAACAGAATAGAATAAAACATGTATTTGTCAATGTGTTTTACAGGAAGGATATTAGAGCATCATTTTGATTCGATTCGAATCTTTTTGGATTTAAAAGATGCCTATGTAGTTTAATAGAAAACGTTTCGAGTTTATATCTACGAATATTGTTAATAATGGTCATATCGTGTTCACCTTATATCCAGAGCTTGAGCTTTAAGATAGAAAAACAGTTCATATACCTTTCTCGAAAACTTTTTGATTTATTCCAATTAATAACCATCAACAACAAGGTATTGTGACACTAGGGAAGTATCTATATCAAGTCAATACTGTCTCAGATTCAGTATATATTATTAATAATTTAAGATTTGTTAATTCGAAAATTTTACAATGATTTCTTGTGACATTCATCGTGTTGTTTTCATCTGTACTTCGTATCCTGTGCGTGAATATGAATCAATTCTTCAAGATATATGTCGATAGCAAGCGTAGATGAAATTTTTCTATCAGTGTCGACGACGAAGTTAAATCACATGCATAGCCGACAAGATATCTCGATCTTCTGAACATATCTAAAAAGTTGTTAGTGCAATCCCTGCGGGATTAAATATGTGAAACATGATGAAACTGCGTACATTGCATACTAGATATCCAGAGTTTGTCCAAATAAGTGTCTATGATGGTGTTTAGTCCTTCATAGATTAGTCTATACTGGAATAGTAAGAGTTACTGCAGTGTCGACCGCTGTCTGTAATAGTGACGCTAATTTTGCCCATTGATCAAGGTCTGCGACAAAGATCATCGAGTCTGTTGGTCACGATCTGTGGAGGAGGGGGATCCAAATTTCTACCTTTAAACACTTCAACACTGTCTTTCAGGCCGTGTCAGAGAACCAAAAGAGAAAATAGAACATATTTATTGTTCGAATATTCGTTCAAATAAACGATTTTTAGAAATGAAATAATTATGTAATATTAGTATTCGAGCAGGAAAAATTACTTCTCGACTACATGTATAACTATTGTCAAAAAATTTATAAGATATCTCTTATTTGAATCTTCAAAATGAAATGAATATAAGAAAATTTGAGAAACATATTTCTCTTCTCTCTATTCATTTAATTTGAAACTATCCATTGTCAAGATATATATATATAACATATACAAATGAATCTTTATCTTTAACGCTCTCTTTCAATAGTTTTCTTCTTTCGTTTTTTTATCTTTTATAATCAGATGTCATAGGAAGTGTAACAATTATCATCACTTTTGTTTTTCAATCGATCTATTTTATTGATTAAGTTGCTTTCTATTGACTGGCAATCAAAGATACTTTCAACTTTCAAAATGTGTGAATAACCGTTGACAATCGACTAAAAATATTCCACAAAAGCAACTCAATTATTTGCGATTTGAAATAGTACTGATAATGACTAAACATTTCGAAAATGTTGAAGACAGCAAATTCAACGTTCAATTAACGATAATCTTAATAAAGTTTAATAGATTGATCATTTCAAAATAGAAGAGAGGTGAACTGATAAAAACTACTTTCTTGCAGCTCACTTATATATTATATATGATCGAATGAAAAAAAAAACAAAACGATTTCATATTACAAAATACATCCAAATAACAAACTAAAAGAATATGAAAGAATAATATGTAAGTATACAACATTTATGATTAAAATACAATGGTATGAGAGTGTAGAAAAAGAAATAGGATAGATGATAAATCATCTTCATGCATGTATCAACGATTATTTTGTAGTTTAATATAATATTAGAAATAAAATGAAGAATTTTGAATGTAAGTACTAAAAATAGAAATCTTATTGGTAAAATTTAATCAAACTCTTTACTCAAAACAGCTTGAATAAACAGTGCATCGTATTAAAAAACATTTTATGTATGAATACTCTATTTTTCTTTATAAAATAATCATTTATCATTTCAATTCCTCTTATCTTATATATCTCGACAATAAAAGCGTAAAAAGCACAAATCTTTTTCAGATTTTTTAATACCTCATCGAAATCTAATTATCTAGACTTTTTAAAATATTTTTTTTTATTATATTAATTGATGAAGATTTATTCAATGTAATAAAAAAATAGTTTTTTAATCTCTAATTCTAGAAACCAATTGACGAACATTAATAATCACTTTATCATAATATTTATGATCTTATTTTTCTTATCATTTGGTTTTTTTTTCCACAAAAATAAAGTTTCATCATTTTCAAATTTTGATCAGTTAATATTGCACAACAAACTGTTTATATTGTGTCGATTAAGTAATATAACACATGTTTGTATAAAACTCAACGATAATATATAAATTTATTTCTTAGAAAAAAAGAATATAACAGTTTTTGTCGTTTATAATATGAGTGATATACAAAATCTTAGGAAATTTGAATTCTTACCAAATGAAATATTAATTCAATGTTTGGAATATTTAAATATATTTGATATTTATTATTCATTTGATAAATTAAATAATCATTTTAATAAACTTATTTATTCAATTCCATTAGAATTAAATTTTGAAAATATTAATAAATCAATATTTGATAAATTTTGTACTAAAATATTATTAAATTCACAAATAAAAAAAATCAAATTTATTCATTAAAATTATCAAATGTACAAACATGTTATCAAATCGAAATATTTTTATCATATTTTTCACTTGATGAATTTTCTAAACTTTATTCATTAACTTTAATTGAATTTAATGATAATAATATTGAAAAATTCAAATTAATCTTACCATTTATATCTCATTTATCTTGTTTACATTTAATTCATTCAAAATGGAAATTAAGATCCAAATAAATTGATTTATCTTTATCTAAATTACGAACAATATCATTACCAGATTTAAATTCTTCTGTAATAATTCTTCATGAAATTTCATCAGTTATTAATTTAACAATATTAGAATGTAATTTAGTTGATATTTATCAATTGTTAGACCATATACCTATGTTAAAGTATTTAAATATTAAAAAACTTTGTTATTCAGATTTCGAAGATACTGAAATCTATTCTAATAATCAAAATGCTCTTAATTTAAAACAATTAATTATTGATGAACTTCATTATACATCTGAGAATCCATTTATAACTATTGAAGAGTTTTTTAAAAAAATACCAAATTTAAAAATTTTAACATTATCTATATCAGAAAATGAACTTATAATTGATGCTTATCAATGGAAATATTTAATAAAATTATTATTACCTTATTTAGATATTTTCAAATTTAAATTTTCTTGTCATTTTGAGAAAGACGATATTGATATTGTAGTTAATAAGTTTAAACAATTTCAAAGTGAGTTTTGGCAAGAAGAACATCATTGATATATTGAATATGTAATAAATTATGATTCAGCATGTATTTATACAATACCCTATTTATCAAATGTATATATAATACTTCGAGATGATATTAAATATTCGAATAATTTAATAAACAATATTAATACATTTGACAATGTGACAGATTTAATATTATATGAGTATTCATTTGAAGAAAATAATCAATATTACTTTTCAAACGTTACATTATTAACATTAATTAGTTTCAACCTAATAAAACAAAGCTTCGAATATTTAAAAAGAATTGTTAATCTATTTAATCTTAAAGAATTAATTATTAATCCGCATGATGAATCTGAAAATTCATCATTATTTTTAGATTTATTGAAAGAAACATCACAATTATCATCTTTATCTATTGAAATAAGTAAATTAATATCATTTCTTAATAATAATGAATTATGTAAATATTTAAATAAAATGATTAAACGATTAAATATATGGAGTGATTCAAATAAAATATTTTCTGATTCTTCGAAAGTAAAACAATTTTGTAAAACATTTATTAATATTGAACATTTACAATACACATTCTTCTTTGATGATTATGGATTATTCTTATTAAAGACTTTACCAAAATTATCCACTGTGAAAGTAACATGGCAGACTTTGAGTGGCGATAGTATTAATCGTAATCTTCGTAAATTTCGAAATGAAGCATTGAAATTAAATATAATTTGTTCGGATGTTTACAATGATTATTATATACCTAGTTTTGTAAGCGACATTCAGGAGAATGTCTCGAGTTCTTCTACAAAAATTTGTACATTAAAATATTTTTGTTTAAATCAATATTTATCGATATCTAATAAAATTATGATAAACAATGATTTAAAAAAATCGAATATATTAAAAAGTCGAAATATTTAAAGAAAAAAAATGCTGTATAAGATTTCTTTGAAAATAGAAAAAATGTTATTTTTTTTTTGTATTATAGTGAAAGATGATATGTTTGAACAATTGTTTTAACCATTATTCAATTGAAAAAGAATATTCGATGTATTTACCTATCATTTAAGGAATTTTTTATTAGTAACAATGGAATTGTCTGTAGTGGTACGCGAGAAGATTGAATATATATTCGAGTCAAATTAAAGCTCTCATTGCCACAGTAACAAATATTCCCATGTCGTATTTATACCAAGTTACTTAAATTTCAAGGTATATCATATTTGTGTAATAAATATGACTTAGAAAAGGTTAAACTTAGTATTGTAAAGATAAAATATAATGTTATTCGGGTTATGTGAAGGAGAATCCTTAGAAACTCCATAATCGGCTCGAACAACATTATGTTTTGTCCTTATAGTACTGAGCTCTAACCTTCTCTAAGTCATATTTATACACAAATATGATATACCTGGAAATTTAAGTAACTTGCTCTAAGTAAGACACGGGAAAGATAATATTTAAAATTTGTTATTTTTGCAGTAAGTGTTAATTTGACTCGAATATATTCAATCTTCTCGCGTGTTAGTATAGACTGTTACATTGTAAGAGAATTAAACATAAAGTTGTATCCACGATCAGAATTTTTTAATCTATACTTGTAATAGAAATTTCAAGACAATCAACTCTTGTTAAAAGAATTTTGTCTAGTTGCAGGACTTTTATTCATGAATGTACGTGTACCATATTGTCGCTTTTGATCTGTCATACCTACAATACTGACAGTTTCTCTACATATTAGTGCAGCTGTGAAATTCTATTTTACTAGCAGAAATAAAAACAGATTCCAATCCTTTCAATATCGTATATCATATAAATTTTATCCTACAATTTGAATGATTCTTTGGCAGTATTTATTGTAAAATTTCCATAAGTATGCTTTCAAGTATTTTTACATCATGTCGTACACCTTATCAATGTCATCGTACATATTAATCAAATATGAATGATTCCAATAATACAGATTTTTCATAGAATATTAATACTTTTGAGCGTTCTTTCTTATTGTAATACATTAAACCAACACTGTTGCAAGTAGTAGCCATTCTTGATTGATATGAAAACATAGCTTTTTGTTGAATTTCCAGTGTCTTATGATAGAATACAATCGTCTCTTTATGAATCTATTTGTTGTCTTTTATTGTTCCAAACATATGATAAATGGGAGAGAGGCCTTTATCACTATTGCTCGATATTTTCTTGAGTAGTATCTCATAGAACTGTTTGGTCTTGCCAAGATTTCACATTTTGAAAAGTAATACACTCAATTGATACTATTCTTCCATTAGACATGTCTCCGTTCGGATGTACTAAATGAGTCGTATGAACATTTGATCGTCATCACTCGTTAATGCGAGTTGTGTCAACCATAAACGATTTCTGATTGGTTCGATGAAATATGGGCATGCACCGAAAATAGAATCTCTTCTACTAATAGAGAATAATTGATGTTGTCTAACAAAGTAAATAGAGTAGGTGTAAGAATTGGAATGATACTAATTTGAAAAGTAATATCGATTAGTTTGGAATCTTCTCAAGAACTCTTGGCATATAGAAGAGAAACTTGATGAATAGTGTTTAATGATATGAAGTTTTTGAGCGAAGAGTTTTCTCGAATAAATTTAAATTATATATAAGATGAATCGAATCAATCTGAGTAACAAAATTTCTATTTATTTGAATTTATTTTTCATTATTCATGTTCTGGCATATTTCTATAAAATACATGTAGTTATATTATGATAATCTTTACCGGACTTATTAATGGTCGATATTAACCAAATGAGAAGGTATGCAAAAGTAAGCGAGTTCGATTATCTAAATATTTATTGATATATTTACTGGTTTTTTTTTGTCAAAAACAAGATACTTTTTAAAAAAGTGATTTGCCATATCAAGACCTGCTGTACAACAATGAGAACAAAATAAAGAAAATTTACTTGAAGAATTTCAGTTGCTTATCATAAAAATTCTGGTTATGCTATTACTCAAGTATTATTTTCATTTTAGCCAATGAATAAGTTATGCTCTTCACCGAAATTCCAATGATTCATGATGAAAAAATATCGTGTTTAAAATAGACATATGTATGAGCCACTTCTCAAAACGTAGGAGTGTAAAACAAAATCTATGGCATATTGAGCTATATAATATGTGAATCAATAGTGTACGTACTAGTTACAATAAATTATCCCTTTTTTCCATATGCATTGAACATACTGCTCATTTTAGTTTTTATCGTTAGTTAATGGAAGGAATGAGTAAGGACAAAAGTACTTGTGTGAAATGTATATCGAACAATCTAATTCACACAATTTGAGAATTCCAAAAATAGCTATGAATATCTTTATTCTTAAAAAAAAAAAGGAAAGATAAATAAATCAAAAGTTAACATTGAAGTATTAGTCACTTTAAATAAAACATTGATTATTATTTTGTCAGAGATTTTCATATTTGTTCAATTCTGTAGCTTTGACAATAAAGGATGTAGCAGCGACCAATTTTAAATTATTATCCTTTACAAATTTTCGTAATGGAAATTGTTTACGTTTTCCCGAGTCACTAACAGGAATTACTTCGTTAGCAGAAGCAATATTATCAGTAGCTGATTTGTATAATAAAATAATATATTGATGTGGACCTGTACCATCTGGTGGTGTTGGACCTTGGTAATCAGCTGTCATAATAAAACACGAAAATCAATTAAATAGTTATATATTAGAATATTAGAATAGAAACAAAATATACCGAGAGTTGTACCACTGTTAACATTATTTCCTTGGAATGAAGCCTTGATCCAATGTAACCATGGACCAGCTATTTCATTGCCTCTCATAGGTGCATCAGGATCAACCATAATCTAAATAATAGAGATATGCTATGATGAAAAAATAATAAAAGTAAAATAAATTACTAGAGTAAAAAATGGCATTTGTGGATCAGTTTCCAAGTTAATTTGAACATTAGGTGCTATTTGAGTATCTGCTTTTTTGAGTAAATCCATGTCATGGACTTGCTTGCCATTATATTGAATAATTATTTCATTAGCTTTGCTTTTTTCAGTATCGTACTCTTTTCGTAAATAATTCACATCCGAACTAATATCGGCTATTGTGGTCGAAATAATAACGACGATAAATAATAATAATACAAGGATGAAACTATAAGGACTAGTCGTCATATGGTACTTGCTGAAGAGGAAAATACTAATTTTTATAAAGTCAATAAATGATACATGTACACTTGTTTGGATCAAGGTACTTCTACAATTTGATCATACGATCAGCGAATAAAGAGTCGAGAAGAAAGAGAAAAAGAAGTACATAAGCTAGATGGAGTAGCACTATGACATTATTCATAATCTAGTTGACAGTAAAAAATATCAATGTTTATGTTCGTATGTATGACATAAACTAAGAAATACAAGTTTGTTTTTTTTAATATATGGATTGAATACAATCGAAATATAATATTTGATTTCTTATCTTTTTCTTTTTCTTCTAAAGAAGAATAAGTATCCAATAAAAGAAAAATATTTTCATCTGAAACTATTTATTGTGATATCATGATTAAATAAAAAATAAATCATATTTATAGACCTGTTTTATAAAATCTATTAATTATTATGATTTCAATGTCATATACCATGATTTCTTTGTAAGAAGTAGAAAATTGTTTTTCTATAATATTAATACTATGCAAAAAAAAAACAAAAAAGAATAACTGCAAACTAAACATTGACTCATGTTGCATACTTGCGATAATAAAACGTTTTTAAATATGTAGGAAAAAAAATTTTCATAATACTGATTATTTAGTCTCGTTTTTAATCCATAGATTAGATATTCATGATAGTGCATAATTTGAATAAGAATAGTTTTCAATTATATTTAATAGAACAAATAATTTTACTAAATTTGGATTCTTTTTTTTTACGAGGCATATCTTTCTATTCAGTGTAACATTGTATTAAAAGCATGTTATTGTATGAATATTGTCACTTGAATACTCTGGATACTTATCATACATCATTAGAGATGTATAGATGAAAATATGTGGAAAAGAAAGATTTATTCTATTATATTGAGATATTAATAATTTAAATGAATATTTCACAGAATTATTGAACTGTAAATATAATAAACCAGGAACATGTATATTTTAAATGACAACAACTTGAATTTTTATTTAAATATTCTCTTAGATGTTTTTTTGGTTTTGACATGATCATCAATATTTAAGATTTTACTGTCAAAATTTTGCAGTAATTTGAGTTAGATAATATAGAAGTAATCACTTGTTATGTACCAGGATGTGCGCGAATCATAGTTATAGGTATCACCGTATTATTTTCATTAATTGGTCGCACTACTGATCTTTTAATTTTCTTCAGCACATCTGGCAAACATCCGAGACAAGCAAATGGTAGTAGGAGTGTGAGTAACCAAAATAGATAGTAGAAATAAACAGTTTGTATATATAAAACTATCTCAGATAAATTAAAGAATAATTGAATAAATAATACACCAGCAAAAGGAATTTGACATATTGAATAAAGACTTGAAATGAGTAAAAGTTGAAGAATCATTTTACGATATTGACGCCATCGTACACTTTGTTGCTGTTGAAGACCAATTCGTTTTCGATAGATCGCTCGTATGATAAGAATGATATTCAATAAAATATCGAAAAATAGAGGAAACCATGTATGAACACAAAGATCATACAGTGAAATATTTGTATAAGTAGTATAACATGGAAAACCACAAAGTGGTAGAGTGAAATCAAATTGTTGCTCACATGGATAAACAAATATAGCTACAGCATAGAAGATAATAAGATAGATAATGATTACTATGAATGGTAAATAATGAAAAAATAAACGATATTTAGATGTAGAATAAAGATTAGCATGAAAGATGAGTAAATAACGTTGAATAGATGCCCAAAGCATCAAAACATTGGCTGTACTAAAAAGTAAATAATCACACCATTGCCAAATGAGACAATTAACATAAGTTTGTGGCATAACAATACCAATATGTAAATAACGTATAATGCGTGGTACTTCGACAAGATTCGTCAACAAACTAACAATAAGTAATGCTAAAATAGTATGATGATGAAGTGTTTGACGCATTATTCGATCAGTAATAAGATAATAGATAAGAATAATGTTACAGATTAATGCTGGTGGTTCAAGAGCAACAAAAATACTAAATTTGATATTACGTGTCCATTGAGTTTCATATACTATTACAGATTCTGTTGAATTATTTTCTAAGTCAGCCATTATGTATACAAAAGAAAAAATTGAACCTAAGAGTGTGTAAATATTATGTTTTCTTTTTTAAGAAAGAAAATAGAAATATTAATGATCAAATGCTATCTCATGTGATGCTTCGTTTCCGTTGAACAGAGATTCTATAAAAAGTATATCAGAAACAAAAAAAAATGAATACTATCTTAGTAAATAATGAAAAGAACTAATCAAAACATGCAGAGTATTATTTCCAACTGAATTATTTCTTCAGTTATATTATTTTTCTGTCACTTAAAATTTTTATAATTATATATTCTTTCATTCTCGACATGATGCTAACAGTGTCAGATGGTAAGATTTAAGGATGCATGATATATTTCACAACGTAATTGATCCACAAACTACAATTAGGATTAGATAAATATAATCTTTCATTTTTTCGAGATATTTCAACAGAACTCATACTATGTTGTATCCATGTAAACATTTTTGCCTCAAAACGTGTCCCCAGTGGAACATTCAAAGCGTCTGAACACGTTTCATAAAAGAATCCAAAAATTTTGAAAAATATATTCGAATCCATCTCAGATTCGAACTACGTCATCGTCATCAACATTTTTCGAGTCTTAGTCTACCCTGGCAAATTGATTGAATTTTACTTTAAGCGATGACGATCAGATTCTTCACAGATGAACCAATAATCAGAAGTCGTTTATATACACCACTGAGCTATACGACGAGAAGAAATTTTTTTCTTATTTAAAATAAAACATATTTTAATACGAATTTCATCGGTTACATGATAAATAATTTTATCGAAAGATTTAATGGATAAATAATTATTCATAAAATCTTTTAGTAGGATTATATGATGAAAAATTATTATTAATATTATTTAAATATTGTTTTATTGTTAATCATAGAAACTTTAGAGAAATATGGATTATTTTCTGTATGTTTAATTGAGTTTTTGTCTATTTTAAAGTTATCTTGACATTCTTTATTAAGAAGTCTAATAAAGTTTAGATGAATAAAACATATGTAAACAAATAATTTCGACCACGTAGTTAACTATTCTATAGCAGAAATTTTTGGGTAAGATCGCATTCGATTTATAAGAACTAAACGCGTACAAACGCACTTGAAAAAATATTTGAAACACTTTAAACGTTTTTCAGAAACGTGTTGAGATGCAGTTAATGCTTTTTCTGATTGCATTTAAACGCGTTGTATAGAAAAACTGCGTCCAGACGCGTTTTGAAATTTTTTTTAACTGTATCTCAATGCGTTTGGATGCATCGTGGAATGATTTTTAATCGCGCGTGAACGTGTTTTATTATGAAACCATGTTTCAACGCATCGACTTTGCGTTTCGTGCTTACATGAGTATACAGACAAAGTTTTTATACATTATCTTCGTCTTTTAATCCATTCGACCCAATGAGACCCACCGGTGGGTCTCACTATATTTTAACAAGAAGGTTAATAGAAGTACACTTTTTTTTCCTTTTTCTTATATGGTACGTTACACATTATGTGTCATCTGCTCTGCCGTTACTATTTTTTGAAATGTTAATTACATAGTGTAATGCTCCTCCTTACAACAATTAAAACAAAAAAATTTGTCATAATTACAATAGAAGGTTTTTATTTTCTATTGTATCGCCGTACTCGCTTCTCTTGATTGTTGTTGCTTGCTTTTCTCTTCACAGCTGATACAGCACCTACGGACAAGGCGTGCAGATTGTGTGATCAGCGGCTAATCGAAATTTTATTTTGTTATCTCATCACTACTGCATAAGATACATAAGACAGAAAGAAACAAACTTGAGTAATTATTCAGTTCGATATAAAAGAAAGGACTGCTTATATAATGATATAAACAAGGAAAAGAAAAACAATCGACAGCATATAATGAAAAAGCTAACAAGTAAATTTGTATGAGTATGAATGTACAGGATTTTAAGAAAATCGAATCGAATTGAATGGATTAGTAAGAGAATTCATATGAGATAATCTACATTTGACATTATACATTAAATCATATTTGCTACTACTAATAGTATTTTGACTTATCATCAATCAGTTCATGATTGATTTTACAACATTATTAGAGTCAGATCACAACTTTGATATGATCTTATTTTAATAGATTTAAATGATGAATAGATGAAACCTCTCTGGTGATTTTTATATAATATCGAATGAAATATATTATAGTAGCTACTCTGACTTTTTATGTGATGTGAATGCATGTTATTGAAGAAATTTCTATAGATAACTTGATATTATTGAATAGTATTTGTAAACTTCTTTTATAAGAATAAAAAACGTAGAATTCTCATATATCATCAAAAAAAATTCCAAAGTTTTCTAGTAACAATGAAAATAATGCAGATTCCAACAGATATAAAAAATCAAAATGATTCTGCATAGCTTGTAGAAACCCAATATTTTTTCTGAAATGAAATGTTCTGAAAAAATTCATGTGTTCTTAATTTTTCGCATGACTAAAAACTAATTCTGTAACGAATGAGAAAAGCAAAATGTTATTCATTTATTTATATGTAAATAATCTTTGTTGTGATTCTATCTATTTTTCTTCAAAACAGATTAGGAAATTAGTTTTTACATGTAGATAAACAAATAAATTTTTAATTGAATAACACTATTTAAGGTGTAACACTTCGATTCCATTCATTTATATACCATTTGATAGATTAAAGTGAGATAGTCAAAATCTAAAAATATTATCAACCATCAATCTCTATTCGAATCACACACAAGTCGACATTCTTCCCTCTCTTTTTGACAAAACGTTGTTTCTCAAAAAAAACTGTTAAGTTTTTTTTAAATCTTGATCTTCAGTCAAGAGTCTTTCTAACGATAGGCAGAACCATATAAAACCTCTTTCCAGAATTACAAGGCCGACGTCCATTCTTTATCTGTTACATATATATATAGCTTACACTCAATCATCGTTTATTTATACAACGCATTTGAAGTAAAGTATATTAGTAGGTTATAACGCTATTCAAAATAAATGTTTTTTTTTACAACCACATTTTTAGCATTTACTCCTTAATGAAGATTGTTATACCGATATCGTTGAACTTATTTTCTTTTTTTTATAATGCTACTTTATCGATGTTTCTTTATTTGTTTGAAGTGTGAAAACAAAATGTGATAATATATCCAATGAAAAATTTTATTAATTTAATCAGAATCATTTTTCAACAAAATCAAAATTTCAATCGATTTCAATTTTGTTTTTCATTCCTGCTTCTTCTACTATATTGAAAGGACGCACATTTTCCTTTCTACCCAAAAGGTCACGAGTACCCAACAGGTATATTTACACATAATTTTCATTTACAAAATTATCATCTCGAATGACTGATAATTATAATTTCTATGCTAATGAGTCAAGATTTAATAAAGAAAATCATGTAGAAGGAATTGGTCAATAGAATCTACACGAAAAATTAAAACAATTGAATAATCTTATTCTATAAATAACCAAGTATTATCTTATGCTACCGATATGCATCTTTACTCCTGTAAGAATTAAATGTAAACTATCTCTATTTGACAGAAATATGGAAACAATACTTGTACAAGAACTTTTTAAAAAGATTGAAAACTCATTTAAGAATAAATATATTGCTCATAAAAAGTCACTTGGTTTCGATTATTGGTGGATTAATAGAGATAGTGAACTTATGGAGATAACAAAAGATTTATCATTGTATGTTTACCTATGCGATGTAAGACATTATCCTGAATTAATAGATTCAGTTCAACTCACACCTATACCACCTATTCATTTACCACCTCAATACGTAATCGTTATGAAATTTGTTCCTAATGATTATTCTCTTGAAGATGTTGAAAATCTTAAAAGTCGATTTACATCCATCTATCATATTGAAAAAATGAATGGTACTAGAAGATTACATAGCAGACACATTAGAATAGATATTTATAATAAACTCGAATATAATAATATTTTGAATAGTGGTACAATAACTATAGGAGGAATGGTATGTAAAGTGGACGAATATTTTCCAGCATCTAAAGTTTTGATTTGCATCAAATAAAATTCACTTGGGCATACAAAAAAGATGTGTAGGTTAGATTACGATAGATGTAAACGTTGTGGTGGAAATAGAGAAAATGGAGATCACAATCGTCGTAATCTAATAAAAAAATTGAGAGAAAATCCTAATAAATTACCCCCTCACATCCAAGTGTTCATACTATTCGACTGTCGGATGAAAAAATCTGAAAGAGTTTTGACTAACCCGAATTCTTTTTCTAATTTACACTATAAGTAGCCAATGATCAGAAAATCATCGAATATTTGTGATGATGATACACATTTGAAAAATATACAAAATGATCTTGATACATATAAATAAGAATACCAAGTAAAAATTGAAAAAATTGATGGCAAATTAAGAAATCATTCATCCAACGTTCATAAATCTTGCTTAATAATGCAAGTTCAAATTAATACACAGAAAGAAATAATTGATTCAATTATATCGACTGTTAATGGTCTAACATTTAATATGAATACGAATTTTTTAAAATATTATTAATAATATTGTTCAATTAATTAATGATGTTACACGTTCTGATCAAGCAAAAGGCAAGCTAAACATGTGGCAAAATGAACTGAAGTTACAACATGAACATATGCGTGAAAGACAAGCAGCATATATTAATCATATGCAGAACCTCGATAAACTATAGCTCAAACAATCCAACAATATAGTTGAATTACTTGATTTATGTTTATCTACTACTCAGAATGATTATTAATAATTTCAAATTTTCATCAACACAAGTAAAATTTGATGTTGTAAATAGTTTTAAAGGATTGGATCAAGAGAAAAAGATACTGATAGAAATTATCAATGAATGGAATAAGCGAAAAATGTGTATCAGAACTATACTCGAAATGGTATAAGGAAAGACTCGTAAATACGATAAAAAATTTACTTTTTATATTATACAATTGTGAATGTTGAAGTAGTCATTTGTCTGATATTGATTTAATACTAAATACGCACACGCCACAAATATTAATTTTAACTGATGTTGATGTTAAAATTCATAGTTTGTCATATATTCCTCAATATTAGTGGCATAGGCAAATAGGCACCAACAGTTTCGGAGGAGTTGCTTTTTTAATCCATAAGTCGTTAAAATCTAAAGTAGTTGATAGATACAATAATTTCTTGCTGATTGAACTTCAAGTATCTCAAATCGATTTAATTATTGGAGCAATATACGTTCCACCTAAAAGTCTACCACCCGTTGAACTGTTCGAAGTATGTGAAGGTAAAGAATTTTTTCTGTTTGTGAATTTCAATGCTAAATATACCTTATGGTCATGCGAGTCAAATAATACTAACGGGGTGAGAATAAAACAATGGCTTGAGAATACAGAATATGAAGATATTTTTCCAAAATCAGCTGGATCCAAGAGATCTAATGCTATAATAGATTTTGCAATAGGACGGACCTCTGAGGTTGTGGACATAGGTACTTCTGATCATTTTCCAATTTTATTTTCATCTCGTTTTGTTATCGAAACGACATATTTCTATCGTAGAACTAATTGGAATACTTAAAAAATTTTTCTTTTATGTGTTTTTCAATATTGAAATGTATGCGTATACAATATTAAGAAACAAGATTTCTTCATTCTACTTTCAAACTTTCTCAAGGCACTTTGAGATAGAACTAATACTTATGAAATATTTCAAAAATATCGTCCTCCATGGCCCTCATACTTAGTTTCACTAGCTAGACAAGTAAATAATATGAGACGTAGATATCGTAGAACACGTTTTCTTACGCATTTACGTAAGTATAAAGAGTTGAGATTTCAGTACCAGAATGCTAAGATATTATACGAGCAAGAAAAACAATTCGAAAATATAAATAATAATCAAAATATATGGAAGATAGTAAAACCCACATTTCGTCCATTTCTTCCATCTTTCAGAGAACTGACAAACAATGACAACGTAATCATAAAAGATAGCCAAAAAATAGTAGATCAATTAGGAGAATATTTCGAGAAGTATTTTTCGAAGCTAATTCACGACACAACGAATGAGGAACATATTTCATATTTAAAAACATATGAACAAGTAGCAAGTTTACCTGTATGTATGTTGACGTGCAATCAGGCTTCACACCAAATAGACGCCTGATCCTCCCACACTAAGAATATTTGTAGATCTTATGACTGCATTCGACAAAATGTGGCATCTAGCTCTTCTTGCAAATTTAATAGAATTAAATATACTACTTAATCTTATACGTTTTATATATGAATGGTTACAAGGACAATCAATGAATATACAATACGGTGAAGCTATATCTAGAGACATAAGTATTAACGTAGGTGTAGCATAGGGATCAGCACTGGCGCCAACCTTATTTAGATGACATTTGAACTTTTTACCCAAAGTTTTTTTGCGATTTAATATACATTTATTCGCCGACGACCTGGTCATATTGAAAAAAAGGTTGTCGGGAAATATTATACAACTAGAAGAACACACTATAAAAGCTTTCTAAAAATATTATGTTATCAGTAAATGTAAGCAAAATAAAAGTTATACTCTTTCACAGTGCTGTTACTCCGGAATATCCAAGTATTATTTTAGGATCAAAAAATTGAATTTGTATCTATGTTTAAATATTTAGAAATTGAAATTAGGAGTAAACTAGGCTAGGAAGTTTATATTCAAACTTGTATAGCGAAAATTAGAAATATCTAATGTGCACTGAGAAAAAATTATACTAATATTCCTAGAAGTGATATTAAAACTCGTCGATTAATTTTTCTTATTTTTGCTCTTTCTTATTTTATATGGATATTCATTCTATCGTTTTTTTCTACCGAAAAACAAAAAAAGAGATATTGAACATGTTTATAACTTTGGTCTTCAAATAGTATACTCTTTATGGGGATGGGACGATCACACTACACTAATTTTAACCAGAGAAAAAATTATTACCGATTATATATTTAAATGTTGGAAAAAGATGAAACAACATCTTGATGAATCAATTGAAGCCTCAGCTTTTAATAAAACATTCGAAGGTTACATGAACATCACCTCCTCTGAATGCCTCCATCTATACTATAAGAGTAAGGGCTTTAGGAAAAATAGCCGATTTTCTGAAGATTGGTGCACAGAGCTACTCATATGTATTTAGATCTATTTGAATTTTTCAACATTCATGAAAAACAAATCAACTATTTTTGGACATCTACAAATAATTTGAAAGATTTCATTTGTAGATACTTACTTCCTCCTCAAGGAGTCAAAGTAATATATGTTACAATATAGATATACTATTCTATTGTGTGGAAGGTATGTCATTAAAAAATGACGTATAAATTCGTCTTATTATTGCAATGATTTGCAATCATTTATATGAAGTTTTTACTATGATTATATCAACTATACCTATTTTTGCTCTCTTCATTATTTTTTCTTTTTTATTATTCCTATTTCTCAAAATTGAAACAATACGTACGACTTTTTTTCTGCAAAATAAGAATCGAGTCTCTGTAATCTCGCCAATTCCTCTTTTCGCCAACAGCACTTTCGCCATTGGCGAAATTCATGAGAAAACTCACCAATAAAAAAATTTTTTTCGACTTACTAGTTCACCAATTGGCGAGCTTCTTCACGCATTTCGCCAACTATGCCTAGTAAAATTACGACTCAACTAAATCAGTAGTATATGTATAAATTTTTTCAATTTCTTTTTATTTTAAATAAGAGAAAAAGTGATTTAAGTGTATGCATGGTAGATCAAATAGTTTCTAAATTATAATCAGTTTTTTTCATCTTGAAAAGATACAGGTAATAACACGATCAATTACCATATATTTGTAACGTTTAAAGGCATCGACATAGGGGAAGTTGTCTCCCAGTTAAAGATATACCGACACAGATAATGCGAAGCACATGTCGCACCAAGTAAAAACTATCACATTATTCATTATTTATCTCTACAAATATGTACAACTAATTCAGTTTAGTATAATTAATAGACATATCTAGTACTGTAGTTGAGTTACAACACAGCTCAGTGTAATTGGCGAAGTATTAGTATGAAATTCGCCAAAAAACAATTATTTCTGATGTACGAGTTCGCCAATTGGCGAAAAGAGGAATTGGCGACGAGAGTTTACCCCTAAGAATCAGGAAAGAATAGAGCCAAGAACTTCGATTTATGATAATACATCATTACAATACGCACATTTATTGAATGAAATCAGTGTTACATCTACATAGTGTTCCTCGTTAGTGGTTATTCTACTTTTACAAGAAATTAATAAAAAAAATCTAGCTTACTCCAACGTATACAGAACGAATGATATGATGAGTCAGTATATTATATTTCAGTTGAAAACATTATCAAACAAAAAGTTTCCTTTTCTTTTTAATATGCATCATTATTTTAGAGATATGAAGAAAAAAAAAGTATTAATAGTCATAACATACAGCCGAAAGTGAGTTGCAATCTTTAGTTTACCTATTGATAAAAGGTATAAAATAGTCCTTTTACTGTTTAACATAGTCTTTTACTGTGTAAAAAGGTAAAACAAAGATGAAGAAACTGGAATTATTGTGCAACGAATTATTAATTGATTTATTTGAATTCTTGGATTTTATCAACCTAATTCGTGCGTTCAGTGGTCTAAACAGTCGCTTCAATCAACTTATCTTCACAAAAATCCAACGATATCATCTTGATATCCGTTCAATATCAAAACTTGAATTGGAGATTATTTGTCGACAATATCTTCCATCAATTCAGAATCGAATTATTTCACTTCATCTCTCCGATGGTATTGAAACACCGAATCTTTCTGAATTTTTTCTTTCTTTCAATCCTCGAATTGATGAATTCACTCAATTGAAATCTCTTTCCATCGATCGAATATACTTTTTCGACAGATTACTTCCGATCACATCTCAATGTCGTAAACTTCCACTTCTCACACATTTGAGTATAGTCATAACTACCGATGAGTACCCGAATTCGGGAGAAACCAATACTTTCATAGATAATGTTTGGAGCTTCCCGAAACTCACTCATTTTTCTATCAACATTATATATACGGATTCGTTCCGATTTCTTCTGATGTCATTGATTTCCCAATCGATCAAATATTTGTACACAAAGAATATCTCTTATACTTCACATGATCTGTCACATCTATTTAAACATACACCAAATCTACAACAATTTCATATGGAGAACAATGAATTTATTGGTTCATTGGAAGCAGTCTGTCGATCACTAATTTCATTTAATTTAACTCAAGAGTTGTTGATACCATCAATGGAGAATCTTTTTCAAAGCATGCCGAACGTATGTTATTTAACAATCCAAACAGATCTTATTTATTTAGATGGATATGCATGGGAAAAAACTTTTAATAAATATTTTATTAATATCAAAGTATTTCGATTAAAAATGATATGCTGTTTGTCTGATCGCTTGGAAGAGAAAATTGATCAATTATTAGATTCATTTCGAAGTTATTTTTGGATCAAACAACATCGCTGGTTTGTCCGATGTCATTGGTCTTCCATGAATAATCGTTGTTTACTTTATACTCTACCATATGCCTTTGATACCTTTGATTTTAACAATTTTAGTCAATCGAAATCAACTAATCCTTATGAATTAGATTATTCTTCTTATAATCATGTGAATACGCTTAACTATACTCAAAGTGAACGAAATGTTTACGAAGAGAATATTATTTCCCAAAACCAATTTGTCAATATTCGTCATCTAAGAATTAGACTTCCAGTGAATGAGCATTTCTGGTTAGCGGTTCCAACATTAAACCGATTGATCACACTTACAACAACAATAAATAATGATTTAGATTATTCTCATTTCCAAGCACTGCTTGATCGAACACCGCATCTTTATTCATTGACTATCAATTATCCGAAGAATTTCTCAATGACTTCATTCAATCTAAAGAGTACATCCATTCGTCGACTTGAATTACATTCATATTCTATACATTTTAATATTGCGGAATGTACTATCTTGGCTAATTCGTCACTAGGTTGTCAATGTGAAGTACTTATAATTAGTGTCGAAAGTCGCCTAAGTATTTTGGAATTTATTAACTTCATGTCCAAACTTCGTGCGTTAAGTGTTTGTTATAGATATACTACAAATAATCAATCTGCATCATCAGAAACAAAAGAAGAATTTATCATCTGGTTAAATAGTATTTTACCATCGAAATATATATATTCTTTTATTCGTCATTCAAACGAAATCATCCAGATTAATCTATGGATTCAAAGAAGATCATTGATATTTCAGGAAATCCCTTCTATTCGAAATATAAATACTTCTAAATCACGTGACATTTTCCGTTTTTGTAAACCAAGTTAACAACATGCTATTATTCCTTATATTGATTTTTCAATTTCATTAATAACTATATAGATAAAAAATATTTCTATTAATTAATCATCAAGTGGTATTTTGTTCATAAGTAGAACAGAATGGAATTAAAAAAGACCCAAAAGGATACGTAGTTATGACAATATTTTGACTTGAAACCTTGTCAATATGTGTACAAAATTTTTATCGAAATCCATTCTTTTATTTTCGACATAATCGATATTCAAAAAAAATTCAATCTTTCTGAACTCTCTGTGAAATGTAGATATTTCTTGTAATTTAAATTTAATGTCGTCCTTAACTATTTTATTCTTTCAACCACCGATTGAAAATTTTGAAACAGTTTGTTTAATTAATATTTTACATCTTAATGAAAGTGCATTGTATACCAGTGAACGAATACAGAATATCTTTAATGATGATTTATATCGATCTTTAGTATATATAATAACAGAAAAAAGTCAACTAATTGTTTAGTCCATATGAACAATTTCATAAACCGAAATTAGAAATAAAACAAACATTGATTTAGTTTACTTTTAATGATACTACTATGCAATATTTTTTTTCGTTCTGATAAATTTTATGATTTTGATTGCTGTAAAAATTTTCAGAATCAGTTTTAGTTTACCGATCTCGGTAGCTTGAACCATGAGTTGCATCGTGAGAAATGAATTTCCACAATTTCAGCATGTTATATTTTATGTTAATACCCTCACCCTCACTTATTTTATTTCATCATATATATATATATACCTGTACTAACCTTATCGAACTGGATTATTATGCTATGAACATGTTCATTCTGCTATATTTATTAAAATTATCTGTCGTCATTTCTTGTTTTTCCTTTTTTGGAATATAAAGAAATATATTATATTCTTACGCCATTTTTACGAATATTTTTTTTCGTTCTTCTCTTTGCCCTGATTTCTTTTTCTTCGTTATCAACATAAAGAAACATTCTATGCAGTCACAATTTCAATGGAAATTTACATATTTTTCTTCCATTGTCTATGTGTGTGAGTAAAGATAGATTGGTAATATTTCTATATTAGTTACAGTGGACGTCATAGGTCACTCGCCACTTTTTTGTTTTGGGTCATGCGTTTAGATTACGCAACCTTAATTTGATTTGATTATAAATTCTAGCAGCGGAGATCGAGTACTATCTGTATACATCTGTTTCATATGAAAGACTCTTCAATTTAAAATACAATAGATAAAACAAACTTTAATCCTACGAAATAAATGACATAAAAAAAAACAAACATTATATTGTTACTATATGTACAGTCAACTACGAAATAAGCGAAGTATTGAGAGAAATTTTTATTTATCACACTTTGTAGAGTTTGCTTTTGTTGATTATTTTTATAAAAAAATATTTTAAATTTCATGTAGAACTAATAAGTTTACAATTAAAATATTAAAATGTACCTCTGCACAAACAAATGATGAACCTTTAGTGTTTTTCTTAAAAGACGTGTCGTGAAATGTACTGCAAAAATTGTAGAAACAAATCTCTATTCATCTCCACTGATGATTCGTTTCGCATTGGAAATTAAAAAATAGTACATAATAGTACTAGTAATTTTCATTTATTAAAAATGATCGTACGACTTTCATATTTTGCATATATCTCGACTCGAGAAAGTGATAGCATCATGATTTTCTTTTCAAAGGATGTAGCATCAAAAGCTGTATAAACAAATTTCCATTGGCAACAGAAAGTCTTCCAAACATTTTAATTATCGATTTGTCTTTTTTTTGTAGAACTGACGTTTGTTTTGTCTATCGTACTTTATATTGAAGAGTTTTTCATATGAAACAGATGTATACAGATGGTACTCGATCTTCGGTACAAAAATATATAATCAAATTCAATTGACGTTGCGTAATCTAAATGCACGATCCAAAACAAAAAAAGTGGCGCGAGACTTATACTGTCCACTGTAGTTGTAAGGAAAATTATTTTTATTCAAATAATCTAAAGATTCTACTCCTTTGTTCCTTTCTGATGATGATAAAAAAGTCGTTTAACTTTTAATAAATTTTCCTTTTGCTGTATGTTTACTTCTAATGTTGAACATTTCTGATAAAATGAATTATTGTCTTTCTTTTTCATCGTATTAAACAGGTATAAAAAATAAAATAAAATATGTGAAATTGCTCATCTTCAAGCTAGTCAATGTAGAAATCAAATTGAATTCAAAGTAAATTAATAAATATATTTTCTAATGTGTGAATATACTTCTAGCCTTAAGAAGTCATTTCTGATGAACATGGTATCAATCCAACTGGTATATATCATAATGATTCGGATCTTCAAGTTGAACGTATCAATGTTTATTATAATGAAGCAGCCGGTAAATGAAGCTCAATCAAATCTGCATGATCTTGTAAGTGAATATCAATAATATCAAGATGCCACTGCTAAGGATCAGTTACATTTTTATTAATTTTTGTCGACTTTTTCAATTTTCTTCTAGAAGAAGGCGAAAATGAAGAAAAAGAACATGCATAAACGATCGACGATACTACAGTAGTCGACATAATTCTATTTCTGTGTAACAAGATATATTTTGGAATTTTATATTTTTAATGCATCTTGAAAATGATATTCACTATACATACATCGTTTGATAGATACATATACGCATATTCTTTTCTTTGTGCAATGTCTTAACATCTTATTATTCTTAACTAAAATAAAAGAAGGAAGAGAAATTTTGTATGACTATTAGTTTATTATTACTATCAAATGTTAGACTGGTAGATTAGTGAAGCACCATATCATATACCGTCTGTTTTAATCATTCAAAAATATAAATATTTTTCTCATTGTCAACAATAATACTTATTGGCAGATTCAATCGAACAAGTTGTTATCATATGTACCATTTCCTGCAGATTGTTTGACCTATCCTGTTGCCTATAAATTGAAATTCTTAAATACGGTTTGTTACAATGGATCATCCCGTTCATTTACCATTAATACTGGTAACTTCAACCGGTATACCTTTTAAATTAGATAGTTCCTATCTAAAAAATCAATGATTATTGTCCTTGACCAAATAACTTTATGATAGATAAACTCGTAATAGCAGATGGTGCAACATAACATACACGTTCGAAATAATTGAACTACTTTTCTTTCCGTGTGCGTCAATTTCAATCCAACTCTTTTTCTTTTTTCTTTTTCGTTTCACTTTATTATATATACGTATATCTGTACTAATACTTCGGATATTTATCATTGATAATTTTGAATATTGATTTGTTTTAAATAAATGACCTTCATAGTAGAAAATTTTGATTGATTATTCATAATTCAACTTTTGTTCTGACGTTCAATTTTTTAAATATTTAAATATCGATGCATGGTTTAATAATTCATACGATTCTTCTAAATAGCAGTTAGAAATTGTTAATGATGTGATAGAATGATCAAAAGTTGGTATTGATAAAATTTGTAATTTTGATTTTGATAATACAGATAGAATTTCTATAGTTTTATATTTGAAATTAGTAAAAGAAAAATAATATAAATTAGATTACTAAAGAACGAAGATTAATAAATTCATTTAATGAAAATAACGAGATAAACGTGAACCTTTCCTTCCTTCATTTTGTTTGGTTTTTTTAAAATGTGTTCATTAGCTGAACGTCTTTACATATTCATGTGAGAGACATGGTGATACTCTTCCCTTTGTGTTTCGTTCCTTTTTTTGTGGATTTCATTGTAATATTACAAGCATTTGATAAAAAATATATTTTATCCCGAACAATTTTACAAAAAAGATCGAGTGTTTTTTTTTTGAATGTTACGATTTAAGTAAAAAGATTAGAATTGTTTATTCGTATAAAAATGGATAGACCAATTCTTCCCATATTGACACATGCAAAAAAATACTTCGGTCTTCTACAGTCGAGGATTAAGTGAGTCGAAATGACAAACGTTTTTTCACCTATTTCGGATTCTTCAGTGAAAGAGATGCATTGTAAAAATTTTTACAACACATATAATACCGTATTTTTATATAGTTGCACTTTTTCTTTTCGAAAAGAGCGAAACTCTGAAGGCGGAATACTGATGTTCATAAAGATAATTCTTTTTTATATACAATTCATCATTTTACTATAGTCTATATTTTTATTAAAAGAAAAATAAAATGTACCAGAAGACGAAGTGTGAAGAGCTCTACAAGTTACATGAGATTGTTTTTTTTTAATGGTATAATTTTTATTTAAAAAAAGCAAACTACTATGTGAGGGAGTTTCGTTAGAACAAAGAAATGATTGTCTTGCTACCCGAGGAATTCATGATTTGTTATGTCATCTTCTCATCACGTAATATACTAATTGTTTTAGAATAGACGACATTATTAGTAACTAAACGTGGCACGATTAAATTTGGTCTCTCAGAAATTTTATACGTTTGAAAAACTAATCCTTGGTATCTACCGCGCAACATTGATCGTACCATGTATGCTATAGCTTCTACATTAGCACACTGTGGGCTCAAGCAGTATGTTTTAGGTAGCAACAATGAAACCCTGATACCCCTACTAAGATAGTCAATTGACGGCTCTAGTACTTTCCCGCGGATCCAAGGAGACTACTTAGATATTCCAATCATTCCCGGTTATTTACATCCATTCGGAATGGTGATGAATGAGATTTTTTCTCTTGATTATTATCCAACATCTAGATGCAAGATAGTTAACAAATATACAGCATAGTAGAGAATTTCAATCTCTAGCAGAATATACAATTACATTTTTTAAAAAGATGCTGCTCGAATAATAAAAAGATTTAAAAACTAATTCTCATGAAATTAAGAACGTTTTGTTTTTAGTAATCTGGACATGATAGTGTCTTCATTGTGCTCGATTATTTTTTCTAATATTTAAGTACAAATTAGAATGTAAATATACACGATTATAGAAAACTTCACTGGCTTTCAGAATATATCATTAGTTTTAAAAAATATATCTTTCTAATGACAGTATATTTGAAATACAGAGTCTAACTATTTTTTTCGAGAATCAAGACTGCTCGCATTCGTCATAAAAAACGGAATATTAAGCAATCCAATCAAATTTGATCGCTAATTAATATAAAACCTAAATCTAATAGAAAGTAGCGACAGTTCATTAAGGGTAAATGCTAATTCGATTTTTTTACGTCAGTTCATTTTTCAAATATATTCGTTATGGCGAAAGTATCGAAAGCACATAATATAAAAGCATTAAATTTAATTCAACAATATGCACAACGTTTACGTTTTAATACTCCAAATGATTATGACCCGATATTAATTGCAATCGGTGATGCTCGGATTGTAATGATAGGTGAAGCATCACATGGTATTTTTTCAAAAAATTATTTTCATAAAAAGAAAATATTGAGTTTTTTTTTTAGGTTCACATGAATTCTATTGGCATCGAGCGGAAATTACAAAACGATTAATTGAAGAAAAAGTATTGAAAATTTTCTTAGAAAAATAAATTTTGTTTTTCATCAGTAATAATTAGGGTTTTACAATTATTGCTTGTGAAGCTGATTGGCCACCAGCTTATCGTGTAAATCGTTGGGTAAAAGGACTCCCGTCTGCATTAAATATTAGAGATGCAAATGATGCATTAAAAGAATTTACACGATTTCCATCATGGATGTGGTTAGTATTTCTTTATTCCTTCTACTTCATTCTAGAAAAAAATTAATTATTTCTATTTAGGCGAAATACAGTTATTGTCGATTTTATCACATGGCTTCGAAGACACAATGAGAGAATAGCAGATCCAAAGAAAAAAACCGGATTTTTTGGTATTGATTTATATAGTTTACAAGCATCGCGTGAAGAAGTTCTGAAATATTTAGATAAACGTGATCCAAGTTTGTTGATGTTTTAATTAAATAAAACATTTTTTATTTTAAATCTTATATTTAATAGTTCTAGCATCCGAAGTTCGTCAAAATTATACTTGTTTCGAAAGATATCCTGATGAAAAATTGTATGGTTATTGTGCAGCAACAAATCTTACTGATAGTTGTGAACAAGAAGCTATTAATGTATTTATAAAAATGTTAAAACATCATGCAAGAACAATAGCTAATGTAAAAGGAAACTATTATGAAAGAGATGAAAGTTTTTATGCTACAGAAAATGCAAAAATTGTTTGTGAAGCAGAAAAATATTATCGTCATATTTTTGAAGGTAGAGAAGTCACATGGAATATTCGTGATACACATATGTGTAATTGTTTACAAGATTTACTTACACATTATGGGCCAGGAGCTAAAGCTGTTATTTGGGTAATAAAATGTAATCATAAAGAAAAAAAAATGAGAATTAAAATATTGATGAATTTTAGGCACATAATTCACATATTGGTGATGCACGTGAAACTAATGCAAGACTTGCACGTGAAGTTAATATTGGTCAATTAATTCGTGAACGATTTGGTGTTGGAAATACATTTAATATTGGATTTACAACATATACTGGTACAGTTACAGCAGCGGATGGATGGAATAAAGATCCAAATTTTAAAAGTGTTCGACCATCATTGAATGAAAGTGTCGAATATTTATTACATGAAGCATTAATACAAAATCCAGTATTAATGTATCAAGGTCAATATTATCTTTTATTTCGTTCGAATAATCCATATATTCAAATTTCAAATGAATTATGTATTGAATTACATAGGAAACGTTTAGAACGAGCTATTGGTGTTATTTATCGTCCACATACTGAACGTCAATCACATTATTTTGGTGCTAGTCTTTCAACACAATTTGATTGTGTTATTCATATTGAAAAGACAAATGCATTAAGACCATTAGAATTTCATCCAGCATGGGCACAAGCAGAAGCAGAACATATACCTGATACTTTTCCTATGAATGTATAATTATTATTTTTTATGTATTCAGAGGTGTAGAATTGATTCGCGAGCACGAGCGATTGACCGTTCAAGAAAATTTTTGAAAATTTATTAGCAATTGAGAAATCTTTTTTTGAAAAATATATTTCTCTTTCGAAGAAAAATTTTTATAATTTTCAAAACAAATCTTGGTTTATTTATATATGTATCGATAAGATTTTCCATTCTTGTTCTTTCTTTTCTTATCATTAAACTTCTGAAATAATCACGCGTGTCTTTTTCGCAGTGTCAATATAATCTATTTTCGTTTAAACTGATCATTCATCTTATTTATCTTTCGTTCTTTTTCCATGTGCGTAATTGTGATACAACATGCATTATTTATCTTATTTTTTTTTTAAATACACTATCACTACTTGCCGTCTTTTTTCTATCACTGCATACAGTTATTATTACGTATGCGTATGCATACACGACAGCTACGGTGACTAATATATAGTCGCAGAGCAACTGATAAATGGTACACGTATTTTTGATTACCAAATACATATATTAGTAGAAGAACAATAGTAACTATTTGAAAAACTGACTCCAGTTGTATACAATCATATTACAAAAATCTAAATGCATACAACACTCACAGAATATGCAAAAAAAGTCATGATCATAGTGCTATGCCAATTTTTTTTCATCATTTCTTCCACATGTAAATTAGACCTTCACGATCACAAACCTAGATAAGAAGAAAATAGTTTACTTTCTTACTCTCATTCTTTTTCCCCACAACATCATTATCAGATCTGTCCACCATCAAAGCCTTCACCATCGCTCTCACTCTCTCATTCATCCACATCCATTCATTATCTATTATAGATTTATAGTCTATCAAATTAGTAAAAAATTCTATGTTATACTAAGTATTTGATAATAATTGTTTTGATGATCATTATTAATTCTACTTATATATCATCACTAGTTGCTATCAATATATGGGATGCCCATAGTTCCTCACGAACTATTATATGGAGGCATTTATAGGTTATAATTATAGGGTGTTTTGTAGACTGTCTTTTAGTTTCATCTCTATCAAGTTGATAACAAACAGATCTATAGATTCTTAATTCATAGAAGAACGAGGAAAAAGTCGGACTACTGCTACTGTCTGTCTAATAAAAAGATGCTCATAGGCGTTTTTGCGATAATTCAGGAATGGAAGAAGCTAGAGAGCTGTGATTTTCAGCATTATATAGGTAACTGTATACTCTATAGATTCTCTAAGACATAATCGAAATTTATATAGATTCAGTCTTTCATTACCATCAAACTTTCAAAGATTTCCTGGTGGCTTTTTCAAATTCCGTAGAAACCTATATATCTAAACGATGCAAAAAATACCCCAGAAACTCCTCGACAAAATGTTGCATGGCCAACCTCTCTAACTCTTGTAGTTCTTGAGTGGCACCCATTTTCGTAAAACCTATTATATGGATTTTTTTCAATAAGAAAAAATGATGAAAATTCATAGGAAAAATGATGAAAATTCATAGGAAAAATGAAAAATAAACAAGCTATTTTCTTATAGCAAACTGACATATAGACAATAAACGATCATTTCTCATAGTTAAGAATAGAAGAAGAAGATGTATTTGCTGGTTGTCTTATAAAAACTTAGATTTAGAGTAAAATATTCTAATAAAATCCACAAATATCATACAAATCTGTGACGTAAAAAAACAGGTGGTACTTTTTCCATGAGCTATACCAAAGAGGAAAAATGCGATAGTTCACGTATTTCACAAAAAATATTGAAGTACACATGAAGTAAACCTGAAGTACAAGTGAAGTATCGCTTTTTTCGCCTTAGGTTTCCAGCATCTGATAGCCAAGATTCAACAGCATATTTTTATAAAAACGATTTTGAGAAAAGTTCAAAGTTTAGTTTTTCAGAGGATCTCTGAAAAACCACGCTGGCGTTTTGAAAATTGTGACAGAAGTTTACTGATTTGTTTACATATTCGGAATCAGCACCAAAAACTGCGTCGATTCATATATTTTTCTAGTCTTTTAACGAAACTTTTTCGACGGAAATTTACCTCTAGTCATCCTCAGGGTCATATCACTAAATAAATTCAGTCAAAAACTGGCAGCGAACGAGTTTTTTCCGCGAAAAAAATTTTTTTGAAAGACGAGAATAGTATATGGATCGACCCAGTTTTTTATGCTGATTTTGAATATTTAAATAAATCAACACACTTCAAGGACAGTTTTCAAAATGCCAGTGTGTTTTTTCAGAGATCCTCTGAAAAATCAAGTTTCGAACTTTTTCTCCGAAAAGTTTTTGCTTATTTGGCTATCAAATGCTGAAAAATGCACGTATCTATCTTGTTCCTATCAAAAGTTATTGAAAAAACACCTAGGTGCTTTATATTCTGGCACCGATATTAGTTAATAGTAACTGGTAACTACTTTAGTTACATGTAACTAAGTAACTGAAGTAGTTACATAACTTTACAAGTAAAGTAAATGTGCCACTCTTACCCATCAAATAAATATTAATTCAGTAGACTAGTGATGAATTAATCTGAAAGAATAGTTTTGATTAACACTTTACATACAAAATGTATACAAAGAGAAATTCTTCAGCATTCAACATTTTTATATTTGTAAGCTGTTTTAACCGACTTCCATATTACCATTTTTTAAAGTGATGACATCAAAAAACCCAACTTTCTGTTAGATAAATGAAACGATAAATAAAAAAAGTACTTTTATCTTCTGAGTGTTCTTTCTCACTTCACTGCAAATATTATTTCATTTTGTTGTGGTTAAACATTTATAAAGGATGGTCTTAGAACAAAAGAAAATTGTTGTTTTGATATTGTTAGCGACACAACTTGTTTATCAAATCAATGGTTGTACAGATAATGAGACATTGTCAATGAAAAGTGATGGCTATCAATATACTCCTGGTGAAGCTCCATTGATATCAGCTCTGTACCGAGAATGGTGGTTTTTTACACTATATGATCCACAAATTGATATTGGATTTTGCATCGGTTACGGTGTTTCGGATCCAGCCAAAACATTTGGTAAGCAGGGAGCTGGAATTGGTGGAATGTTGTGGACTTCAGTAACAAATAACACCGGACAAAACTCGATCAATGTTTCAGACGCATACAATTATGAACAATTTTCTGCTTACAAAGATAATGCATCTATGACAATTGGACAACAAAATTTCATAAAAGTCTTAGATCAAACAACATACCAAATTGTTGGTAGTTCACGTAATGAACAAATACGTTGGTCTTTGACATACAAACAATATTCCTATGCATGTCGAGAAAAAGTTGATGTTCCACAATTATTAGATTTAGATTGGATCTCATATATGCCTAGTGCACGTGTATCCGGATTTATTCAATATAATAATCAAACTTTTATAATTAATACAACTGGTTATCATGATCATAACTATGGTGCATGGCCGACAAATCTCTTTAATTGGATTTGGTCACAATTTCATTATATTGATAAAGAATTTTCATTTGTTTTAGGTGCTTATCATATTCCATTGAGTGAAGATGATTATATTGGTTATGTATTCATTCGGTATCAAGGTCAAAGAATTAAAATTGGAACATTATGTGAAGATCATTTCCATATGAAACCATTAGAATGGAAAGTTATTAATGGGAGAAAATATTCTATTCATACAAAAGTAGAAGCATTAAACGATAATTACAAAATTGATATTGAATATAAGGCAAGAGTGGGCAACGAAAATCCGGGTGATCGTGGCTTAGGACTTACAGTTATTGAACAAATTTCGTACTATCAAGTTTCTTTCTATCAGAAACGAGGACAAGATTGGTTACCTCTCGAAGAAAATCTAACAGGCTATGGATTCAGTGAATGGAGTCATACACAATTTTGATTAACACTATTTTTTTTTTATTAAACAAAAAATGATCAATGGCTAATTTGTGTTTAAAGAATAAAATTTTCAACATAACTTCATTTTGATCGTTCGAGTACATCATACAATTCAAAACGATTTCGTCAATTTTTTTTTTAAATTTCATCTTCTTTCCTATGAAACAAATAAAATTCGAAAGCAAAACAGGAATATTCTTTACATTTGTTGTTAGTATTGTTGACAATACAATGCATAAAGATAGAATAAAAAAGTCTTTTTGTAATTCTTCTTTATTCAAGTTTCAATATGCATTTGTAAGGTTTTTAGTAAATCCTTGTTACTTTTTGTATTCGTACGATATTAATTTTGTCTGTAAGCCATAGTGATATGCGACAAAAATCTCTCTGAACACTTTCACATAAAAGAGTCTGGAAAAACATCTAATGTGTTTTCTCAACATCAAAATGAATTTCTGCACATGTCGACGCAGCTTTGATAAAAAAACTCACGTTATTCAGGTACGAAAAATAGTAAAGCCACAATGTTGGCTATACAATTGTCGTCAGACAAAAGGTGATGAATTTTAATAAACATTAATGTTCTCAAACTTATTAGGAGAATTTAAAATCTAAACTGATAAAAAACAAGACTAGAATTGAATGGATATGGTTCGTTAATATTCAAAAGACATCTAAATATGCTCAGAAATGAATTGGGTTTCCAAATTTGACCAAATACTTCATTAAATTAATGCTGTTTTTTTAAGCTAAAAGACATTTTTAATTCGAATAAGTGAGAAAATACTACAGATGTATGCTATTTTTGATCCTACATCAGATGATGATTGAATGAATGTTCAAAAATATGATCTTTTTTGGAAAAAAAATACGATTTCCTCAAATTTTTTGAGAAACTCTTAGAATATTTCATTATGTGCATCTAAGAAGAGTATCAAAAACTGAATCCACCGATGCATAATGCATATTTTTGTCGGTTTTCTCTAAGGAGTAATCTCATATACAAAATAGTTATTTTCACAAACAGATATCTCCAGAAAATCTAATGTTTTCATCTAATTAAAAGCTATGGAAAAGATTTGAAGGATACACTATTTAGTTCAGTTTTCAATGCTCCTTTTAATAACAAGTAAAAAAAAAATTAAGAAAAATAAAAAGAAATATTTTCGAAAAAAGCAAACTGGCTATTTTATTCAGAATTTGATGTTGTCCCAAATGTCTATGTATCTAAGAAATATTATGTATTAAAAACCTATCTTATCTGTCTTCCTCCTTTTATAAAGAATAAATGCATGTTGATTAAGGCCATCACCATTTTCCTTGAAAAAAGCCAATTTTCGTTAAAAAAAATAAATGGAGATAAATCCATGGGAAGATAGGTCTATACACAAATATTTATATAACTAGAGCATCATTTTTTTGAGTTTTTTCAATCATTGGATTTGAGAGATCTTGTTTCCACTAACAAAGTAAGAATTTTAAAACAAAGCCTTAGTAGACAATGCATTGTGTCATGCTCTTTCGATCAAAAAAAATTAAATATATAAAATAACTTGGACACAGAAATTTGGAGCTTCTCTATTAAAGTCCCAATACGCCCTGAAAATGTTATGCGATTTGAATGTATCTGAGCTGAGATCAATTTTTAAAAGAGGCTTCATAAAATGAGATCGGCTATTCATTTTCAAACTATTAGATTTGTACTTCATATATCCAATTTCATTTCTAGTTAAGATGAGCTTAAAAATCAAATTTCTTCAAAAATCCCATCTTCACAGATTTAAACGAAAAAACTGACTTTTTAAAAATGTTGTACTTGAAGTTTCTTCCATTCGAAGAGCAAAACCTTATGTTATAATGATTCACATGGTGGATCATAAACGTTGGAAGTATTTTTGGAGTTCTTCGAGGTAGGCAAACTAAGAAAAGTAATTTTGTGAAGAATGTTTATGACTGTAGAACTGAAATAAATAGAGATTTGTAGAACTCTATAATAGTTTCTATGTATCTATTTCACTATTTAACATTCAAAAAATCGAATGTATACGTGTTACTGACAACTTACATCCCTAGACAAAAGTCTTTCCTTTTCCCTATTTTTTCTATCCTGTAATATTTTATATTAATTTTATTATTAAATATAGGTATCATTTTAAGTGTTTTATTTTGATATGATATAAAATCGCCATTTGCTTGAATTAAGCACTATATGCACTTTTCATACTATCAACTAATGTCACAGCTAAAATAATTAGCAAATTATTTCACGTCGTTATTATTTCTTGTTCGAATTCACGAATCATTCTAATTGTTTTTTTACTTATTATATCCTTCATAATGGACCAGACATTTTCAATCGAGTTTTGATCTGGTGATGC
Source organism: Macrotrachela quadricornifera (assembly GCA_022393335.1). Taxonomy (NCBI): domain Eukaryota; kingdom Metazoa; phylum Rotifera; class Eurotatoria; order Philodinida; family Philodinidae; genus Macrotrachela; species Macrotrachela quadricornifera. The sequence goes on along the minus strand of JAJEKB010021277.1, from coordinate 1,378,370 downwards.
ACAAGGCCATAGCAGAACTTTAATTTGATGATTATGTTTCACTCGAACGCTAAACGAGACTTATGTTTAGGATCGTTATCTTTTTGTAGAAACCAACTTGTAGGACCTTCAGGAAGTTGATCTTTAACAGTACAAAGACAATGAGTCGATCGAAACCATTTCTTGAAAAACAGCCCCATACGTGGAACTTGGGAAGAAGTTTAACTGTACGAACGATCTTGGAAATACCTGAAAACCGCCAAACTTTTGTTCCACCGTTGCCAAGTTTTAAAGTTTTCTCGTTGATAAAAATCACATTGTCCCAGTTATAGTTCTTATACTGCTGTGCCTACAACAGCCACCTCTCACGATGAACTTCTTTAATTAGTGGTTCTTTTAGAGGTGGCCCATAACGCTTCCACCACTCTCCTGTAAACGATGTCTTACAGTACATACAATAACATCAATACCGTCCTTCTTTAAAGTGTTGAAATATTTTTTCTATTAAGTTGCTTTGGTAGATTGAAATGGTAGGTGTTTAGAAAAGAATATAATTCGACTTCATCTTCTTACACTTAAACTAGCTTCTCTTCAGATGAGAAACATTTTTAGACATCCAGTGAGTGATCTTCTGATCTTAGATGATGGAGAGGTCTGAAGTTTAATTGTTGATGAAGGTATGAGATCGTTATTTTCAACATTATACTCATGAAGGTGTAAATGCATATGTACGAATAAAGTTCTGCACCTGCTCATTCGAGTGTCCATTTTAGAAGTTTTCATTTGTTATACTCAATTGGTTTATGACATTACGGATTTGATTTGAAAACTCGATTTTTTTCGTTTCGAAAAAACTGACAGTTGAAGAGAATTTCTGATTTATATGCATTTGAAAGAGTCTTATCAAATTTTAAATTCAAATTTGTTTTATATTCACTTTTATTTTTTTCAATTTTTTTATGTCAAGCCGTACAATACCCAGCACAGTCTACCTATATTTTCATCATGTTTCACTAGACTGTTTATTTTATGCTTCGAATAATAAATAGATTATAGTATTTCATCCTTATTAATTAGAGAAAAGACAGAAAGAGAGAGAGAAAAAATGAATGAATATTTGAAGATGAGAATACACCATTGGTTGTCTCTTCTATATTCAAGTTGTATAATAATAAAGGACCAATAATAAAATGGGGAACTACATTTTATTATATTTTTTCTTTGGTATAGGAAATAAATAACTCGAACGAAAATATCTTACAAGTGCCACTTATTTATCGAAACATGTATGTATATAATGTAAAGAAGAAAGAGAAAGACAATATATTTAGATTTTTCTTACATTGAAGGTGTTTGTACTGTTGGCTAAAAAGATAGCAGATATTTGAATCAAATGAAAGGTCTCACCACCAAACTATTAAGATTAAAATATTAGAGACTGTTGCCTTGCTCAGAGGGAGATATTTAATTTATAAAGTATGTGAAATTCAGATATAAAAATGAATCAGAAGAATTTTTTTATTATTGAAAGGATATAACAAAATGCTGTTCAGATCGATTATGATGTTTCTAAAAATCCTCTTTCATATGGTCCGAATAATGCTATGTTTTGTTCTCTTAATAGTGGAAAAATCCTTCCCTAATTCATTTTTATACTTAAATTTCACATACATTAAAAATTAAATATCTCCCTTTAGGTAAATCAATTGCCGCAAATATTTTAGCCCTGTTTGTTTGGTAGTGAGAGCTGAAGATGGATCTATGATTTTTATGAGTGGAGGCGCTCTAGTGGAAATGCGGGCAACATAGACCAAAAAGACGTATTATCAGCTCATTTTTGAACCTTTTCTACTGGAAGAAATCGAAAATTTTTTTAAGAATGGAGATGAGTGCTCTCAGCACCTCCATCTAAATTCGCCGCTGGTGAGAGGTTTCATTTGACTCGAATATGCGCTAGCTTTTTAATTAATAGTACAAACACTTTCATTGTTAGTATTACATTAATCATACGAGACAACATCAACAATGGCTGTATGGAACTCGCAACATCCACAATTGAGCGATTGGTCGAGATCAAAATCTGACATGCTACAGCGTCGACATTCACTTAACATATCTAATGAGAGCAATATTCGTTCCACTAATGACTATTCCACCGATGTTGATCAGCATCGATCAAAAGATCATCATAAAACAAGGTAAGTTAAATAACCATCTATGTAAAAATATCATTATTCTACGATCATTGAGACGTGAATTAAAATGCAAGCCCATACAGTGCTGGTCGTCAATGTCACCATTTCTTCAAGGTCTTCTACTGGGTGTGCTTGCAGGCTGTGTAATATTGGCTGTTATACTCCCACTTTGGTTAGTGTCTATCAACAGAGCACAAACAACAACAAAACTGACATCAACTACAACAAGTGAAACAGCAACATCGACATCAGCAACAACCGTAACAACGGCGTCAACATCAACTACCACCGCAACGACAACGTCCACATCAGTAACAACAATCACAACAGAAACGACGACATCAACATCAACAACAACCACAACGACAACATCAACATCAGTAACAACAACAACGACAGCAACAATGACATCAACATCAACAACAACTGTAACGACAACAACGACAAGTAAGATAATATTCGTGTTTTTATTCGTTTATACACATAAATATTCGTACAATTGTATTTGTTAAAGGAGTTATAGTTGATCAATATAATATATAGATATATCATTGGATCCCTAGAGAAAGTCCCCAACTGTTTAATCGTCTTTCCATCGAAACATGTTGAACTGCATGCAATTCATTGTACTGATCCAGAATATAAGAGTTCTGGCTAGCAAGTTACGAGTTCACATTCGATCTACCACAATTCCATATTCTTTACGACCTTGGAAACTATTCACTAGTTTTTTTGAGCAGTTTATCGAAACTTAGGAGCTTGAACTGTCGAAGATCTAATTCACATCTGAAATTTTAGTTGTTATCGAATATGAGCCCGAGTCTATGTCGAAAGTCTTATGTCTTTTGCCAGTAAGTAGTATGATGCGTGTTAGGTAGACAGCAAAAATACGAAGTTTATGCCTTGTAGACTAAGAAAAATGTGACTGAGCAATTGAAAAGTTTAACGATATGGATAAAAATTGAGGAAAATGCGTCCTTGCTATTTTTCTTAGGTCACAAGATATAAAACTCGCACAAGGACTGCTTACTAGCAAAACATATGGGTCATCGCATCTTTTACACATGCGTATGTGGAAACCTAACTGCGATTCCTTTAATTCATTGAAAAACGAACAACTGAATAGTGATAAATAGAAATTATTTTACATTGACTTTATTTCTTAGAATAATGAATAAACAATCGATATACTTTATCTTTATTTAGTCGTGAGCAATGAAGGTAGCAGTTAAAAATGAAGAATTTTTCGAATTTGTATTCAGTTGAGACCGAATTTGAAACTGATCCAGTTTAGATTAATAAAAATGTGAACTTGTAGATCTGTAGTCCTAGTGGCTATTAGGTCGTTGATAATTTCACACCTAACAGTTTCCTTTCAACAATAGTATTTTATTATCAAATTCCAGCAGTATCACATATTATAGGCTTCGGGGATGCAGATGTGAATGTGAGGGATAGGTATCTCTAAACGAGATCTTACATCTCTAGTGGCGGATGGTCGCATCTCCTAGATGGCAGTGCGGCGTCTATCGTTGAAAATATCGTATCTTCCACAGAAGATGCGATGGCATTTCCAAAGTTAAGAAACGTGACACTACTCGAGAGATAACGTCAAGAGAACACTAGTGATTTCTGATTTACCACGACTATGGATGATTGTTGGAATTTAAATTCGGCTTCTGATCTATTTAATCAACTGCTTCTTTCTAGGACACAGTGTACACTACTATATGATTTATGTAACATCAAATGTTTTTAGAAGAGACACTTTTTCGTTCTCTGAAAAAAATTTGAAAAATGACCTGCTTAATCGTATGTGTAAAAATCTCAAAGAAAATTAGTTTTGCGCTCAACAATAGTATCGTATGTCGTTTGAGGCAATTTGATACATAGATTCCATATATCGTGTTACTTTTTCGAGTGAAGTATTCTTGAACTGCAATGGATAAATTTCACTTGAAAAAGATTTTGATATTCTTCGGAGTTAACCCTTTGAGTCCAAGCGACGTGAATTTGCGTCCTAAGATTTTGGGTCTGAACAATCTTAAAAAGGAATGGATGGAAAAAGACAGAAAGAAAAACGTTGAAAATAAAAATACCGAAAATAGAAATTATATAAATGTCAAAAGCTAGAAGCAATGAAAAAGAAGGAAGATTGAAGAAAGATCCTCTCTACTTTCACCCTCACACTTACATCCGCATCATCACTTACGTCTATCACTTTCGATATTTTTCCCTCTCGACACTTTTCCTTTCTGCCTTTTTCCATCATACCTTTAAAAAAAGTGCGGTCTCTTGGTTATTTAATGATGTGAATTGGATGGAGACTTGTGTTTAGGATATTTGTGCATTAAGATTGTCTATACGTACCATAATTATTGATTGTTTTGTAATTCTTCAAGTACTGGATTATTTTTTTCTAGTAAAAAGGACGAGAAGGGCAGTTGATAGGAAAATCATCACTATAAAAGCTTTTATTTGACATCCCAGCTATATTAACTAAACTAAAGAGCTTGGCGAGTTATGGAGCTTTTATGGTGGAACATGGTCTTTTAAATAAAACAATTAAAATTTTTAGGTAAACTAATTTGTAAAATTTTAGTTATTTTCAATCTTTGTCACGCCGGGAACTCTTCATTATTTCATTTAAAAGATCAAGTTCCATCATAACAAGTATTTAATTCACTGAGCTCTTTAGTTTGGTTAATATAGTTAGAGTTTCGAATCAAAAATGTTTTATAATACTGACTTTCCTATCAACCGTTCCTCGTCCTTTTTACGAGACAAAAATAGTTCCAGATTCAAAGAGTTAAAATGTGAAACCCGATGGAGTCATTTTACCTGTATGACAGCTATATCGATACTTTTGACCATCCATGGTCGTAATAGAATAAAAATTCAGTTTGTGTCTGATAGTGTAGAAAAATGCCTTATGCTTTAGTTTTATTGGCGTCATAACGAACATGAACCAGCAATACTATCTGATTAGTCGCTGAAATCGAGTCTTCTAAAAAATCTGCCGATTTGATTTTTTTATTCTCAAGCAGAATAAGCTAGAGAACGAGTTTTAAAAAAGCACGAAAATAAATCAATTCATCAAGATAAGACAAAGATAATAGAAGGATAACAGAAACAATAAATGAAATGTATTAGGTGATTTTATGTCTTTCAGTCTGTGGTGAGACGGAGGGAGGGCGATGTTGAAACGGTATCTGTCATGGTCAATGAGGGGATATCACTTTCTCTACCTTATACTTCAATAGTTCTTTTTGATTGTGTTACATGAAATCGTGAATCTTTTGAAAGCCTACATTTTTATTGAGAATCATTTTGGTTGTGTCGAAATAAAACTATAGTTATATGATAAACAGAAGAATATTCTGCGAAATTTGCTTCGAATTGGAATCATGATTAACGATGGCCCGTTTTGATATACAATGATGGAAAGAAAAATTTGTTTTTCTGACACTAAGTCTTCAAATGGTGTATTTTTTATAGATTGATAGCTCAAAGGTCGTAGATTCCAAATACACACTTTTACAAATCCAAGATTGATCAAATCTAAGAAAAATACTGTTTTTCCATAGACGCTGCCAATATACAGGCCAGTGACTACTATGAATCACATTTTAATGACTCGATTCGATTCAGTCTAACCTAGCTTGAAGAAATCGAATTTTTGGCCTCAGTCTCGTCTAACTTGATACTTTTCCAAGTGTTGATTTTATTTTTTGACGACGTTTTAAAATTATAACACTTATTAGAACCGTCAAACTTTAAGTTTAGTATTCTTTGGAAGGTCTCTCTATGCTTCGGCATGCGACTGGAGTCTTGCGATTGTGGTGGCAATTCGACAAATACAATAATAATCTTACTAAATTTATATAGATCAACACTAAACTCGGAATATGATTAAATCCGTGGAAAACCAGAACTGCTAACATTACGACCAGAGTTTCATGAAACTCTTACGAGAATGTGAGGCTGAAGTGAAGAATTCAAAGGCCAACAATTACTTCAGTACTTTGAGAGACTTGGTAATATCCAGTTAAGCTCTTGCATTTACTCGTTAGGAACAACCCAATCTGTTCTCTGACGGTTTATGACACGGATCTATGCAAAATAGACATAATACTCCTTAAGGCTTCCACAACCGAATGAATGAGTTCTTAGTGGATTAATATCAAAGCTATTCTATACTTCTAAGATCCTTATATTTTATAATGCTTTTAGGTGAGAAAAATTTCAATGATATTTTATCCGCGCTTTCTGGGATTTGATTCAAAGATTTAAACGACCTTAAATAGATCATCTATTATATTAAGTAATATATCTTGTAGATTTTTCGTGGTACTAGACTGCGCATAGCATGGTGATTGCAATAGTAATCGTGACTCAAAATATGTTTACAATATAGAGCAATTTAGATACAATAGAAAATACGAGTTTTCTCAAAAGTTTTCTTCATATCTCAGTTACTGATACATAACAGTTTTTATGGGTCCCTCTTTGCAAAAACTTTATAACTGAGCTTCTTCCACAGACGACTCTGTCTGACTTTCAAGTTCTCACTAAGTCTTAAATTTTTTCCCTTGTAACGTCACAACTACAGCGCAATCCAACGTACGGGAAGTATGGAATTTTAGAACAGTATCCATTCATTTCTTTTTGTCTAATATTTGTATGTTTAGCCAATGTATCGAGGACCAATTGATAATGTACCAGAAATCGAAGCTGATTCTTAGCTAAGATGTACAGCGGCACATCTATGAAAATATCTGTAAACATTCAATTTCTTCCCTTCTGATTTTTGTTTACTGATTTCTTCAATCTTATGTTGTTTTCATGAGATGGCTGATAGATCACTGAATATAAAAATAGGAGGGAATGAAGAGCTTATCGTTTTTGAGTCATGAAAAGAATGAACTGATGATTAAGTGTTTATTTGGGTAAATGCAAGCATTGGATCATTATTGTCTTGTCAAAATGATGAACGAAACGAGTGATTAACCAAGACTACTAGAATCAAGGGTTCGTCTTGTTTTCAACCGGCTCTTGTTTGCCTATACCATTTCTATGCTTCCTCAGTTATCCACTTTTCAGCGAAACTCATTATTGATTGTTTCGTTCGCTAATGCGTGCTTCAACTAATTAAGGTTCTTTATAAGATTGCTTTATAGCTACCTTTCATCAAAGACATGCTACAAACCATCTTACAGCTCTTATCTAAGTAAAACAAATCATGAGTTCGATCAATTGGAAGCTCACATGGTTTGCTCGTTTGATCAAATTCAAACATGAGGCTCGTTTCAATTTAAAAAAGAAAGCATTCGTGGTTGTAGAAAGAAATCAATTGAACGTTTGAGAATCATAAAAAAAATTATAATCGCGAACATCGTTGCTATGTAGTAGACAAAATTAGACATTCAGTTATCGCTTTATTAGATGCAGTGTTCTAATGCAAATTGTATAATCGTTAAGTAATAAAATATTCTGATAAAATAGTTTTTCATAATTAGATTGACGTTAATGATAATTTGTTTCGTGATAGCTCCATGCAACAAATTTCCTACGCGCACAGACTATTCAACTGGCTCTGGTCCATATTCTATGGCAATAGCCGATGTCAATAGGGACGGCAAGCTCGACATTATTGTAGCAAACTCTAATGCAAACAACGTTGGCGTTCTCCTTAATACAGGCACCGGTACATTTGCTGCTCAAGTGACTTATTCAACAGGCTTTTACCCATTTTCAGTGGCAGCAGCCGATATCAATGGAGATAATAATCCTGACATTATTGTAGCAAACTTCCAAGAAAACAACGCTGGTGTTTTGATCAACTCAGGCACCAATACATTTGCTGCTCAAGTGACTTATTCAACTGGTTTTGGCCCATATTCTGTGGCAGTAGCTGATGTTAATGGGGACGGCAAGCTTGACATTATTGTAGCAAACTCTAATGCAAACAACGTTGGTGTTCTTTTTAACACAGGCACCGGTACATTCGCTACTCAAATAACTTATCTAACAGGCACTTACCCAATTTCAGTGACAACAGCCGATGTCAATGGAGATAATAATCTTGACATTATTGTAGCCAATTACAATGGAAACAACGTTGATGTTTTCGTCAACACAGGCAACGGTACATTCGCTACTCGAATGACTTATTTAACAGGCTCTCTCCTATATTCTGTGGCAGTAGCCGATGTTAATGGGGACGGCAAGTCCGACATTATTGTGGCAAACTCTAATGCAAACAACATTGGTGTTCTTCTTAACACAGGCACCGGTACATTTGCCACTCAAGTGACTTATTCAACAAGCTCTTACCCAATTTCAGTGGCAGCAGCCGATGTCAATGGAGATAATAATCCTGACATTATTGTAGCAAATTATTTTGGAAGCAACGTTGGTGTTTTCATCAACACAGGCAATGGTACATTCGCTGCTCAAGTAACTTATTCAACAGGCCCTGGACCATATTCTGTAGCAGCAGCTGATGTCAATGTCGATGGCAAGGTTGATATTATTGTTGCAAACTACAATTCAGACATTGTCAGTGTTCTCATAGCTGCTTGTAATTGACATAGAAACTAGACCTTATTTATTCCTCAAGATTGTCATAGTCGATTCGGAGCTTTATTAATAGTTTTTTTATATTCACTATCAAAAACAGATTTACCATGTTTCCGTTAATTAATAATATTCGTGATTATTTTCGAAAAACTATTTACGAATAAACTGAACAAAAAATGTTTAGTATTTTGAGATGAATCATGTGGATGTAAGATAATAATTCTTGAGGACATAAGTGACCACACAATGGAAGGTAGCTAACCGTCCTCACAATTATCGACTGAAGCAAGGCACCGATAATAGGTTGGAAACTTGGGATCGGAAGATAAACTTTAGGAAAAATCAACGATAGTTTCGTTCAAGATGTTTGATAGGATCCGACGAATAATATTGCAAGGAGTCGCTATTTCTGCTTGGAAACACAGCAAAATCCTGAAAAAAGCGGGTATCAACGAAATTTTAAGATCTCACCCGAAACTGAAACGAAATTCGGAATTGTTTATCAGTGATTTTGAACTAGGAATCATTCAACAAATCAATTAATCGTAAGAGAAGCGTGCAGTCGTTGGGATTTCAAGATCCTGAATAGTTTACCATTAGATTTAAAAGCAGAATTTGATTAGGAAATCGTAAATTCTGAAAAAAACATGTAGCCATGAAATATCAAAGGTTTGCTTAGGATGTAGACAAATTCTTACAAGAATGCTCAACAGATTTCCATTATGTTTAGGTTAAGATTCTCCCGAGATTGCAATAGTTCCTTATATAAAAGAGTTTTCTTAGAACTTACAAGATCTTGGGAGGTTTTTTCAAGGTTTCTTCTACACTCTATTCATAAAGTCATATAAGCAGAAAAAGTCAATCCGCTCTGTAATTTGAAACAATATTGCGCTGGCAGATAATATGAGAAAAGCTCTGCCATCGATGGGCCTTATGTTTAAAAATGGTCTACGTTGAATTTAAAATAGAGTAAGTAACAGATGATCCTGAGCTCCAACACATTTCTGAAAACATATCGTTCCGTACATTCTAAAAATTACAAAAGGATTACATTTGATCGCAGGCGCATTATTATCAGATGCTCGTATATATGCTCTTTCTTATGATGCTAGTGCAAACTCATTAGACCTGTTCTAGACTATTATACAGGACGCCCAAAAATTCGAAGTCTCTAGTAGGAAAATGAATTTTACGCACTTTTGTTGTATATTGAAAAGAAAGCGAGATAATATTTGGAATCAATTCTTCAAGCTGCAACTAGCCATATAGATTCAATAGTTTTTAAGGAGTTCTTAATCTACTTATACTGGTAAACCAGGATCAAAGCATATGGTTCCATATATTCTGAACTCTAGAAAGAAATAACGTTCATTCAGGTTCGAACTTTATCAAATGCTTCTACCTATACATCCTACTTACGATAATAACGGAAACTCATGAGATTTTGACTAGGCTACTTTATAAAATGCTCAAAAACCCAAGGTTTCTTAGATAAAAATTCGGTATTAGGCACCTCTGCTGCACATTGAAGAGAAACTACGACCATATTCGAGCATGACGCATTAAAATGCATCGAATAATATAAAATTCAACATGTTTTTCAAAACTTTTTTTTCAAGAGAATATGACCAGTGATACACTAGGACTGATACTCTACGACTATACTCTTTTGAAAAAAACCTTTTTATTATTATAGAGACGATTTGCTAGGTGGTATATGCATATATCTAAACAAATGAAAGCCAATTCTTAGCAAGAAAATCGCGTATTCGCCCAATGATGCTAAAGCTCTTCATTAGGCAACAATGGGGTTGAAAATTTTCACTGCTCTGTTTTATGGCTGAAACTCTTTCTTCATTCTAACTTTAAATACCATTTTCTGGACGATTTGCTAGTTACAGTCAGCAAGTATTGAACCTAAAAAAACGTTCAAAAAATGGCACTGAATGAAGGTCACATCTGACATCTTTTTTCTCGATGAAAGATATTGTAATGGTCATTGACCGTTATGCTTCACTTACTATATGTTATATCCTCTATATATTGTGAGCACTTCATCTACCGCCGATCTTTTATCTCTATCCTCGTTCTCTCATGTATAACTGCTTGTTTTCTGCGTATATCTTTATAATACGCGTGTAAGAAGAGAGAAGATACATTTGGTGTTGTGATCTAGGCAAACAAACTTCGTGCCGAATAACACAAGCAGGTATTCCTCCTCATTTGTCGTTACAGATAGTATCATATTTGTTAGCAGAATCTTTGTAGGATTATCTAAAGAGAACAGAAAACAAATGCATACACAGAGTACTGATCTCTAAATCATCAATTCAAAAACCAATCGGCTTACTCAGCTGGATGTGGCATGTTTTATAAACAAGGATAGACAATTATTTTAATCTCTCTATGTTTTACTAAAATCCAAGCGAGAAAGATATTTTCGTCTTGTTTATTATTTGAGTTTAAACATCATTTTAGACAAAGATCATGATGTCTATAAATACTTCAGGTGAAACAATAATATGTCTAGTGATGATAATCGATAGACCTTCGAACCATTTGGTTCAAGATTATAATAATTTTTATGATAATAATTAATCAATGGGATGAAGCTAATACTCTGTATTCTAAAATGGCAAATACAATTAAGAGTTCATCGTTCATTTCACAAACTTCTCAAAATGAATAAGGCGATGATGATTTAAAAGAGTCCAACCAGATGAAAATCAATCGAACATTGAAATAATATGGATATTTATAATATTTCATTAAATATAATATTATTCACTTAACTTTTAGATTTTTATTTAATTATTAGTCATTGTATATTTTATTCATCAATTTACATTTAGTTTAGTTTGTATTAAATTCATTATTATTCTTTCACAACATTTATAATTTCAATGAGAAAATTTGAATACATGATTATTTATTATGGAATCAAGTCATTCTATTTAGTGTAATTGTAATAAATAAAATGAAACATAAGTTATGTCTTCATTAACTTTCGATGTGTCAATATAGTACTTAGATTGACGAAAATTTTCGTCAATTATTTATGATATACAAATGATGTCATCTCTATGCATTTGTAAATTATAAATCATGACTTTCAAAAACATGTTACGAATATATATTCTTGTTCGAAGTTTTTAAATTACAATTATAAAAATATTCATTTGTATGCATATGTCATACATAGTTCGAAATTTTTTTATAATAGATGGTAACTATTTCAATAATAGTCAGAGATATGGCAAAACCGTGTATGTTAAATTTGGGCGACGCTATAGTTTAACGAGGAACTGTATAGAAAAGCATTTTCTTTTGCTTTTTTCTTAAGCAGGAAGTTAAAAATAAGATGTCATATCTTCTGTCTTCGGTACTTTATTTGAATTCTTTATTTCATAGCATAATGCCTATCATTAAAACAGTTAGAACAGAAAGTTTTTACTTTCTTTGCTGTTGCATAACTCACTTCTCCTGACTGTTGTGTTCCTCCTTTCGCATAGTAGTTAGTGCACCGCCTGCCCACATTGTGCGTAGATCCTTGCTTTTCTTCGAGTTTGTGATCAGCAAGTTTGCGCTTCGACTAACTTGCTGATTACTGTCTTGAACCAGGTTTCAGCTTCTCGATTTGTGTGCGAAGCAGTAAAGATCGGACAAGACTATCACAAAACTACAAAATGGTCAATTTGCTTACCGTGTAGTTTTCCCTGTATATCAAATAGCTATTTACTAGTGGCACCCTAAAAACTAATTCAAATGCTACCTTTCGGTACCACTTTATTGACCACTTGAGGTCATTAGGTGCATTTATTAGAAGTTAACTATTCATGAAAATGAACATCTTGAAAAAAATTTCTAAGAAAACTGAATCGAATCGAATGTGTTAAAGTTCTAAGCATGTTTATCATAAAAATCATATGTGCGTGAAAGATAAAAAGACAAATAAATTGAGATACCATTATAATCGATTATGTCGGCATCTATTGCAAGCCATAAACTGACACTGTCGGCAGCGATATAGATATAGTCGCAAATAATCATTGCATTCATCACATTTGCCACCACCTCGTGCATATATCCAACCATCTGTGTGTCGACATTCATGATTAGCACGTAATTGGTTGACCATCTGCTCTACACGTTGATTGAGATCTCTTCTAGCGTCAGCCTGTGGTACTTGTTGAACAGTAATTCTAATAATTAAAATCAAAACAGAATTCTGATTTAAAATCATTTATGATTTTTAAAAGTACCTAGCACTACGAATACGAGCTTCTTGATATAAACGTGTTTCTTCCCACATAGCACATGTGCAGTTTTTCCAAGGTGTCGAACATAAATAACAAAATTCAGCTCGACATCGACATGTGATATGATAACAACCATGAGTCAATTCTACTACTGCTCGACAACGATAGCATCGAGGCCATCCAGCTTTACTAGCTGCAGCTAAAACAGCTGCTGTAGCTTCATCTTTTGGACAATCACGATTTCCATGACTAGCTGCTTTACAAATGGCACAAGTTGTAACTCCACAATTACGTCTAGTATATAAATTATAAATATATTTTTTTAGATTAAATTTTGAGTCTAATTTTTCGACTTACTTTGGACATGTACCAATACTATTAACGATGCACGTCGGTGGAATAAAAGTTGAACATGTAGGTTGTGAACAATAAAGACGATTTGGTGTTGAATATTCAAGACGTTTGGCAGTAAACTCTTCTAATTCCTTTGGTGTTAATCGTGCTAAAGTAATTGGAATTTCTTGTCGACAACATCGTGGTGGCATAAGTGTTTCATCCTGCATTGATGTCATAAATAACTCTTTGAGACATCCTATACAATATGCATGACCACATGGAGTACAAGGATCTTTTTTAGTCACTAATTCCATACACACAGCACATTTATTTCTAAATATATCAAACAAAGTAAAATTTCAAATACAATTATTTAGAAATAATGACGTACGATTTTGATTGAGTATTAGTATTGGTAGTTTTATAAACAGTAGAAGTGTTGTTAGTAGTATCTAAAATAGACATGAAAACATGAGCAGACCTTTTATTGTTTTAAATCTATGAAAATTTTTATCTATTTCTTAGTTGAAAATAAATTGAACATACTTGTTTCTTTGTCTTCATTATCAATTTCATCATCAAAGTCATCAAATAACATAGCCATTCTTCGCATATCATCTGAAATCACATTCAACGGAATTCCCGCAAGTCTTGCTGCATAAGCTCGGTCTTCTTCTGCTTGTTTTTCTTGTAGCGTTAATTCACGAATTAGCGCAAGATCAGTGAGCCATGCTTCATCAAAATTCTTCAATAACTTTAAGTCAGGATTTAAATTTTCAGGATCAAATGCACGTGCCATTTAATATATTGTCTTTATAAGTTTAATTGAATAAAAAGCCAATCGATCATATACTCATATAAATAACTTTTATACTTATGTTATTATCTAAAAAATAAAATATTCATCATGATGCAGATATGAAGAATCGAAAAAAAAAGTATTCTCAAAATACAGGCTACTGTATACAAATAGATTCTCGATTAGATTATGTGATTGACTTTTAATTTAACTGATGTTGGTAAAAAGAAAATTGTAAACAAAAGTAACATGTGATATTGCCATAATAAAAATTGATATGAAATCTAAATTCAAATGATTCTTGAAATTAATAAAATTTTTCTTTCAATATGTAACTATTCAGTAAAACAAATCAATATACTAAAGCTGATATCCTCTAACAACCAGAATACAACAATAGTAATAAATAATACTCATTGTATACCCAGCCATGAGTTTTTACTCCATAATTCGTCGCATAAAAATCACTTTTTCTTCTTTTTTTTATGTATGGTTAGTAGAAATAATGGTGATGTAGGATTATGAAAAAAAATTCATACATCATTCGCAAAAGACATATGACTGTTACTTTTCTTTTAATCAAATTCAATTCCATTATTTCTACAATAATATTTACTTATGATAATATGCTGCCTATTCAGACATACTTCATTGAAAAAACAACTTCAAATAGAAAAAAAAATCATGCACAAATATAAAATGAAATATCTATCCAAATAAACAAATAACCATGCATGCTGTCTTGAATAACAAAAAATGAAAAACTTTTTGAATAAACATTATCTTTATTATAATACTAATAAGAATCTGTGTATACTGCGCCGCTTGTTGCTTCTTTAACGTATGAGTTTAGAGGTTCGATTTTTCATCGAATATTATGTATATGGATCGAAGTCCCATACTTTTATATCAAACATATTTTTATAGTCCTTGTACCTTTATTGTCTTACATTTTTCAGAGTCTATGGATACCCTACAGGACAGCTCTTGAAATTGATATCATCAATAAATATTTAAGCAAAAAAAATAAAATAAAATTGCAGACAAACAAGATTTCGTATGTGTATATAAAGAATATCTTTTGAAAGATAATCTATTGTTTTGCCCTCGTATTTATCTATTTAAAAAAAAGGAAATTGCTATTTATCTTTGTTTCCAGGTACCCATCTTTTTGAATCTATTCGTTTAGAATCAATTTCATTGATACTAGCTGAAAATATTGTACTTCCATTCGAACGATTCATTGCAGTTAATAGCTAGTTTATTTATGTATTAACATACAGTTAGATTTTTTTTCTCGCGTTCTCTATTGTCGCTTTATGAGATTGTTTCTATTGAAAGATACATGTATCTTATACACATACTCATTGTTCATTGAAAAAAATTGCAACTATACTTAAATTCATGAACAGCATCTTAGAGATGATCATATCAAAGCATGTTAAACGGAAATACCTAACAGAGAACAGAATGCTCAAAAATGAATGTTGCTAGAAATCAGTAAATGACTTTTTTTATAACACATTCAGTTTATTTTTCTAAAAATAATTTTTCTCACACATGAAGTTTTGCAGTGTTCGTTACATAGTCTTCATCCTCGTCCGGAACGTACTCTTCAAATCGTTCACGCGAATTGGTGACGTTGTTCGTATGAGTTGCTCGGTTCGGTTGTTGTGCTTCAGTATGCTGATTCGCTTGATAAATATTACGTTGTGTTCGAGCTATTTTTGCTCGACGAGATTGAAGTGTAGATGAAAGTTGTGACAGTTCCTGATCAACAGCTAATTGTGATGTTCGTCGTTGCTCTACTTGAGTATTCAAATTATCTGCAACTCTCTTCTTTTTATTATAGTTATTTTCTTTTTCATTTAACCGTTGAGTAATTCGATCAAGATCACGCTCTGTATTACGTAATTGTGCTTCAGCTTGATCACAAAGACGTTTCGTTTCCTGTTGTAAAGTTGTCTGTTGTTGTATCTGCCGTTCCTTATCATTCATTTGTCTTTCGACATTTTTGATTGCTTGTCTATTGGCTAGTTGTTGATCTTCAACAGCGTGCAATTGAGCTTCACGTGTTAGCTTTTGCGCTTGTTTGGCTACTAGTTCGGCCTTTTTTCCATCGATTTCTACTTGAAGAGCGCCTTTTGTAAATTGTTTTTCGTTTAGAGCCACACGTTGTCTTTCAATATCACGTGTCAATGTTTTGATTTCGCGTTCTGCCTGTTGCTTCTCACGATCAAGTTCGCTCAAGCTAGTTTCGAGTTTTGAATGTTCAGCTTCAAGTTTTTGCATAGCCTTTTGCGTTTCTTGTAATTTTTGTTCCTGTTCAGCTAAATCTCTTTCAAGTTCAGGAACTGACTTATTCAACATATCGAGATTTGCTTGTACATTTTGTAAATGATTGTCAATGCGCATAACTTCTTTCTGCTTTTCTCTCACAATTGCCGCTTGTTTGTTAATTTCGACAATACTTGCATCACGCTCACGTGTTTTTGCTTGTTCTTGATTTTTGTATAGGGTGAGCTGAGTTTGTTTGCCATTTAATTGAGTCTCATTTTGTTTTAATGCATCTTGTGATTGTCTGATTTGTTGGTCGAGGTTTTGAACACGTTGAGCCAAGTTCTTAACTGCTGTATCAAGTTGATTGACCTCCGTTGTCAATGTTTCGCACGTTTTCGTCTGTTTTGCAAGTTGAGACTTTTCGTTTTTTACTGCTGACTCTTTGTCCTTGACCTTTTGTTGTGCTTGAGTGCAATCTTGTTTCAGTTTTTCGTGTTTCTCTTTTGTTGTTGTCACTACTGTTTTCTGTTTTTCAACTTCTCCTTTTTTTGCACTGACACGTTGTTTTTGAGCTTCGAGTTCACTTTTTCGTTGTTGAAGCGTGACACGAGCTTGTTGTAGAGTGACCCGGCATTTTTCGGTATGTGTCCGAGCTGCTGTATGTTCACTCACTTTTAGTTGATGATAAGTTGTGCGCTGTGTCACTTGAGCTTGACAAGCAGTGACTTTTGCTTGAGCTGCTGCAACCCGTGCTGCCGCTGCAGCAGCAGTAGCTGGAGTAGCTGCCGCAGCAGTGGCTGCCGCTTGAGCACTAACCAACTCTGCTTGAGCAGTTGCCAAATTACCTCGCGCTGCTGTTAATTCAACCTGTGCCTGTTGTTCGGCCGTACGTGCTGCTGCTTCTTTACTTTCAGCTTGTCGTAAAGCTGCTTCATCATTTCGCACCTGCTGTTCTTGCTTCTGATGAGCTTGCTCTGCTTGTCGTTGTTTGTCTTCTTCTGTTTTCAGTTCTTGCTCAAGTTTTTTTTGTTTTTCACGCTCACGTTCGAGCTGTTCAGCACATTTGTCACGTTGATCAATTAAGGAACGAAGATTATCAGATAATGTTTTGAGTTCATTTTCGAGACGAGTCACATTTTGTTGAAGTCTATTCCGTTCTTGTTCAGCTTTTTGTAATTCACTTTTTTTTGCATCGAATTTTGCGCTTGTATCCTGTCTTTTTTTATCGACATCAGCACGTTCTTTCGTTTGCGTCTGCAGTTGACCTCTGAGAATAAATGTAGCTATATGAATATCGTATGGTTATAAAAATAACTCACTGTAATTTATTTTTTTCTCCATTTAGTTGTTGAATTTCCTTTTCTGTTTTTCGTATTGCATCTAATAATATAGTCAACTCCTGTCGAAGTCGATTGACTATAGCTTGAAATCGATTCATTTCATTTTGAGCCGCTTGTACTTCGGCTTTAGCACGATTTATGTTTTGTTCTGCTTCACGTTTTTCTGCTTCTAACTTTGCACGTTCTTTTTGTAACTCTGCAATATGATTTTTCTTTAAATTAATCAAATGAGCTATGCGTCGTTTCAAATCTTCAATCTTCTTTTGTTCAGCTTCGTTTGCATCACGTTTCATTTGATTTTCACGAATACGTTGTTCAAACTGTTCCTTTCTTTGTTCAAGTACCATAATTTGGTTTTGTAAATCTTTGATTTCATTCTCGAGACGATCTATATCTGCTTCAAGCAATCGTATTTCTTGCATCAACTGTTGGAGACGATTCTGTAACTCTTGTAATTGTTGTTCGAGTTGAGTAATTTGTGCTTCGATTCGATGTATCTCTTGCTCCAGTTGTTGTCGACGTTGTTCGAGTTGTGCACGTTGTTCTTCAAGTTCATGTTTTTGCTCTTCGAGTTCTCTCAATTGTTTTTGAAGTTCACGAAGACGTTCTGTTTCTTGATAGAGTTTGGCTTGAAGACGATCATGTTCCAATTGTTGTTGACGACGTGTTTGTTCTAAACGAGTTTGTTCATCACGTAAATCGTCGAGTTCTTGTTCAAGTCTTTCTAATTCAATATTGAGTTGTTTGATTTGTTCATCCAATCGACGAATTTCTGCTTCGTGATTTTTTGATGCTTGTTTAAGTTCTTCGATACGCGTTTCGACAGCTCGTAATTCATCCATAGCAACTTGTTTTTCGTTCTCTAAACGTTTCAACTCCATATTCATCTTTTGCATTTCACGGTCTGCTTCACCGTTATCGTTGAAATTTGAAGCCATGTTAAACAAGGAAATTGTGAAAAATATTTCTAAAATCATTTGAAATAGAGTGATCTGCACTTATAATATGATGTTATATGAGTCAAAGAAAAAAAATATGTGTAAGAGGAATAGTATGAGGAACGTAAAACATGTTATTTGCTGAAAGAATAAAATTATCTCTCAAGGAAAGAAATAAACTTACACTTAATAATATCATTATGGTTTACAAAACTGACTGATAATCGAAGTAGTTATGTATATATATAGATGCTGTTAAGACGAAAAATTTTCCATATAATAATAAGTTAGTAGAAAGTAACTTCGTTGGTTTTTTACAATGACTCATGACAACAACGGAAATTTTTTTGTTGCTCAATTATTTTAATGCGTAAGTCATAGTTAATAGAGAAATAACCAACTTACGATATTATAGCGGCAACAAAGAAAAAAACAAGAGAACGAAAGAAAATGTGTGTTGATAGGCACGTAATATATATATTATCTTTGCATTTTTCCCAGTAGAAAAGAACATGTATTGGTATGTTGGAAGGAGATAAAGCAAATGTTTTGTATTATTGGATATTTCTAACCTTAAGAAGAGAAAAAGAATATCATTTGTCTTTATCGAGACCATATCCAATATATAAAGAGTTAGGGTAAATTATTACAACGAACATCTACTTCATTCAAACTTGATTTTCTTTCTTCTTACTACAAAAAATGGCTACCCATAATCTGATGATTACTCCGGATAAATATTTTAAGTCAGGCATCTCTTTGCATGAAGAAAATGTAAAAACTTTTCGTGATCTTTATCGAACATTGTCAAAAACTAATTACTTCGATGGACATAATATTGATAAAACATCACTACTGAATGCTGCTCAACAACTTGGAATACAAGCTGCTTCAGATTACTATCAAGGGATATTGCAAGAATGTGTCAGATATGATGATGAAGAACAAACATTTGTCTGTGTTGACATAGTAATTCAAGGTCCGGTACAACAGTTACCATTAGATTCTTCTCCTCCTACTACTGCACCAATACCAGAACCAATAAAAGAAGATAAAGTACCAAAAATTCTAACTGAAATCAAATGTGTACTGACCATCAAACGTCGAGGAAAAGACATAGACGATTTTCTGCAAACGTTTCTGTTGCAAATTGTGAAGAAAACCAACACGCACGGGTAAAAAAACTAAAGTCCTTGAATAAATTGTTTTAGACAATTAGCAATCTCATAAAAATTTTGATAAATTATGCTCTGAAATTAACTATTTTATAAGAATACATCAGTTTTATTTTGAGATCTACGAGTTAAATGTCAAATATTTTTATAATTGTATGTTGTAGATCTGCTAATGATGAAGTTTGGTCCCCGCGCGAAAACAAACGATTTCTTCTTCATCCTGGATCTCTTCTTGCTTTGTTTATTCATGAACAAGTGAGCTCATTAGGTACAATTCGACAACGACAATCAGAACGTCTTCGCCTCGTCGAACCTCTCTGTATTACTGATGAATTTAGTACTTGGTCGTACGATCATTTTCGAGGTCTATTTGAAATTGAACTTCATCCTCATTCCGAAAAGAACTTTCCAATTTGCTGGAACTTGGCCCACGATGCACATATTCACTGTCAATTTGCCTTTAGTGGCACTCGAGAAGCTAATGAAACTACAACCTCTCTCATTCCCGATCGACCACGTACGAATTCTCTTGAACAGTTTGTTTTTGATGTGTGTGCCAAAAAAGACAATATGCAAGCGGAAACATGGCTAAAGGCATTACATGCCGAAGATATTTTCTCGTTTATCGATCTATCCAATTTAAAACAAACCGAATGGGACAATATAAAAAAATTGTCCATGAATGCAAAGAAAATATTGAAGGAAGCTGTTGATATAGAACGAGAAAGTGTTGCTGATGATCGACGACGTTGCTTCGAAGAAACTTCACCCAATGAAGAGTCTTCAAGATTAACAGGTACTTATCTTGATGGATTTGATAAATATATTATATTTTCACTTTTAGAGAATCAACCGAAAGAATCTCGCTCTGAACTTCTTGCTAATCTTCATTTAATCAAACTTTTTATCTATCATACGCTCCGTTTTGAGAGAGCACTTCAACACTATGGTGCTCTATCCAAACTTGAGGCAGCTTGTATCGATGCATCGTTTGTCGAGATACGAGATGAGGGATATGCCGATGATGGACTCTTTTCCACTATGAGCGAGTTCTTTCAACCTTTAACGATATCTGAAAAAGAATTGAGGATGACAAGATCTAGTGCTAATAATCAAGCACGACTAGAACAACTACAAGATCTTAAGACGAAAGTTCGTCAATTGGAAAAATCGTCAAATGAAGCGACAATGCATCGCTGGGATGTTGATGAAAAGATTACTAATTTGAATCGAATAATGGAGCAAGCATATATGGTGTATTTAGACGACCGATTGCGAGCGGATACAACGATGTCATCACGCGAACAAGCAAAAGAATTGCAGAAAATTGAACGGCAATGGGAAGACAATCGACAACAAGTCGAAGAAAAATTGCTTCCATTAAAAAATGAATTAGATCAATGGATAAATCGCATTACAGACTTTGAGAAACAGATAGATGAATACAATACTCAGATCAATAATATTCAAACCGAATTGCGTCAACCCCAACGTCCAGTTGACAAAGGACTTGTAAAACCCGCACGCGGTTTCATTATGTACGGACCTCCTGGTATGCAGTCTTTTGTTTTTGATCTTTTTTCTTGAAAGAGATTGGTTTTATTTAGGTACGGGTAAATCAGAAATCATGAGTAAACTAAGCACAAAATTAGGCATTGCTATGGTTGGACCTCCTCTAGCTGCTGGTGAACTCAATCGTCCTTTGGTCGGTGAATCAGAAAGAGTAATCATTGCACTTGCTTCCCGATGTAATCGTGTACCATATGCTATGTGCTGTTTATCAATTGATGAAATTGATTCTCTTGCACCGAAACGTGATGAAGATTCAAGTGAAGGAAAAGTAGATAAGATCAGCGTACTTCTCTCATTGATTGATGGTATTAAAGATGTGCCCAATCTTATGATTTTTTGTGCTACAAATCGTTTACATATGATGGATGAAGCTTTTCTGAGACGCATGTCCGGAAAATTCTTTGTTGGTCGACCATCATCTCAAGCACGTACGAAAATCTTGGCTCAAATACCAGAATGGGCTCTTGAATCAGATCTTATTGATCGACTAGCCATCGCTTCAACTAATTTTAGTGGTGCAGCATGCAAGTAAGTTCAGTAACCGTAAATTAAAGATAACATATCATGATATTCTCTGATTTCTTTTAGGGCGTTCACTCGAACTGTTACGGTTCATTGTATGACTGCCCAACGGAAACAACCGAATTATCAAGTCAACTATAAAGAAGCATTGAAAATTGCCGATCGCACTGCACAACAATATCAAATCTTTCTCGGTAGTGAAACTTTACCACGCTTACTATTGCGCAACATTATGAGTGGATCGAAAATGCGTATAAACCATCTATCACGACATGTGTACACAGGACGAATCATAGTCGATTTAAATGGTGGCAGTGCACGTATAGAAATTGTTCAAAATGGAGGTCAAATTGGTGTGATTGAACATGAACTTTATCCACACGAAACAAGTGTGCAAAGTCTTCTCGAACGGCTAACGGTATATGGAAAAGACCGAAATGTTCAACTTATTCAATTAGTTGATCTCAATCTGCTCGCATCACAAGGAGCATATGATGAGAAAAAGGTGTTTGAAACATTAAAAGAACGTTATGATGAATGCGTAGCCTATACGCGTTCAATGATCATCTATGATCTTGATGCACTTGTCGGTGTTAATAAATCCGAATCAGATTCATCTATGGGTCGATCAATGAGTTCATCTGTTGTCAATCAAAGTGTGTATACATATGTTCGAGCACGATGTCGTGAAGCCGTTGTTGAGCAGCAACAAGAAGCAAATGATGAAGAACAACAAACAGTAGAAAAATGGGCAGTTGCTGTTATTCGAGAACCTTTTCTTTTCAGACAATTTTCATCTGATGTTCAATTCGCACGGACACGGCAAGAAAAAGAAGAAGATGAATTAGAACGCCGCAAAGCCAAAGATCTACTCAAATGTGTTAAATGCAAGGATTTTTATATAGAAAATGAAAATAAAATGGGTATGAAATGTAGTTTTTTTTTCATTTTGTTCTGTATTTTATTTTTTGTAGGCAACTGTGTACATCATGATGGGTTCATATATGATAATTCAGCACCTGATCTCGCTATCTACACGCAAAGCGAAGTAGCACATGTGCTAACCAAACTTGAATGTGATGCTGTCAATTATCCAGATAGACGTGAAGAATTCGAACGACAAAAGAATAAATTCAAATGGATATGCTGTGATACGACCGTAACAATAGGTTCTGGTGCAGGTGGATGTAAAAAAGGTAAACATGGCTTTAGCGAGCACATAGGAGAACGACAACGACGAGATGGGCGTTATCTTGATCAAACAATGATCAAACGATGGGAAGAAGAATGTCGACGTAATCAAGAATATAATGAAAAATGGTTACTTTTATTGGAAAATCGAGGTTGAATCAAAATTGTTATCAGATAAATATTCATTTTGATCGATTGTATTTTTGTATATTTTTAAAAATACTTATCAAACCTTCCATTGAACTCTAATACTCAATAAATAGCATCCAAAATACAAGCATAAGTTATATTCAATATATAAATATCCAGTAGAAAAATTCTCATCATTAGTTTGATATCAGAATTTCAATGACAAATATTCGTACTGTATATATTTAAGAAAATAACGTCAACAGTAAATTACAGTTATTATATAATCCGCATTCAAACCAGATTCAGTAAGTAACTCAGAACAGTATAACTGTACGTTGAATAGCGCTATTCTTAAGCAAAATTGATTCAATCACACCTTATATTTATAAATTTTGTTTAATACTATCAATAGTTTCTCACGAAAATGTTGATATACATCTTCCATCATCCTTTGAAAAAAAATATCTTTAACATTACTACTTTATAAGTAAAAAAAAGAATCTCATGTCTTGATACTTCTTTCATCGTTACTTCTTAAATAAATGATAAGAAAAGACCAATATTTTACTTCAATTGAAAAGAATTGAATTCTGTTTTTATTTTCACTCTCGATCCAAATGAACTCTAATTTATATTTTTCTTTTCATCTTTTTATGCAAAGTAAATGCAATTTAAAAAATATGTGATACAAAAATGATTATACTATAGTGTTTTACATAGGATTATGTCAGATCTGATAACCTATTCCAAATTAAAAAAGCTAAGTATAGGACAAGTCGAATCGGATCGAATGGTATATAATAAACCTTGTATTCAAAAACTCCCCGAGAAGTATTAAGCGTGGAAAACAATGATAGATCATTGAAAAGCTCTACTAACCTGTATGTAGGAAAATTTTCTTTTTACAAACACTTTCGAATGGTATCAAGACTAACAATGGTCAGTGCTTTGAACTGACTACCAGTGAAATCTTTCTCCATAGAAGAATAATTTTATTCACATTGATATAAACAGAAGTACTTCAATTTTAACTATCTCCAGTGAAAATAATTTTGGTTTTGTACTGAAACAATCAAAAGTAAAAATAAGGGCGTATGAAAAGCATATTTTGCTCCAAACTTCAATAGAAAAAACAAAAAGTAAACCAGATACACAACACTTGAATACATACAATGGAACTTCAAAGTATCATAATCATTTTCTGTATGACGTAACCAATGCTATTCCACCGATTTTTCTAATTCGAGCGGTGAAAATTTTATTTTTTGTGGTTTTTATCTCGAATCACTAACATCTGTATGTAATGCCATATTTCTATTGTAAGGCAAAGAAAGTATGACAATGGATATATGTCACGTCCCGTCTCTTTTTTTTTTCCAAAAATTAATGAACAAAACTGTTTGGATCTAGATAGATCATGTAATTTTTATTTGGAATAGAAAATCAGTATCTTTCATCATATAATGCTTCGCTTTTAATTATAAGTATTCTAGAATATCGATGGCAAGTAAAGCGATTATATTTGGTGATGAATTACAAGATAAAAAAATTAGAACATAGGACTATTAACTAATAGGATTTCTGTATGAAAAAGGTGACCATATTTCGTCATGTTGTAATCGTTCGTTTAAAAAAAATGTAATTTATTAATATTAATATGATCATTTGATTTCACACACACAGAAGCTAATGTTATATAACCGTTAGAGATTAAACAATATATTTGTTTCAAAACCAATTCATTAATTATATATCCTTGCGTTTTTATTAAAATTTATCTATCAAATTTCTCAAAAAAAAATCTTCATGAATAACTGAAAATATGTAGAAAAAAATGACCCTATCCCATAATAAAAGAAAAGCATATATATATATTCAAATAATTACATTGAGATTTTACATTTTGTATGAGTCATGTCCTATATTGAAATCATATAATATCAAATAGAACTTGTAAAACAAACATTTGTAAAATTCATTAATTATTCTGCTCTAGTAAATTCATGCGACCGACCGATACTAACATTTTTATAACCAACGAATGCGAAATTTTTGTTAAATTTTACATAAGCAGAATAAATTAATCTCATTGAAAAATTTGAAAGATAGTCAATTCAAAAGAAGCTAAATAATTGTGAATTCGTGGCTAAAAGATGCGATGAGTATTATTTAAAACAAGATCTAAAAAAAAAAGAATCGAATGATTTTATAATTAATGAAATATTACAGATACTCACATTGTTTTGCTATTTCATTACTTTCAATCCAGACAGTTTACTTTAAGTCATCACTACTCGTACTAGGTGAAGTACCTTTTGAGTCACTCAATGAGTCTTGAAGAATATTTTCTATTGCAGATCTACAAGTATGAGCCTGATCTGTCGCACCATTATCAGAACAAGTGTGATAAGTTTGAACCAATTGATCAAGCTTCTGTTGATTTTCATTGTCCGACATGTTTTTGATTTACCTGAAATAATTATACTTCTTAAAATTAGAAGCGTTCTCGAAGAAGAACTTTCGAAATCAGGCAATAAACTAAAAGAATATCTTATTTTGATTTGAATTTTAATAAAACAATAAAATTAATACGATAGATTTTATTTGGCGAAGCAGGTTAGACACATAAACTCGAGCAATCTTTCTTTGATTTTGGTTATGAAAACTTTGCTAGATTGTGATCTTTTAATATCTCATATTCTCTCTGCAAAATGTCTTACTTACTTTATTAGAATCGAATTCGTTAATATGTAATACAGGATGGCAATTTAACGGATATGTACGTCCTTATATAAAGTCAATATTTCCTTCCGTATTAATCCCACAAACCAACAATAAGAAGGGCGGTTGGAGTGAGATGGATTCCAATTTAACATGCTGCGGTTTTTTAGTACCTGTATATTGCGTCTTTTTTTTCGGTGTTGGAACTTTCCAATAAATCTGGTAATATCAATTCGACGAAAATATCATTTAAAAATAGATCCCATATCAATAAAATCTATTCAAATGCATTTTCAACGAATATATGTTTTGTACTTCCTCAGCTTCATCCGTCAATAAATGTCATAATTAATATAAAACTTTAGGTTTCTTTTTCACAGTTTGTGTTCGATTTCTATTTCAAGTTTGTATATGATTGTTGACAGTTTTATAGAATGAAAAACAGACAGACGTCTGCGGTAATAAGAATGTAAAAAATATCAGGAATTGGACTATTAATTTACTTTTTTTTTCAAGTATAAGAAAGTAAAAATAACCAATTAGTAAATATACTTTGGCCTACTCACCATATGTTTAGTTGCATCGTCACCATAAAAGGAGGGAGAAAGGTGATTTAATAATAGATGATTGGGCACACATTAACTAGGTCATTCATTTTCTTTCTTGTCTTTTATTGTGATTTGTTGTTGAAAGAATTATGTCTATTCAATATATCTTTATCTCTAATGAAAATCTGCTTTTTCGTATTATTTAATATAAAGAAATGATTATCAATCATTTGATGATGTTGTTAATTATCCATTCACATGAGAACAATTTCAGATGCTAAAAAGCTTTTGAACTCAAATTCGTCCACAAGTCGGAGTTGTATAGACTAGAAGAATTACAAGACGATATGGACGCAAATTTTGACCTGAAACTTTATCCAAAGCAAATTCTCAATCGGACGATGTTGCCAACAAAAGTTTTAGATGTTTTGAAAACACATCCTCTTTGAGGTATGAGAATGTTATTATTATGCATGGATATTTTGAAAAATTCGTATATTGGTGAAATTTTGTAGACAAGCTAATCTGATTGAGATCTTGATCTAATCGAAATTTGAGGTTTTTAATACCTGCAAAACTTTCCTCATTCTATATTGTGATCTATTTCGGTGAAAACAAGTTTCCAATAACTTTCCGCGAAGGGATGTTGTATCAAATGATAACAACCGCTTGTCATTTATGCATATGGTTCTTTTTCTCACAGTAGAATAACCATATTAAAAATATGTCTAGCTATTATTTGAAACCAAAGTAATCGTTACAAAAAAACAAAATCATCATTTGAGATAAATAAAAAAACGTACACTGATCAAATTATTGAAACATACATTTCTAATGTAATGAGAGCTTCTTCACATTCATTCTTAAGAATTAATTAATAGTCTATAAGAAAAATGTTTTACCTGTTTCATACTAAAAATGAAACAATGACTGTAACAGAATACTACAAAATAAGATCTTGAAAAAGTTCAATAAGTAATCAGCCAAAGGAAAATATGTATATCTCAGTCATATTTTTACTGATGATAAAAGAATGTTCATAACTAATATTTATACGAGAAACATTCACAACTACTTCTAACAAAGAATTTAATCTTTCACGAATTGTGAGAATTTCCTATACTAATATTACTTGATATCATAAAGACTGCAATATTGATTTTTCATAGCTTCTAAAAGGTTAGTCTTCTTTATTAATAGTAAAAATATCAGTGTATTTAGCCAAAATATGGTAGAGATATGTAAATTTTTATTTGGCCAATGCTTCTCTGAACAGATTTCAACTGTCTAGCTCGTATAATGATTTCGGTTTAGAAAATCGAAACTGTTGGTCAACACTAAATAAAATCATCTTTTTGATTAGTCGAAATTTAAGTAAACTACTCTAACTAAAACTTTAAGGAAAATAACTAACCAAAAAACAAAATTATTGATCAAAAGAAAGTTTTATTAGCTGAAAATGGATGAGAAAAACATTTGACAATGTACCATGGGTATACAAAGGCAATACTAACTAAAAAAAATGATGAAATTGAATTTGATTTATTCGTACAACACTTGACACGATATAGAAAGAAACAAATACAAAAAGGCAATGATTAGAACTAATGAAACAATATATACAAACATATTAGAAAATACTCAATATGACATAAATGAGTATAT
The DNA here is from genome assembly GCA_022393335.1 of Macrotrachela quadricornifera. Lineage (NCBI taxonomy): Eukaryota > Metazoa > Rotifera > Eurotatoria > Philodinida > Philodinidae > Macrotrachela > Macrotrachela quadricornifera. The sequence continues at coordinate 1,350,136 of JAJEKB010021277.1, read as the reverse complement.
TGGGAAAAGCTCAATGTGTAACATATAATATTTTCAAGATTTGTACATATTCCAGAACTTTCGACATGAAGAGTTTTCTATTTAATTCAAAAAAATTCTCAGTTTTATGTTCTTTCGTTTTCGTATTAATTTTTACAAGAAAAGGAAAAAAATTCCTAATGTAACGACAAACATCATTCATCTAAAATAAAAAAATATACATCTGACATATGTTCAGGTTCAGAATGTGCTCGTTTATGTTGTACGACTAATTTAAATTGTGAATGTCGTTCAGACTGTGACCCACAAGCTTGTAGAAATTCTTCAAACATTATTCGTAGCCTTTAATGCCAAAAATAAGTGTTCCAGCACGTATTAAAGAAAATTCATGATTAAAACTGTTGATTTCAAACTTTCGCAAGATAACTATCGTCTAAAGTCAACAAATGAAGACTAATTTTATTGTTCTCAAATATTAGACAGTATCATTTTTTTATTAACATCGAAAATATATATCTAGATTATTTTGAGAACATTAATTAAAAAAAAGACCTTATCCAATTATAAATGAGCTTATAGCTATATCTTTTCATTGGATTTTACATTTTGCGTTATGATCATATCAAACAAAATTTGTATAAAAAACATTTATACAGTTAAATAATTTTTCTACTTAGTAGAGATTCAGAAGAATTAGTTGAAAGAGTTTATTTTATCTTAAAATTTTAATTTTGTTTCGCTTAATGTTAAATTCCAATGAAAAGATCTGAATAAAAGATAAAAAAAACATAGTTGATTAAACCAAATTGAACTAAGCTAATTATAAATTGATGAGTAGTAAGAGATACATTGATGATTAACTAAAAAAAAAGATATAAAAAAATAGTTGAATATCTTTAAAATTAATAGTATATTACAAATACTCATATTGCTTCGATATGTCATTGGCTTTTATTCAGATCGCTTGTCAATTATCAGTATTTGTCTCATCTTGAGAATTTTGTGCCTGAAAACCTGTACTTAGAATGTAATCTCTAATTTCAGATATCTTGTCATTGGCCGCATCCGTCTGTTCATTGTTAGCAATATTGTTCAAATCTGTAGTCATTTGTGTAAGTTGTTGACTATCGTCACTAGACATATTGTATAAGTAAATTGTATACAATTTCAGATACTACGAGAGTGTCCTAAAATAGATCTTACATTCTAATAATATTTAAAAATCGATGCAGGAAAAATCACTTCGAATCAAAACTAGTCTATTTCGGTTCTAGTTGAAAAACATGACTTTCTTTGACCCAATTCTGATCCTGATGGAATAGGATTGTTTCATTCATGTCTGAGATAATTCAGAAGAACATTTCATAGGATGAACTTACCTTCACCGAATATAATTCGTTGATATGTAATATATGATAGTAGTTAATGCACGTCCTTATATAGAGTCAATATTTTCGTTAATATTAACCTCATAAACCAAAAATACGATCGGTGGTTGGAATGAAATCGATTCCAACTCCATATATCGTGGATTTTTTGTGCCTCGATATTGCGTCTATTTTTTTAAATATTGGAACTTGCCTACAAAGTGTCTGGTTAGATCGATTCCGCGAAAATGTTATCGACATATAAATCAAATATCAATAAAATCATCTATTCAAATTTTTTCTCAATAAATCCTGCTGTTAGTTTGCGTTCGATTTCTAGTAATTTCCATTATTAATTATACAACAGATTTATACTATTTTAGGACAATAAGCAAAAACATAATAAAGACTAATTAATCTATTTAATTATCTTCAAAGTGAAATTGATAAATACTTTTATAATTTATTCAGTTTACACATTTATATTCAAGATCGTAGACGCTTATTAATATTTCAGAAGAACGAAAAACAGCCAGCCGTCTGCGGTAATGAGGATGTAAAAACATGCACGTTTTTTTTTCTTTATTTTTGACAGCAAAAATATCAGAGATTAAACGATTGATTTACTTTTTTTTCAAGTATGAGAGAGTAAGAACAAGTAGTTAATAAATATACTTTGGTCTGCTCGCTATATGTATGGTTGCATTGTCGCCCAAAAAGGAAGGAGAAAGGTAGTTTAATAGTAAATGATTGGACATACATACATTGCATATATCAACTAGGTCATTTTTTTTTCTTTTACTGTGATATATGATTGAAAAAAATCATGTCTATATCAGTGCTACTCAGACTGTTCCTGTAACCTCGGTATAGGTAATAAATCAATAATATCGTTCCGCGAAAAAAAATTGCATAAAACCAGAATAAATGTTTATTGTGTATGCTCATGGTTTTTTTTTCTCATTGTGAAACAATGACATTAGAAATATGTACAATTGTTATTTATGAACAAACGAATGAAAAAATAAATATTAAATCCACTTGAATTCTAAAACGATTTATCAAATTATTTCAATATGTAATAATAATGGGAGAAGAATTTTTTCATTATACAGAACTAATCATTCTATGAAAAATCTACAAGGTTCTAGAATCCTTGTATATGTACATATAGATGAGTTCTATTCACAAAATAGTTCCAATACAGATATTTAAGTCCATGATACTTTTAATAAATCCTTTGACAGAGAAAGAGTCGTTTTCAATATGTCATGATGCAAATGAAATGAATATCTGAAGTTTTTATTAAACACATGTATATTTTGTTGCTCCATAGAACCTTTTCAAAAATCAATGCTTTGACAAAAAATTGTTGGCTTTAATTAAAACTATTGATAAGTTACTTAAATTTAGAACTTCAAGATTTCTTGATTCCGAAATGACTCCAGTGCAGGGCTCTAGTTGGAATTGTTCAAGAGATCTTTTATCTTATTTAAGCGAAAAATAGTAATATCTAGGAAGTAACATGATATTGCAGGTTCCAAAACACTTATCTTCGAGTTAAAAATCTAGAAAAAATACAAAAATAATCAGTTTTCTGACAAATTTTTTCTCAGATATATAATTCAATTGGATGTTACTATCAATTAGAAAATAAGATATATCAGATGATGTTTATGGTAAAAAACTCTTCGTAATTTGGATAAGGGATAAGCAAAAAAGAATGCGATAATTTGCGTATCAGACATCAATCGATAATACTCTTATGTAAATTATTCAAAAATCCAAGAAATGAATAGGTTTTAATTTTCAACCATCGATCGTGTCTTTCAAGGTTAAAATAAAGCAAAAAGAAAAGCAACAAACACAAAATTGTTATACAAACACGTGAAAAAAACTAGTTTATTTTCAGCACTGTTTGTAAACGACAAAAGATAGAAAGCTGATTTTGGTAATACAAATAGAGCATGGTTTATATATATTTTTGAATATGATTTTAAGCAATCGGATTGAACAAGAACTAAGAAACAGGCAAGGTTATTTTTTGACGGTCAAATTATCCACTATTTTACTTTATAACCTTCATGTTTAGTGGGAGGATTGATTATTTATTTATACCTTTTATTACAAATGACATCATTCTAGCTTTAAAACAAGAGAATAATTCACCATATATTATTGAAGCAAATAAAAAAAAATAAAGAACAGAAAGTTAGTCATACGTTGTCAACATGCATAAATACCGTTTATCTGATATTTGTATGTATAGGTGTATATACTAAATAACGCAGGGCGTATTTTTTTTAAAATAATCCCAGAATAATGATCTGAGTCATACTCTAAATTGCGAATTTTGTCATTTTTATCCCATAGTTAATTACGTTACTGTTTGTATGGGATAATTCGAATCCTATATATTATATAAATGGAGAACGCAACGAATCAATGTATCAAATCCTTTTCTTTTCGATTGTACATATATACGTAATACTAACTTTTTTCTTTCTTTCTATTTTTCATCGTTCTGCTCATTTTATCATCTGTAATGGTGAGAGTTTAAGGTATCTAAGTATTCTGTCTGATATGTATGAGGTAATAATCTTAATAAAAACCCAGTAAAGCATCTTTCGATTTATTTTTGAGTAATAGAAACTTGATTAAAAGAAATATATAATCTGAAGTCTATTCATGTGAATGAGCCGAAATAGTTTTTGAAGATAATTGATAGAAAATATTCTAAATACCGACATTTGATTAATGAAAAATTGTAACATTAAAACTCGTTCATCTGCTGCTTAAAGATACAACTAACCAACTGTAATTGTTCTATTTTACTGAAAAAAAATAGTAAACTAAATCTTTTAGATATAAAATTATTTATTATTCAAAAAAAAATTCATAAAATACAGGTGAAAATTGTAAATAAAATTAAAAACGAATGATAAAGCTAAACAATGGATATACCTGAAAATTCAATAAACACTCCGGAAGTTGAAGACGAAAATGATGTATTTAAAATATTTAAGTATGTTAATAAATTTATAAAATTATAAATAAATTTATATTTTTTAATTTTAGTACAACACCTGAAGGTTTAATAGATGAAGAAGTTAATGAACGTCTTGAAACAGTAAAACAATTTTACATTAATATTATTATTTATTTCTAATTTTTTAGACTGGATGTAATCAAATTGTTTTAAAAGAAATGAATTCCACAGAACAATCCATATGGAATTCTTTAAAAACATTTCTTTTATTTATGTGGAATCCATTATCTTGGATAATGATACTAGCAGCGTTTTTTACTATTATTCTATCAATTGGTGGTGGAAAACCTCCGGAATGGGAAGTTTTTCTTGGGATTGTTCTTCTATTTCTTATAAATTCAACAATTGGTTTTGTTCAACAACGAAATATGGTGAATACTATTGTAAAACATATAGATTCATTAGCACCAGAAGCAAAAGTTAAACGTAATGGTGAATGGCAAGTAATTCATGCAGCTGAACTTGTTCCAGGTGATATTATAGATGTTAGATTAGGTGATGTTGCACCTGCTGATGGACAATTAATCGGTAAAAAAAAGTTTCTTTTTTTTTCAAATAAATTTATAAAAATATTATTATTATTATTATTTATCTATAGATGGTACAGTTTTAATGGATCAATCATCATTAACTGGTGAATCATATCCTGTAAATAAATCGATTGGTGACAAGATTTTAAGTGGTTCAATCTGTAGACAAGGCGAAGGAGAAGCAATTGGTTAGAGAAATAATTGATTTTTAATTAAATTATATTTCTTTTTTTTTTGTATATTTTAGTAACCGCGACTGGTCTTCAAACATTTACAGGAAACACAATTATGTTAATTGGTGGTGATTATAAAATGACTTATACACAAAGAATTCTTTTAAATCTCAGTAATTTTCGTGTTTTTGTGGTCTTTATTATTATAGTTGTTGAAATATTAGTTATGTAGTATGTATTTAATAAAATTATTTTTAATTATTAGAAAATTTTTTTTATATTAGTATTGGTTTTCGTTATAATTATCAACGTGGCATTAATAATATTTTAATACTTGTCGTTGGTAGTTTACCATTACTTATGACAAATGTTATATCAGTAATACTTGCTATGGGTCGTAAACAATTATTTAAATATAAAGTTCTTATTACATATGTTACAGCTATTATTGAATTAGCTTCGATTAATATTTTATATATAGATAAAACTGGAACATTAACATTGAATAAACTTAGTATTGATAAATTAAATATAAAAAAATATTCTGATATTGAAATTGATGATATTATTTATTATGCAGCTTTAGCATCACGTACTGAAGATCAAGATGCTATGTAAATTTGATATTTAAATTAAAAATAAATATATAAAATTATCTTTTTTTTTCTTTGTAGAGATGCTTGTATAACATCAGCATATGATGATATTAAAAAACAACATAAAGATATAAAAGAATTGGATTTTAAATCGTAAGTTTTTCTTTTTCTATTAAAAAAATTTTTATTTTATTTTTTTGATTTTAGATTTAATTCTATTGATAAACGTACAGAAATAACTTATAGAAGAGTAAGTGATGGAACTATACATCGTAGTACTAAAGGTTTATCTAATGTTATATTGGATATATGTATACGCGATAAAACATCTCAACAAATAAAACAATTCAATTCGGATGTTGATGAATTTGCAAAACGAGGTTTAAGATCATTAGCTGTTGCTATTGAAGATATTGAAGAAAAAGGAAATGGTTTTAAATTAATTGGTCTTATACCTATTTATGATCCATTACATTCAGATGCAAAAAAATTAATTGAACATGCTAATAAACTCAGTAAAAAATATTTCTTTTTTTATTTAAAAAAAAATAATGAACTAATTGTTTTAATTAAATAGATATTACAGTTAAAATGATAACTGGTGATGAATTAGCTATTGCTAAAGAAATTGGACAACATCTTAATATAGGTGATACAATTTTTTCATTAAAAACACTTCGAGAAAATCCATCAGTTGAATCGAATTATCAAGATATTGATGATTTAATATTACATGCTGATGGTTTTTCTGATGCTTATCCTGAAGATAAATATGAAATTATTAAAAGATTACAGAATACTGGTAATATAGTTGCAATGATTGGTGATGGTGTTAATGATATGCCTGCAATTGGAGGAGCAAATGCTGGTATTGCTGTTAAAGATGCATGTGATATAGCATATTCAACTGCAGGATTTATTTTAATGGATTCTAATTTATTAACTTTTATTGAAGGTAAAAGAATTTTAATTATTTAGAAAAAAGAAATATCTTGTTTATTTGAAAAAGCTATTCGTAATTCAAGACAAGTCTTTGAACGTATAAGAAATTATATTATTTATACATATTCAATATCAACTCGTGTAATAATTACATTTTCAATACTTTTATTTGCTTTTAAATTTGATTTTCCATTAATCATAGTAAATAAATAAAAAAAATATATTTTTACCTAAAAAGAAAGATATGGTTTTTTTTGTTAGGTATTTATATCGGCTATTATTAATGATGGTGCATTAATAACAATTGCATTAGATCGTGTTGAACCTGTTTTACATCCAACTAGATGGAATATATTTGAAATAGTAATATCTGCATTTGTTTATGGAGTATATTTATCTTTATCAACTATTATTTTTTTTATATTAATTGTTAAAACAACATTTTTTTATGATAAATTTGGTGTAGAACAAATTCAATATCGTTATTCAGATATTGATAATCCTGGATGGAATGATCCTATATTACATTCTATTATTTTTTTACAAATATCAATAATAAGTCAAGCATTAATATTTATAACACGTTCAAATCGTTTCTTTTTTATGTATCGTCCATCATTAATATTAGTATGTGCTTTTATTATAGCACAATTTATTGCAACATTTATTGCTGTTTATGTTGATTGGCCTTCGAAAAGTATTCAAGGTTGTGGTTGGTCATGGGCTGGAATTGTTTGGATATGGAATATTATTTGGTTTTTACCACTTGATTTAATTAAAGTAATAATTTTTCTAAAATGAGTATTGAAGTGTATAGGAGTAGAAATTAATCTTCCGATAATTGGTGATTTGCATGGATTGTATTAACAGATTTTTGTTTTTTAAATTTTGTTTAGTTTACTCTTCGTGCTTATTTTAATTTACAACAAAAACAAGCTGCTGAAGAACAATTAACATCTCAATCATCAATAGAAAAACAACCGATTCATCATAAAAGTATTGATAACACTGATGGTCCTGATAATCCACCATCATCAGATTTAACTATAACTCATGATAATGATGCACATATAAGACAAAGAATAAATACGAAGAAAACTACTGAATATTCTGGTACATCGAATACAGATAATAATACAACAAGAGTTGATTCTGATATTAGCAATAATAAAAAGGTAAATTTTTATTTTGAGGATGTCTAATTTTTATATATCTATTTTTTTTTTATTTCTAGCTTCATCATGCGGATAATCGGCGTAATGTATCAGACACAACTGATGATGATTAAAAAATCTTTACATAATAATGTCTATTAAATTTCGTTCATAAAAACTGAACTCTTTCCAATCTTATTGACTCATTAATTTTTTTAAATTTTGCATAAAAATAAATAAACTGCATTTTTGATAATTGAGTTTGATTTTTACAAAGAAGTATAAATCGTTTTTTATATAATCATTTTAACTTATTTAGTATATAGAAAGAAAAATAAGGTATATACATCTTTAACAAAAATGGAGTATGAATGAATTGATTAGTTCTTTCTAACTATTTCATGTTTTTCTCCTTTCTTTTATAAAAAAAAACATTAATAACTCGCTATACAGATAATCTTAACTAAAGATAATAATGCTCTTTTTTGAGTTATATGATAAAAAAAAATAATCTTTTCAAATCGACAAAGCAAATAAATACTGATATATCACAGTAATTAGATTTATTATTCATATAGTTCTAGTTTAAATAAAAGCTGAAAGAAACAAAAACAAATCTTATTCTGAAAAATGAATATGAGTAATTCCATTGGATCTCAACCACGACATCATTTGGATTCTCCATTTTTGTACTTTTCCCAATGGTTTTATCGCGCTATATATAGTCATCCATTTGATGGAGATCTCACGGTCTTGTCTTTCATATTTTGTATTTTTGTTTAAATCTTACACTTATCGAAACTAATTCCTGATGAATAATTTAGTGCCAAATTCTTGCAACAACATGAAATTCTTCACATTCAACGAGTTTTGCAAAATTGGTCACAGGATTATAGATGGGCGATTCCGATTTTTAATTTCAATAAAATTGGAATCGGCAGCAGTTTACACGAGTCAGAATTTTTCTCCGAGTAATAATTGAATTAGTTATTCAGAAACTTATTGAAACAATATTTGTTAAATAGTTACACTACACTGTAAAAAAACAGGAGCTTTACCGAACCTCCAAAAAAAGGTTCAGTAGATGACAAAAAGCTTGCAAATGTGTTCAGAATTTAAAAACATATACAGAACCTTTAAAGGATCTTACCGTGTGCCCAGGTGAAGATCCTTTTTTCTTCGAAGCCTTTAAGTTCCGTAGACCAAAAAATAGATTTTGTAGGAAAATACGAAA